>NC_051174.1:46883585-47296056 GCF_013339725.1 Rhipicephalus microplus
GGGGAATGAAGTTGTACGTTTGACAGAACCCGGCTCTGTCACCACCCATTCGCCAAGATAGCTCATTTGTACAAAAAGCGTTCTTCGAGAGAAGGTCAACTTCGCGGCTCCACGTGCACTGGCGCCTGCAGCGCCAGAACAGCCACAAACGTTACTTACTATAAAATCAAGCCACCGCTGCCCGCAGATGTCAGGTGGACCCGCAGAGCAGAATGTTTCTTGGTCGGTGATGTGGTGTAAAGGTGCGTTGTTCCAGTATTGATGAACATGAATATTGTGGTGGCTGCGCCGCGTGGAGACATAGAGTTGTTTCAATGTTGACAAACTGAGCATGAAGCGAGTCGCAACAAAGCGAGAAAAGGTCACCGGATAGCCTTATTACGCTCTATCGAAAGGGCAAAGAAGAGAAGAAAGCTGACTCTTGTCGAGCTTGAAAGTGCGACAAAGATTCCTATCGTTGATGCCATGGTGACAGCCTATCCAGGAGGCCTGACTAAAGGCCTCCTGGGAAAACAGCGGGAAAGAAATCACAGTACTAAACAGTGCTGCCAACAGCACCATTATCAAGCAAAATGACCTGGCCCATGAAGTGACTTCACAGGCAATACCAGCTCACCTTACTTGATTTATGGGCCATTACGGAGGATACTTGAAGTGAACATCCAGGTCAAAACTTCTTTTCACAGAAGGAAAGTTAATGCCCTGAAGACGGATAGCCTTCTGTACGATGTTATCGTGGGAAACATAAAAGGAACGCGAGGGCCAAATGTTCTCAAACGCTTGGAAAAAAAGCCAAAAATGGAACCTGTGGCAGCTTGAGAATCTCAAAAAAAAAACAGCTGAAGGGAACACCGTGTAACACGCCAACCATAAAAGTCGAGATGAAGCTTTAGAGGGACTGCAAAGAGGCATGAGGCATGCAGAGCTGCAAGTGAGGATAAGGTAACGTCGGACCTGTTGAAAGACAGTGGAGAGATTGTGTTACAAACAATGGCTACTCTGTGTACGAAGTGTATATTGACGGGGAGGATATCAGGAATTTGAAAGAATGCTTACATCATGTCGATCCATATAAAAAGGAGCGTAAAAAATTTGGGAAGTCATAGTCCGATGAGCTTACTGTCCCTTTTGCACAAGCCATTTACAACAACAATCACCCAGAAAGTTTTGTGCTAGGACCCCTCTTATTTCTCATTTGGCGCAGACTTTGTGTCGCGCGGAAGAAGCTCGTCGACTTGCTCGGCTCCGAACTCTTTCCGCCCACGCTCGCGCGAAAGACCGTTACGACGCAAAACACCCGTCCGTGACTTTCGCTACAGGTGATTTGGTCTGGCTGTGGACGCCTGTTCGAAAAAAGGGACTTTGCCAGAAGTTTCTTTCTAAGTACTCAGGACCGTTTGTCATTACTCAGTGCTTAAGTGACATCACTTACGCTGTCGCGAGAGTGACAGCTCAGAACCGGCGTTCGCGCAAGACGCAAATTGTGCACATTGCCCGATTGAAGCCCTACAACAACCGATCGCTTCTACTCGCTCGGTGAGCTTCGTCTGGCCCGGAGGGAAATGTAACGCGGACTGAAAGAGCGAGGAAGAAGAAGAGATTGGACGCGCTTGAGCGATGGTGATTCGGCAGTGACGGTAGAGCGCTGACATTTTTCATTGTAAATAAACCCATCACATCCATAACAATATTATTAACCTACTTTCGTACACTTCGGTGAAATTACGCTTTTTCGCAGCTGACTGCGTCCTGTGTTATATTCTTAAATTTCCACTGGATCATGCAATTCTTAACAATACAGTTTCTCATTTTTTAGCGTGTCCAAGTCTTGACAAATGAATGTCAACTTCTCCAAGACGGTCAATACGTCATTTAACAAACGTTCATCCCTGTTTACATTTGACTACGGCTTCAACAATGCTAGTTTGAGCAGGGTGTCCGAACTAAAGCACTTTGGTATCTTTAATAAACATAATTTATCATTGTCCAAACATATTGATTTCCCATGCAACAAAGCCCTTAAGAGTTTAGGTTATTTATATTATACGCTTCGTCTTGCTCCACAGGAAATCAAACTTCTTACCTACGAAACACTTATACGACTTATTTTAGAATATGGTAGTGGGTTATTTTTTTAACCCCGATAAGAAATGTGACATCAAGAAACTAAAGTTATTCAAAAAAGAGCTGTGTGAATTCTGCGAAAGAGATATGACATGCATTTTTCTCCAACGAATTGCCTTCCCCATATAGGTCTCACTACACTTGCGAAACGTCGCCATGTTGAACGCATAAAATTTCTGCACACTTTAATCAGTTCTTCCCGCTTCAGCACTCTCGAATCATATCTGAAATTTTCGAAATCTTTTTATATGAGGAGAAACCATGTCGCCCGCCTTGACACGTTCAAATACAGCTTTTTTCATTCAACTATGAAAGCTTGGAATTCCCTGCCTTCAAGAGTTTGTTGTCTACCCCTTCAAGAATTTCTTGAAGCCTGATGATGAATTTTGACTTGTTCTTGTTTTTTCTCTCACTCCTGCAATACCCTCATTGAGACTGCAGTATGGTGAAGTAACTAAATAAAATAAAACTGAATTGACATGGGCTGCGTACGTAACACGTAGGCAGGATGACCACTAGTCATCAAGGTTAACTGACTGCATTCCCAGAAAGCGTAAACACACGAGGTGGAGACTGACAGTCAAGTTCAAGAAGTTGGTGGGTATAACATGGTAGCAGAAAGCACAGGACCGGTTTGATTAGCGGATTATGTTAGAGGCTGATGGTGATGATAATGCTGATGATGTAGAGTGCAATGCAGTATTCGAACGACACATGGAAGCCATTCGGTAGTAATTACGGCAATGATGAAGCATTCACCTGGGCAGTACCACCTGTGAAAATGCACAGTGCAGTTGAGGTTAGAACCAAACAGCCAAATCCCCCGTGAGTGAAAGCACAACGAAGTTGGTGGCCCATGAGCAACAACACGGCGCGCACAAGGTGCGTTCTCAGCAACGCGCTAACACCTTGCCAGTGTCTAAAGTGGCAACGGCGACCGAAACACTTCATAAATACCGGGAATAGGAATGGTTTGAAGAAAAAACAAAACACCGTTGATCCCTTGATCATAGGAATTAGTAAAGCATGACAACATATCGTGTCCTCAGAGAAGTACTTTAACGTTTATTGTATTTTGATATAATAGAGCTTGCGCTATGTCTATTGGTACGACCATGGATGCATTGACATTGACGCTTATTGATACGTCTGTCGACATGTCGACGAATAAATTCCATGATAACGGTTAAGCATACCCTCTGTGGTCTTAGAGGCTTGTAGTAGCTGTAGTAGTTTAACGGTGATATGGGAACCAGAGAAAGCGATGTGGCAGCCAGAAGAGCGTGAGTGATTGGACGCTGAACTTGGGCTGCGGTCGCCTGCTCGCGGCATGTTGGAGTAGGAAACTGCTACGCACGTCGCTGCTTCCCTTCGACCGGCCGCGATTGACCGCGGGCCGAGCGAACGCGGAGTTAAAGCCAGACGATGCCGGCGGGCGTCGCAAATCTATTAGGTATGGATGGATGCTACGAATGACGCCGACGCCTGAGGTAAGGTTGCCACCTGGTGGGCTGTCAAGGCGTTGACAAACTTGCACCTCAATTGGAAACGTGCCGAATGGGACGGACGCTTAAAACCGACGCGTTGACGGAAGTAATGTCGGAGACCACGGTCTTAATTCATTACTGCACTTTACCAAAAACGCAGTGAGAGGAGAGTGGTAGACAAAAAAAATAGGAACGTATTTTAGAGCATACAAACTATGTGGCCATGACGCAGAGGATAGTGTGCCTGGCATCTATGTCGTGAACCCACGGGTCGTGGTTGGTTGGTTGGTTTCCCAATACCTTGGCGCAACCCACCTAGGGGAATAGGCCTTGAGTCAGACGATGTTTTGCTTTTTAAACTAATTCACTTCTTGAAAGAAAGAGTTGGATCATTTAGGTATTATAGATAATATTATAAAAGTGTTAAATTTCTAAACAAACAAAAACCTTGAAGAGAAAACATAATAAACACACACAAAAAAGGAAAAATTGGGTTTGAATGGCAGTCACGGAACATCTTTTTCTGTGTGTTCTGATTATGCGTATTTTTTACGTCATTTCCATGGCGGAATTACGCCACTGAACTCTTGGGGGACGCTGGCATAAAATACTTTCGTGTCAAAGAGAAAGAAACGAAGGAAAGAGGAACATGCGGAGAGCGAATGCGCACCACAAGAAGTGGCGGAAGCGTGATACGAACATAGGAAATGTCTTGATGTTGAATTTAAATGTGTTCGACTATGTCGAGTTTGAATGTTTTTGATCAGTTCTATCCTGTTCCCACTGTATATTTTTTACTATTCATAATTAATAATTTAAACTGTTAGTATACACGCCAAAACGTGAGTTGCTCATCTTGGCACAAAACAACAGCTTCAAATATTAATTCGACAGGGGAAGAAAGCCTCGCAACTTGATACAATGCAAAAACAATGAAAAAGAAGAAAAAATCATCATTCGATACGCACATTGCAGCCAACTCAGCAGAACATTGGTTAACAAGTGAGTAAATTTTCACGAGTACATTTATTTCAGCAATGCGATTTCGAAATCTTTAACGTCGTTACACATTGCAACGTCCTTCCGTAACTTATTCCATGTGTCAACAGCAGATACGAAAAAGTTTGAACGATATAGTGTTCTGCTTCAAAGGTGTAATGTGTTTACTGTGCTCTGTGCGTGAATGGTACGGATCTACAGTGAGGACGTTTGTTATCTCTGTTTTGTGAATGCCATATAATATCTGAAAGAAGAATTTTATGTGGTTGATGTTTATTCTTTCATGCAATCTAAGGATATAAGCCTTTGTTCCTAGGCTTGATACTGACTGCGTTCAGCGGTAGGAATCAAAAATAAACGTTAAGGCTCTACTTTTTACCCATTCTCATTTAGCGATCTTATGTTGCGTATATGGCTTTCATATTGTGCATGCATATTTCAGCAACGGAAGTACCATAGGTTCACCTCAGGTGTCGCATCACCAAGCCTCCGACGAACCTCGCAAAGCTTTTTTTGCGACTTATCACAGATACAGTCGACGTGGTGGTTCCAGTTCAACTTATCTGTGACGTGAACGCGCAGGTATTTATATTCTGACACACGGCAGCGTGGCTCGTCAGGTAAGACGTAACGATATAAGAGAGGCTTGATTTTTCTTGTAATCGGCAGAAAAACAAATTTGCTATAGTTCAACTCCATTTGCTATTTTTCACACGAAGCGCCTATCATGCCGATTCTCTCATTAGGCTTTTCCGGGTCGTTATTCGGTTCTACAATTGAGTGGATGGCTGTATCTTTCGCATAGTGCTCAATGAAAGCTCTGGCGAGAAGCCTCTGTTCATATCGTTGATATACAGTAACAGTAGTGACCCTATGACATAGCCCTGGCAAACCCCGGAACCTACCGGCCGATGGCTAACGACCCCACGTGTCTCGCTAAGTGGCATTTATGAAAATAGCTCTATACAGCTTCTAGAAACGGGGCTCTTTGTGTTCGCTACGCTTTCGTACGAAAAGGTGTGATTAAATGTTGTACTTCTACTTGTGTTGGTGGTTTATGTATTGCGTCATCAAATTGAACTGTGAACTGTATTGTATGGTCAGCGGTAAATGGTGACATGCTAAGTGGGATGTACGTAGTCATGAACACAGTACATAAGGGGTCTACTGAGTTACGGAGCTTTTGCAACGAGAGGAGGAAGGGTGACACGTGACGTAATATTCATGATATATATAGGTCCACCTCGGCAGAACAGTGGCCCCGACACGGTGGTCTAGTGGCTAAGGTACTCGGCTGCTGACCCGCAGGTCGCGGGATCCAATCCCGGTTGCGGCGGCTGCATTTCTGGTGGAGGCGGAAATGTTGTAGGCCCGTGTGCTCATATTTGAGTGCACGTTAAGGAAGCCCAGGTGGTCGAAATTTCGGGAGCTCTCCAGTACGGCGTCGCTCATAATCATGTGGTGGTTTTGGGACGTTAAACCCCACATATCAATCAATCAATCGGCAGGACAGTGGCTAGGGTGCTCAGCCGCTGACCCGGAGGTCGCCTGTTTAATCCCGACCGCGGCGGCTGCATTTCGATGGAGGCCATATGGTAGAGGCCCTTTTTCTGTGACGTCAGCATACGTTAAATAAGAACAGATGGTCGTGATTTCCGGACCATTTCACTACGGCGTCTCTATTATATCGTTGTTTCACGACGCGGAACCCCAGATATTATTAATCATTATGATAGTCACGGCTTTGAGGAATTTTTATTGTTTTTAAATAAAAAAATCCACTGCGGAATCTTACGACGTACCAGTTGGTGTTGGGTAATGAAAGCGGAAAAACAGCACTTCTACGACGAGAAGATAAAAAAAACGACACACGACGACAGCCATATATGGGAATAGTTTTTTATTGTTTTTTTTAAATAGCTCAGAAACGGAGACGACATCGTGCAAATTGTTTTCGTACAACAAAAGGGAAAAAAACTCTTATACGACGATGACAGTGAAAGAACGACACATGCTGCGATCTTCACGATATGCACATGTGTGAATGAAGTGAGCTGGTGGAAATAAAAGAGCTTGATTTTATTTGTTAGGCTATTAGTGTGACCTTATGGACAATGATGCCAAAGGAAAGTATAGAGGATGTTATCAGGAGCAATTGTAACGTAAATGTGAAAAGAGAAAAGTGCTCGAAAGAATATCTTTCCGCTGACAGAGACCGAACCTGCGACCTTTCGGATAGCGCGTACGCTACTCTACCAACTAAACTACCATGGCGGCCATCCCACTGCCAACAGCACGTGCCATCAGACAGTGCAAATGAACCACCATTGCCGATGCTATTAAGGTCAACTTCCTCTGAATTCAGCTCACCTAGAAGGGCTATATAATATTTTCTTGCATATAAAGGATATCGAAGTTCTACAAATGAGCATAACAGGATACCAGTGCTTGATTAAGCCTCGCACCGTAACCATACTCAAGTTGTCCAATCGAAACGAACGGGAAGCATGTGACGTGAATGGCGCACCATATTTAACATCACACAGGTCCCCCTGATTAGAGTGGCTAGAATGGGGAGGTGTTATGACCGGCCTCTGGGGGCTGGCCCAAAAGCGCGTTACTGCCGCGCGGTGGCGCTGCCGGTGGGGGCGCTGTTTTTCAGTTCAGGCTGTCAAGGTGGATGGACGTGTTTTTTGAGCGCTCCGGATCGACTGCGCAGATAAGTGTTTTTGCATGTTTTGAGCTTGTCTTTATAATTATAAGGCAGCGGTTGAAATCTTCGTAGTACTTATTTTATGGTACGGCTTTTTCGGGGGCCAGACACCAGGTATTTATTAGTTAGTGCGGGTGTGTGTGTTTGAAATTGTTTTGTTTTTTTTGCCACCCCGTGGGGGAGGTGCGCGTACATTGAACACGCAAATTTTTGTAGTAGGGCTTAGACTTTCCTTTTTTTTTCTTCGAAGTGCAGGGCTCGAGTTTAGTAATTATTGAGTATAGGGACAATTGGTGTCAGAAAGGTATGGTTAAAAAGACCGTAAAGTGTTCAGGATGTGGAGTGGGTTTGAAAGTGGACCCAAGCGTAGAAGCGGATGGAGAAGAGGCCGGCGCGAAGTGTAGGCAATGTGAGGCCGAGGAAAAAATGGAGAAAATGATGGTTGCCCAGAGTGAACTGCTGAGGAGAATCGCCGAGCTCGAGACAGCGGTGGCGACAGAGCAAGAAAAAACGAGGGCAATGGGAGAAAGACTGAAGTCCGCCGAGGAAGCGCTAGCGAAGCTGAACAAAGAAGCGACCTACCGAGAGAACAGTAAGGAACCGGCAACGAGAACGGTGGAGATGGAAAAGCAAGCAAGCTTGGAAAAAACAGGTTTAGCCGGTTCAACTGTCGCAAGGCCCAGCTTCAGCGAGGTAGTGGTGGGGCAGGAAGGGAACAAAGCAGCCGGCGTCACAGGTGCAAGTAGCCCCCAGGTGCAGAACGCTCCAGCTGAAAAGTCACAGCATGTGATAATAGTCGGGGACTCGAATTTAAATCGATGCACAGAAGCCATCAAAGAGAGGGTAAGAGGTGACAAGAGGGTTGCGGTAGGGGCGTTCCCAGGACGCAAGCTGGAAGCAGTCATGAGGCAAGCGAGCGCAAAGCTCAAAACGACAGCTGATAGACGAAACCTCGTGATAATTTCAGGCGGTTTAAACGATGTCCTCAATGAAGATGCAGAAGGACTAGCAGCCACACTGGCGAAAGGCGTCGATGACATGCGCGCCACTTCTCCTAAGGTACAGGTAGTTATATGCACGATACCGGAGGTACCGGTGCGTGATAGCAACCTGTAAAGAGCGGTGGTCAACCCAAACCAAGAGATATGGCGGATGAGTCGAGAGAAAGGCTTTGAGGTGGTGGAAATAAACAGAGAGGTGCATAGGTGGGGGGGTTTTCAACGAGACAGAATTCACTTCGATGGGCGGCTAGGTCATGAGGTGGGTTGGCGACTTGCAGGACGCGCAGTAGCTTTTTTGGGGGGCAAGCGAGCCCTTCGGGGTGCAGGATAGCTAGTAACGAGGAAAACAACCAGGGAGACTCTTCGACAGCTGGTATGGACAGATACGATTCCAAAGTGGCACCAATATCTAAGATAGGTAGAGCCCGGGGCATAAATAGACGTAGCCACGAGCGCCGAGCCAATTCAGACATAGGGTATATTAACATGCAGGGGGGTAGGAACAGGCTGAAGTGGGAAGAGATAGAAGAACAGCTAAGGGAAGAGAGGCCGATGGTATACGGTTTTGTAGAAACACATCTCAGGGACATGGAACAACCTCCGAACAATCCGGACTACGCGTGGGAATATTGTAACAGAACAGAAGGCAGCACAAAGGGGGGTGGTATTGGGGCATTCATTCATAAAAGTACAGACTGGCAAAGGGTCAAGCAGGAGTGCAAGGAACATTTATGGCTAAAAGGGAAAGTGGCAGGTCAAATGACACTGCTTGGTTTCGTGTACTTGTGGACGGGAGCAAAGGCCAGAGAGGAAAACCAGGCAATGGTAGAGTGTATATCAAAGGACATTCAGGAGTTAGGAAGAGAGTGCGAGATAATTATACTAGGAGACATGAATGCGCACATAGAAGATATAGATTGGTATACCAACCCGACAGGCAAAATGATCATGGATATGTGTGAAAGGCTTGATTTGATCATTTGCAACAGTACCGAGAAGTGTGAAGGGCAAATAACATGGGAGGTAGGAAGGCTTCAGTCGACGATAGATTATGCACTGATGTCACATAGGATGTATGATAAGCTCAGGGGAATGCACATAGATGAAGGTGGCTCCAGAAGTCTGGGTAGCGATCACAAACGTATCAAGCTAAGTTTTGGAAGAGCAGTGAAAGTGGGAAGGAGACAAGATGAGCAACTACAGAAAAATTTTTATCCAGGAAGGCAAATTGAAATAGCCACTAAACAAATTGAGAAAGTAATCACGGAGGATAACAAGACAGTGTGGACATACACGAATCTAATTAGACTCTGAGCTAGAGCTTGTTAAGACGCGTGACAAATCCCCCCGGAAAAGAAGACACAAACCCAAAAGTTGGTGGGATGAGGAAGTTAAGAGAGCCATAGCAAAACGTCAGGAAGCCTCTAGGGAACACAGACATGCTAAGCAGTGGGGTGAACCGACAGATGATGTTGAAAGAAAATGGGCAGCCTTTCTAAGCTGTAGAAGGGATGCATCCCTTCTGATCAATGAAAAGATTAGAAGGAAGGGAGCTCAGTGGCTAGCAGAAGTACATAAAAAAGATAGAAAGGCAGCTACGAAATTTTGGAACCATCTAAACTCCTTAAGAAATGAGACGAGCCTAGAGCAGAGTTTTATAACTACAGCCCAATGTGCCAGGCTAGAAAAGGACGAAGCTATTGATTATATAAGAACAAGGGTGACAGAAAAATTTCAACAAAGAAGTACTTTATGCACAACAATAGACAAGGAAGAATCAAGTGGTTCAATGGCTCCATTTTCACAACGAGAGTGGGAAAGGGCTGAGATAAGGGTTCCTAGATAAGGGTCCCTGTGGCTAGCATTTTTGGATATCAAGGGAGCGTACGACAGCGTGGTTCAAGAGGAATTGTGGGGAATACTGGACACACTAGGCGTGGAACATGTAGTCACTAATCTTTTAAAGGGTATCTATAAAGGTAACAAGGTAGTTATAAAGTGGGAAAAACAGGTATCCAAGCCTGCAGAGGTAAAACGGGGGCTTAGGCAGGGGTGCCCCCTGTCACCCTTATTATTCATGATGTACCTACAAGGATTAGAGGCAAAATTAGAGGGAAGTGGACTGGGCTTCAACCTCTCTTTAGTCAAACAAGGAAAACTTATTGATCAGGCACTACCAGCATTAATGTACGCAGATGATATAGTGCTAATGGCCAACAACATGGAAGATTTGCAGAGATTGATGGACATCTGCGGTAATGAGGGAGATAGGTTAGATTTTAGATCCAGTAAGGAAAAATCAGCAGTCATGATTTTCAATGACAACGAAGGTAGTGAGCTTAGAATACAGGAGGTCACGCTAGAGATAACAGATAAATACAAATATCTGGGCGTATGGATAAGCAATGGGACCGAGTATCTGAGGGAACACGAAATATACGTGACGACTAAAGGTAACAGGAATGCAGCAGTCATGAAAAATAGGGCACTGTGGAATTACAATAGGTATGATGTTGTGAGAGGAATATGGAAAGGGGTCATGGTTCCTGGGCTGACGTTCGGCAATGCGGTCTTGTGCATGAGATCAGAAGTTCAAGCAAGATTAGAAATTAAGCAACGTGGAATAGGTAGGCTTGCTTTAGGAGCTCACGGGAATACACCAAATCAGGGAGTACAAGGTGATATGGGATGGACATCATTTGAGGGCAGGGAAGCTAGCAGCAAGATAAAATTTGAGAAACGATTGAGAGAAATGGGGGAAGAGCGTTGGGCTAGGAAGGTTTTCAGCTACTTGTACATGAAGAATGTCGATACAAAATGGAGAAAGCGAACCAGGAAGTTGACTGGTAAATACTTAGAAAACAGCAGGTGGCCAAACCAAAAAGAACTATCGGTTAAGAAGAAAGTGAAGGAAACGGAGACTGACATGTGGAGAATGGGCATGATTAAGAAGTCCGCACTAGAGATCTATCGAACTTTTAAGCAGGAAATTGCCAAGGAAAGGATCTATGATAATACACGGGGTAGTTCTCTACTGTTTGAGGCCAGGACGGGAGTACTGCGAACCAAGACATATCGGGCCAAATACGAAGGGGTAGACACAGTATGCAGTGCGTGTGGAGAGGAAGAAGAAACTGCCGAACACTTGATAATGTTCTGTAAAGGGCTTTACCCTATAGTTCAGGATGATGGCGCAGAGTTTTTCAAAGCACTGGGGTTTAGGGACCGGGAGGGCAAAATAAACTTTAAGCGGGTAGACTTAACCAGAAGGAGGTTATCTGATTGGTGGCTAAAGTCAAGACACGAGTGAAAATTAAACTCTTCACTGCAAAGTACGAATCCTCAAACTCACTTTTTAAGGAAAAAATAAATAAATATAATTTTTGGTTCATTAGGTGTTACGGCTTGGTGGCGCTAGCCACAGCCCGATCTAAAGGGTACAGCCATATCCATCCATCCATCCATCCTGTGCTTTTCTCACGTCGTGTACTTGCCTCTGGGCGGGTAAATGATTCGACCACGCTCAGTTTTACCGCTGTAGTCTTTTCAATTATGTTGTTGACGTCGAGAAACTTGCACGTGTAATCGTCAAGCGCAAATCACGCAGCCGATACAAAGCGTTGGTTTCGCGGCCACTTCTTGCGAGGTGGGCGCGCTTGTCACGCGAAAAATAGTTTAGAGGAATCTCTCCCGCCGACCAACAGGTGGCAACAACCCTGCGTGTGTCGCTCACAGATTTGTTATACATTTTCGATTGCAATAGTACTTTAAAGAGTGGAAGTCAATGCAGTTTTTATACAGCGTGACAGGAGAATGGAATAAAGTACAAGACTGGTGGCTTGACACAAGTTTAATGGAAACAGTACAATAAAACATTACATAACATTACATAGCTCGGGCTCTTGATCCTTAAAACAATGCACTCTAAGAGCCATGCTTTGTCGTATCGATATCCTCGCATGGAATTCCGCTTCGATGCCTCAAACCATGCTCGGACTGCATACTGCTGCTTTTTCGGAAGCTGCTTGATCTGAAACAAATGCACGAAACAGGAAGCTTTATTTATGACGCTAAATATGTAAAAACACAGCACCTTACCTTTGCCTCAAATCTGTTTTCATTTATAGAGGAATTCCTTTGTCGTAACGTTCGTATACGACCTCATGAAGGGTGTGCACTTTCTTACTCCGCCGCCTCAAAGTGTGAACGGCCCCTTTCAATCTTCTTCCCGCTGTCTTTACCAATGGGCGTCGCACCTTATTTTTTAAGCGCAGCAAACGAGCCATGAGGATTCGCCTCACTTTTCTGCACTTCAGACATCACTGAGGCATATGGGCCGGCATACCTGGAAGAAACAACAAAATGGGCGACATGTGAAGTATATGAAATAATTTTTGACAGTTGTGGTGCCCAAGACGTATGTAACAAAACACAACATACCTTGTGACACAGATCCATCACACACAGCGGAGAACAGGCCATTTGCTGACAATGTTGTGCAGTCAGACACATCTAATCGCTTAAACTCGCTGGTATTTCCAACTCCAAAACTTATAGAGAGTTTTTCTGCATACGCCAGAAGCTCTTGGGCCTCTTCCTCAGACTCAACGGTGCGCTGACAGTGAAGGTGGCCAGCCAGGAAAATGGTGCAGGAGGGTGAATTTCGCTCTCCTATTTTGAACACAGCTATCTTGTTGAAGGCAACAGGAGGTACTTTGCTTTTATGATGTTCAGCTGTTTGGTAAATCGCTATGTTTTTGTTTTGGAATGTCTGACGTGACCAATACACCGATGGTAGTCGAAGACCAAAAATGAAGTGTTTCCGAGGTACTTCATTGTTGACTATGTCCAGTTCGTCATGAGGAATGAGCTGACCCAATTCGCGTTCTGAATCGTCAATGTCCTCGCGGCTTTTCTTTGCAGGCATGAAAGAGCCCTGTCCCCTTCTCCTCTTCCTCTCTTTTGGCAGAGTTTTGGTCATATACTTTGGAAGGTTCGGGAAAAATGTTGGAATAGCACTCTCCTTAAGGGCAGGCACATCGCGTGGTATATGGACCTCCTTTTCATTCACAATGTGCACGTAGTGCCTCATGATAAACCTGAAAACGTAATAAAAAGTGAGCGTAGCCTCTGTAATGAAGACACTTCGAATTTCGAAGCAACGAAACAATAATTATTGCGTGTGCTGCAGCGTTAGGTGACACACATCTAGCCGCGGGTCGATGGAGGCCGAACGCGAAACGCGCCCACGTGGAGCAACTTGCCAATGTAAGTACAAGAACAACCAATCATCTGAATTAGTCTGGTTCTTTCCACTGCACTTCTGCTGCTCATGACCCGTGTGTCACACCGGGTCAGTGTGTTAACTTGTTGAAACCTCAACTTTTCTATATGCCTAAATATGTACGAATTCCATACGTACCTTGGGTTAAAATGCCTTTCGCAAACTGCAGAATTTTCTTGCAGTGGCTTGTCGGCCCTTGGTATGGAACGTGCCCACTTTTTAAATTCATTTTCACGGGCAGGTGCATGAAAGAGAGACAATCTTTCACCGCAGGACTTGTAGCCGGTATCGCAACTTGGCACAAAGCACCACCTCTGCGTTTTTTTCCCGTCGACGGCATTCTTCAGAGTGGTTCAAAAATCGACGACAACCGCTGACATCATCTCCTTCAAGAAATTGGGAAGCGATAGAAAAAGCAGACCGTACTTCGCGAACAGCAACAGCTAACTTGCGCTGCTCCGTCACCTACGAAACACGAGCAACACATGCTCACAGTCGGCACATGCCAACAGCGCCCCAGACTGACGCGCAAAATTTCCCCCCAGCGGCGAGAACGCGCAGAGGGGCCTCGCTAGACAAGAGGCCGCATTCGCAGTCATCACACCTCCCCATTCTAGCCACCCTACCCTGATTAACGCCTGGCCACGCTCCTCTCCCGGAGAGCAGTGACGCAGTCACAACACGATAACATCCGCAGCACAGAACAACATAGGTCACAGACACCGGCTGCGCATTAGCATACAACACCTCCCATATCAGGACGAACTTGCCTATTATGCCGTGATTGTTCTGGTAATTGACGTTGAGTATGCAATGAATGTAAACATTATACGCAACCGACACCGTCATCGGATATTTCCATGCAGTACCTGTATTACATTACTTTCCATCAACGTTAGCCTATAGCGGCTTTAAAAAGACATCTCGACACGAACTCCCGATATTTCTTGTAGACTGTACAAAGGAATGAGACTAACGCCTTTGTTACTCTGCTCGAAGTGCTTTCATTTTTTATCATGGTGTGGTTACGAACAGCCTGGCTTTCAGTAAGGCTCGTCGCTCAGTTGTCACATGGTGGTGAAGTTGAAGAAGGCAGCACACGGCAGGCCCAAGAGAGGATTTTTTAGGGGTGAAGCTCCATAGGGTGTGGGTCTGTCCTTTCTCCATTGGTGTGTGCAGCCAGCTTGCAAATATACCATTACACCCCATCACCGATCCACCACTTCGGTGACCATAACGTCAATACTGTTGAGAAATAGCCAATATGAAATGCAAGATGGTCATGTACTTGTATCAAGGTGCGCATTAAAGAACCATAGATTTTTTCACTGTGTCCAATCTTTGTTTCTACGTGACCGTTTATAGTTTCACCTTTGCAGAGTGCCTGCTACTTCGTCCTCGCAAACGTCTCGCTACGCCCCATCGCCGATCCATCACTTCACCGACCATAAACGCATTATAACGACGGGGGAATGGAAGCAACGTATAGCTACCACTTACCAATATTAAAGCTTTTTTGAGTAAATATATACAGTGTTGGTCATGTCTTTGATGATGTAGTGGGCGATATTTGCCGATGGTTCACAGTTTAGCGAGGAAACACTTTGACGCTTCGCCCCACTATCATCATTCACTCCGTGAATATGCTGTGATTTTCGCATTTGACAGAACTTGTTCCGAAAAAACAAAAAGCCAAATTGCAAGCAATACGCTAAGTACTACACTAAGAGGCACCAACTGTGCGTCGGACGTCAATAGCATCACCTGCCGTAAACTGCGTACGCATTCCTACACGCGTCATCGAGCAATGAAGCCTTATCGCTGGTGGTCGCGCATGCTTTTTATTAAACTTAGCTATTCGTGTCATGTGTGAAATCGTAACTAAATGGTCTAAAAAGAATTGAGAAACTTCTTCAACGTTGTTGAGCAGTCTGTAGCCAGCGTTGCTAACAGTGTTTTCGAGTAAACACCGAACACATAGCAATCAACCAATAAACTATAGCGTGGTTCTCCCCAGGTAATGTGCATTTCTTGGTTATGCGAGCTCATTGATTGATTGATATTTGGGTTCTAACCTCCCAGAACCACCATATGGTTACGAGAGACTTCGTAGTGGAGTTCACTGTAAATTTCGACCCCCTGGGCTTCTTTATTGTGCACAGATATATGAGCTCACGGGCCTACAGCATTTTCGCCTCCAACAAAAATTCAGCCGCCACAGCTGGTCTTGTGAGCTGTGAAGTCAAGGAAGAGAAGTATAAATGAAAATTCTTCTGCCTCGGTGATGCACCCGTATTGATTCCAAGTTCTTCACCCGTCAGCTCATATACAGCTATGGTTGTCATCCCCTCGGACCCTCTAACAAGATGAACAAGACGTGATCGCAAAGCGAGGGCGATTTCAAGGTGCTGCCTGCTTAACATGATGTTTTTGGCCACAGAATATAGCAGTGTGGCTCGTACAAGTTGTCTCGCACATTTAGACTGTTGTTCGCAGTGCGCGATATTAGTCGATGCTGTCTGCACCATACATCGGTGAAAACTGTGCTACTCACTCAGGCTCACACAATCAACATATTAAATCATTGAAGTTAAGGCTCACTCACCCTCACACTCACCACAATTGTTTTTCAACTGGACTCACTCGGATTCAAGCTCATCAAATTATTACTCACTCGGACTCGCTCAGACTTGGACTCACTGCTCCTTCTGGAGTGATCGAGTCTGAGCAAGTCGACTGATGAGTCCGTTAGCCTATAATTTGCTTGTTCAATCATAGGTTTAATGCGTTTTAAGACCAGAGTTTCACGTTATCGATGTTCTTCTTTGTGCATTTTGATATAGTACTTTAAAATACGAGTTATGAGTGGTTGCAAGTCAATAAGGACATTTTCCTCAAAAGACATGATAACATAACATATATATATATATATATATATATATATATATATATATATATATATATATATATATAAAGAACTTCCATGGGCGAGATGGCAGGGGATTGTGGGGGGGGGGGGAGGTAAAGGCACCGCGCTACGTTATTCACGCCTTTGAGCAATACATACTGAAATGGTTTATGAACGATACTGCTTTATGAAATGTTTGAGTAGACGTGAGTATAAACGGGAATGCAGAAAAGGCTGATGGTGATGAATACCGAAGATAAGTAGATGGGAGTGCGCGCTGCTGTTGAGGCAATGCCACCACTGATGATCCTGCAATGATGCTTTGTCATCAAAACATTTCTCCAGCATCGCTGGTCCTCCCTCCTTCCACGAGGCCAATGTACTTCGATTTAGGTGCACGTTAAAGAACCTCAGGTGTTTAAGATTTCGGAGCACTCCACTACGGCGTGTCTCATTATTACATTGTGGTTTTGAAACATTAAGCACCAACACACATTCCCTCTTTCCAAAAAATGGGAAGACGTAAAAACTATGAACAAATGCATATGAACTGAAAAGTTCCTGGAGTACTAAAGCAAGTCTCTCAACACCACAGCAATTGTGAGCAGCGGTTGTCCGCGTCCTCGCTGCTTTCACGTGTTAGAGAGAACTGTTGCGCATCAAATATGTTAAATCGTCCTAGTTACCTTACTCACAATACCTTGTGTCAGTATGCTTTCTTTGCTTTCTTTATGTGTGTTCCTGTTCGTCAGAGGCGCGTGGACAGTCCCATCCGTAAGTCGTGTGGCTCTTGTGAGGCGTTAAAACACCTAATTTCAGAGTAACTGACACTCGCTCTGCAGCAAGCACTGCTCATAAAGGATTATGGACTTATCGCACAAACTTTGCCCGTACTCGGTAGCATATGCTACTTGGTGTGATCAAGCTCACAGTGCCATATTAACGTCCGCAAACTAAACTGGCTTGGCCCCACGTTTATACATAATTTCTGCAAGACTACCTATTTGTGTTTCACATCTTCCTTCTCTGTTTTTTTTCCTCAGGATTCACACTTAAGGCACTTTACTGAGTGTTGATTGAACTCCGTCAAATAACTCTTTTTTGCAGTACCAGCGCAAAATCTCACGGGACAAAGAGAAGATACACAAACACATAAGACAAAACGCCCAGAACATGCGCAGAGGGCCAGCGAAAAGTCGTGTCGACGTCATTAATAATTTTGCGCTACGGGTATTTGTGCAGGCGAGGCATATTCCATTCAAACAAACATGGTACTCATTAGGATTTCTTCTTTTTTATGTAGCTTCTACCAACAGGTCTGTCGCCTTCACGTAGCCGGCTTCCCAACGCTCGTTATGAGTTCTGTTTGCGAAGGTCTGATACGTCCCTACAAGCATAGCTTGATGCTATGCTTGTAGGGACGTATGCTGATGCTGATGATAGAATATACCCTACAAGCATAGATTAGCCCATGGACTAAAAAAATGTGGCTTCTCGATACGATGTACAGGTTCTATTCTCAGCAAAAACCAAATTAGGAAAACTGTGCCCTCTGGTGAACAAAAAGCATGATAAAGAGCTCTAGCGAAAATAAATGTGGTGTAAAACACAGGGACGCCTCACTACTCTGTGTACTAGGGGTGGTGTACAGAATTTCCTGAACATGCGTAAGGGTTTATGTTGGGCAAACAGAGCGTTGTCTCTATGTACGATTAAAAGAACACTCCTGAACCTTCAAGACCAGCACGTACACTAATTTGCCTTCGCACTGCCTCGCGTGGAGATAGAGGTCCTTCTTCAATGAAACAACAGTGCTCTGCAAACATAGCGATCAGATCACAAGAGAACTAGTGGAAGCAATCTATATCAAAAAAGAAGGGGAGTCCTGCGTCAGTCAGACATCAATTTCTTTACATAAAAAAGAAGAAATCCTAATGAGTACCATGTTTGTTTGAATGGAATATGCCTCGCCTGCACAAATACCCGTAGCGCAAAATTATTAATGACGTCGACACGATTTTTCGCTGGCCCTCTGCGCATGTTCTGGGCGTTTTATCTTATGTGTTCAGATAACTTGTATATTTCAAGAAATTCTTCAGTTGAGAGTCAGCGCTTTCTTGTGTTTCTTCTCTTTGTCCCGTGAGTTTTTGCGCTGGTACTGCCCATAATGTATCACTAACTATCCGAACTCTCAGTCCAGCTTCAGAATAACTCTTCCTTCGCTTTATTAGGCGTGATTAAACGCTGATTGGTGGGAATGTAAGTAGATTCATAATAAATGCACCTAAATTAACTTTACATGGTATTTCTAATCAGTTTATATTAAAAAACAGGTACAACTCACCCTAAAAGAAAAGCTAGCTATACCCTCACCCTGCACAATGACTAGCAGTCTGGGCCCAAGTTCAAACGAACCACATTGTGAATGTATTGCACACGTGTCCTACAATACGTGTTCTACTGGTGATACTCCTTGGTGATATTACGAGGCACACGTATGGTGATTTCAGGTGGCATTTTTTGTTTATATTTCATGCGGTCAAGCATTTCTATTGAAGTCCAACTCTATCATCCTGATGTGAAACTACAGTCACAAAACGAGAACTTGAGGCCTTGGCCCATGGTTCCATGCAGGCGTAAACTACGAAAGCCCAATTGTACTACTTAGAACCTATCCAGCCACTTCAGCGTCTGTGAACTACCAGCGTGAGCTAGTTGATTGGCTGGTTGGTTGGTTGTCCCTTAAAGTCTTGGCGCAACCCAACACGGATGATTGTTCATGAGAGGGACGCTGCCTCATCTTTGAAATAAATTTTTTTTTTACCAGCTGAATGCGCCTAGATAGGGATGTTGAAAAAAACAGGAACAGATTGATAAAACGTGGATTATTAATAAAAAATTATATGACGGGGAGAAAAAGAAAACCTAAAAAGCTAATATGTCTAAAATAAAGTGAATTTTTGCTTAAGCTCGTGTCCCGCGTAATGACCATAACTTTTCGTATCTTCTTTTTTTGCTTTCTTCTTTTCTATGTATTTCTTTCTTTATACCATGTTCCCTCTTTACGTGTAGGTAGGAAGGTAATCCGTGAATTGGCGAACCTTTCTGTTCTTTCCCTTTGTTTTTCTCTCGGCGTTCCTTTTCATGCTACTCGTCATTGCAGTAGTAAAGAAGTGCTTGGAATTGTTATGGGCTGGTTGCTTCATTGACAGGATGAAACCCGTTACTGTCAGCTCATTCACAGCGTCAGCTCTAAGACGTGGCTTCGAAGAGCCTTAGAAAAAAAACTCTCATGACACCTAATGCAAGTACAGGTGCGAGACACGCAATATTTAATCAGCCGTCACATTTTATGAAATATCCGAGCACCCAACAGACATCTATAGTAAAATATGCCTACCTACGTAGCTGTTGTTGCTATGGAGGATGATTATTCGGACGATCAAGAATCATAGTGGAGCCCTTTGTAATAGATGAGGTACTTTCAGCTGCCTGCTGGTAATGGATTTCGCATGGTGTGATGCCTGATTCAGTACTGCTCTTCTGCTATGCAAAATTACGCCTGTTCACGCGATAAGTCTGCGCTTGTGTGCCTGTTTACGCGAAGCAGTGTTAACACTCATTGCGACTGCACCATTCTAAAACTATTCGTCAATCTTTCAGTCGTGCTAACGCTCACAAACATTCCCTTTTTCGTCAGCTATCCACCAATGGAATAGACTAGATAACAATATTGTGTGCTATACCACTCAATCAATTATAAACGTTGTGCAGTGTGTTCATTTTGAATTATGAGCTGTTGACATTAACTTGTTTCTTGTTATTTCAGTACATATTTTCTTTGGATGTTTAGTATGTGTATTCTTGTCTCCACACCTGCGTGGGCCGTGAAAAGTCTGCAAATTCTCGGCGATTGCATGTGCGGGGAGAAAGAGAGAGAAGTAAACGTTTATTTTGAAACAGTGTTCCGAGCAATGCCCGATGTAACCCTGAGGTGGGAGGGCTCCTTAGTCCAAGAACCCTCTGGCTTCTACTGCCCTCTTGGCCCTGGCGACGAGTTGTTGTTGCTCTTCCAGGTCCTCGAGGGCGAGCTTCGCCTCCCACGTTTCGGTTAGGTCTTCGTTCGTCCGTCCTGCTTCGTTATCAGTCGTGTGTTGTTGCAGATTACGTCTGGCAATACACTGGCATGCAAGAAGCAAGTGCGCCAGGGTGTGCGGTACGTTGCAAAGCGGACAAATAGAGCTATATCTCGTTGGGTAGAGACGGTGCATTAGGGCCCATGTGTGTATGTGCTGCTTTGCAGGCGTCTCAGTATTACGCTTTCCTCTTTTGTAAGTTTTGGGTGTGGTGGAGGGTATACTCCTCGCTCCAGCCTGTAATGCTGGAGTAACGACGAGTAGGTGTTTTGAACAACTTCCGTCTTTTCAACGACGGGTCGAATGTCCTGTGGGCAGGGGGCAGCCCGGCTGACGTGCTCGCGGGCAGCGGCGTGGGCCGCTTCATTTCCCTGCAGACCCTCGTGTCCTGGCACCCATAATACACAAGTGTATGGGAGTGGAGTGCTTCGCCGTTTCAAAATAATAATGGCATTGGCTGAGATACGGCCCTTAGCAAAATTCCTGCAAGCGGCTTGTGAGTCGGTGAAAATCACCGCGGCGTCTGTACATGTTGTCGTTGCTAGAGCGATTGCCGATTCTTCTGCGGCGTCTGAATTGAGTGCGTTGACTGTGGCTGACACTGATTCTCGGCCTTGAGAATCGACGACGCTGACAGCGTACGCGTTTCTATGCGGATACTTGGCTGGGTCAGTGTAGCGGGCGTCCGGGTCTTGCTTGAACTTTCGTCGAATAGCGTTAGCTCTAGCCTTGCGTCTACGTTTGTGGAAAGTAGGATGCATGTTGTGTGGAATAGGTGCGATGGACAGCGACTCTCTAATGTACAGCGGGATGCGCTTTTTCCGGTCTGCATCGGCGATGAACGTGTCGCTGTAGTTGAGGTACCGGAGCACCGACCTCCCCGTGGGCGTCAGCTTGAGCCTCTCCAGCTGACTATTCCTATGCGCTTCAATGAGCTCTTGCCACGTGTTGTGGACGCCCATCTTTAGGAGACGTGTGGTAGAGGCCATTGGCGGAAGTCCCAGGGCTACTTTAGTGGCCTTTCTTATCATGATATTAAGTTTTTCAATTTCAGCGGTTTTCAAATTTAGGTACGGCGTGCCGTACGTAATGCGGCTGGTGAACAGAGCTTGCATTATACGTAGCGTGTCGTGCTCTTTGAGTCCGTTTCGTTGATTCGCGATCCTCTTGACGAGGTGCGTGAGTTGTGATAGTGTCCGTTGGAGTCTCGGTATGTTGGCAGCTCCCGATCCATCCTTGTAGATATGAACTCCAAGCACTCGCAGGGTCTCGACTTTTGGAATTAAGGTCCCTTTCAGCGTTACGCTAGGGTCGGGCTCGTCGTATAGAGAGGGTCTGCCTCTTGTTCTCGCTTTGAGGACGAGGTGCTCGGATTTCTCGGGGACACAGCAGAGACCGCAGCCTCTGAGATACCGTTCGATCACATCTACGGTGGTTTGTAGGCAGGTCTCTTGTCTCCCAGTGTTCGAAGACCTGGTCCAGAGCGTGATGTCATCAGCGTAGATCGCGTGCCGTAAATCAGGTATTTTGTCGGGAATTTTAGGCAGATTGATCATAGCCACATTGAAAAGTAACGGCGAGATGACCGAACCCTGCGGCGTTCAATTTTTCGGTAGTTGGAAGCTTTTGCTGCGGATGTTGCATATGCCCACAGTTGCTGTACGGTCTGTCAAAAAGTTTCTGACATACGTGTAGGTTCTAATGCCGCAGCCAACGCCTTCGAGGTTGTTAATGATCGCGTCGTGGCTGACGTTATCGAAGGCCGCCTTGACGTCAACTCCGAGTATGGAGTACTTACTTCGATGGGTGAGGTGATCAAGGAGGTCTTCTTTGAGTAGTAAGAGCACGTCGTGCGTCGAAAGATGCTGCCTGATGCCAAACATGGTGTCCGGTAAGTGTCCACTATCTTCCAGGTACTGGGTTAAGCGGTCGTGCACCATGTGTTCGAACAGCTTTCCCACGCACGAGGTGAGAGAAATCGGGCGTAGGTTCTCGATGCCGACTGGTTTGTTAGGCTTAGGGATCATGGTGATTTCCGAGTGCTTCCATACCGGAGGTAGCTCTCCTTTATCCCAGCAGTCGTTGTAATAACGGAGAAGAGCCGTGGTGGCCTGGTGCGGTAGGTTGCGTAAGTGCTTGTTGACAATCCTGTCTATTCCGGGGCTGGTATTTCTTGTCAACTTCGTTAGGGCTGTGTGCAGCTCAGCCAGGCTGAAGGGCCGGTCGAGTTCAGTGTTTGGTGCGCCAGCGTATTTTTGGTGTGAATTGAAGCCCTAGTGGGTGCATCGCCACAGAGCTTCTTTTGTAATTCTTCTAGGAGGTGTTCTTCTGTACCGGCGTAGTTTCGAATAAGCCTCTTAAGGTGCTGCTTCTATGCTGCTTTGGAGGGTTGCGTGGCTAGAAGTGTGCGTAGCAGATGCCAGGTTTTCTTGGTGCTCAGAGTTCGCTGCAGCTTGTCACAGAAAGCATGCCAGTTCTGCCTGGCCAATCGGTTCGCATAATCTTGAGCTTGCTCGGTGAGGAGAGAAATGCGTTTCCGTAACTTTCTGTTTAGTTTTTAGCGCTTCCACCATTTTAGAAGTCCTCTTCTAGCCTCCCAAAGGTGGAGGAGATGCGCGTCGACGGCGGGTGTATCGACGTCAAACTGTATGTCCTTAGTGTAGCGTTCGGCTATTTTGAGCACATTCCTAAACCAGTCTTCAATGTCGATTATGGTGGTTTCAACGTCGAGGTCATTCCTAAAGGATTGCCGTTCCGTTAACCGCGCTATTCTAGTCTTGGTCTGTTTACGAGTGTGCGCTACGGAGAGTTGGATGATGTGATGATCACTACCTAAAGTTTCCGGTAGCACACTCCACTCTGCCGTAGTGACGTTCGCCGTAAATGTAAGATCTGGATTTGTATCCCTGGAGACGCTGTTCCCGATTCTCGTCTTCTGAAGAGGGTCGTTCCACACGGTTAGTCTGTGATGTTGAGCAGTATCGTGCACTCTAAAACCCTTCCTCGTGGTGATATGATAGCCCCATGCCGTGTGAGAGACGTTAAAGTCTCCCATTATTATGATCTGGTGGCCATTTGTGCGCTTCCTGATTTCTCGTATGAAGTGATCGAAGTCTGGTAGTTGGTCTCGTGGGGGGCTGTATATATTGGTTATGAAAAGACTTTGCTGCGTCTTTCGTTCCGGTAGAACCTCTATTAGGGTATGCTCTATTTGAGTGTCCTCGATTTTGTGTTTTTGCGTTGATAGTGCTTTCTTGACAAGTATGGCAGTTCGATGGGTTTGTGTGCAGGTCGTGTAGCCTTGCAGTCGTACGTTCCGCGTGTTGGTTTCCTGAATGAAGTGCAATGATGTCTGGTTGGTTAAGCTTGATGAATTCTTGTAGGCTTACGTGTCGAAGGCGGTATGACCGACAGTCCCATTGCCATATGCGTAAAGTTGAATGCTGGTTCTTATACTTATGGTTAGGGACTGCCATCTTAAATTGATTCGATGTCACGCCTGTCATCGCGACTCGGCGAGACTGAGCGAGAGGCATTGTGACTGTTCGCTTGTGCCTTCTTCCGAGTCATTTGGCGTAGGTTGTTCAAGCTGTCGAACTGTGCCATGGTTACGTAAGTTTTCTTCACGTGCGCGATAAAATTGTTTACTTGCGCAGCAATCCCATCAATTTTGGCATTAAGCGTAGTGATCTTGTGTTCAAACATTGAGGCTGTTTTTTCAATTGCAGACTGGACAATCTTTTCCATCGTGGCGTGCATGTTATTCATGACAGATTCTTCGAATATCGTGCACCTTGCGTTCACTAGGGCTTGGACGCCTACCTTGGTCAGCATCGTGGCCGGCTCTTTGCTTGAGTTTGCTTGTTCTTGATATTGTTGTTCTGCATTGTCCGAATGTCCTTGCTGATGCGTGCACTTTTCAAGTAGTTTGTCAATGAGCTCTTGTTTCCGTTTTTGACTCTGAAGCAGTTTATTTATGAGACTTTGTTGGCTTTGCAGTTGGCTGTGCTGATTCTGGAGCTTTTCTTGCTGGCTTTTCAGTCTATTTTCGAGACCCTGTATGGATTAGGTGTCCGACTTCGAGGAGGTTAAGCTGCTGTGGTCATTAGATCCACTTGCCATGGCAGCGTAGCTCGCACGTTAAACGGAACGCGAGCGCCTGCGAGAGCGGGAGCGCGAACTGGAACGCAGTATTGATTTGGATCTACTGCGCGTAAAGACGGAACGCGTGCGAGAGTGGGAGCGTGAACTTGAACGCAATTTTGACTTGGAACTGCTGCGCGTAGAGATGCGGCCCTCATTGTTACTGTTAGAGGTAGCGGCCGATATGCTAACTTCAGGGAACTCTTCTCCGCTGGCGTTCCAGTTGTTGTATATTTCTTGAAGCCTGTTGAGGCGCTGTTGTCTTACGATGAAGGGTGGTGAACTTGGCTTTAGTCTCCTTTTGCATTTTTACTTGCTGTTTCGTGTCCTTTCCCGCAGATCTTGCAGATGGGTGCGCATTAATGTCCCTGCGTTTGTCCGGCCTTGCCACATTTGTAGCGGAAATCCGGGATAGGTTTCGGACAGACGTCCTGGCGGTGACCCGTATTGCCACAAGCTCGGCAATACTGCACTGATTTACGATATGGTCTGCAGCGGAAATCTACGCTCTGGAAAATTATGTAGTAGGGAAAGTGCGGTCCTTCAAAGAAGACGACTGCCGCGGTCGATTGACCTAGCATTCGGGCGTGAAGAACTGTGTATCTTGCCGGTGCGCGAATTCCGGCCATGAGTTCTGCGGTGCTCGTACCGGGTATCAAGCCACTGTTGACGCCTCTGGAGACATCGTCCGGTGTTCTGATGTTGCCGTTCACAGTGTAAAAATTTCCTCCAAGCTGTAGTTTCTGTATGCTTACCAGCTTCTTGGCGTCTTCTTTGGCGGCGGTGCTTGCTATGATTAGGTTTTCCATTCTCTGGACTTGTACGCGTACCTTGTGGTTAAAGTCTTGCTGTGATAGTCCACTCACTCTGCCGATGGCATGCGTGACAGCGACGGTGTTCCATTTGGCGAGGTCAAGACCTGCTTGCGGGCGGTAGACGATCTTGAAGTCATCGAGCGGCAGAGGTGGCATCTTGGGCCTGCGTTGTTGCTGCGTTGGTGATGACTTTAGCGTCTGCTCATTGATAGGTTGCTCATTGATAGGCTACTCTGTGGGTTGGTTGGCCGGTGGCCTTGAATTGGTGACAGCCTTCTTGTCTTTCTTATTTCTCGTGATCCAAGCGCTTTCCGTTGCAATTGTTCTGCCACTGCCAGCGTCATAGGTCCACAAATTTTCTGTTGTTTTGTTTGCCTCCACTGGGTCAGTTTGCATTGTATTTCCTTCGTCTTGCTGATTTCTTTGCATTTCGCTTGCTGCGGCTGCGTCTCTGCTCATTCTAAGCTTTTCGCCACGGTGAGCGCGAGCGCTCGCGCCGTGCCGTCGGAACGCCTCAGCGCGTTGCGCACGCGCCGCACGGCTTTGCTCAGGAACGAACTTGGCGTTTGGCTTAATAAACTGGACACGCGCTTGTCGGGAATTAAGTCTTGTATCTTGAGACAGGATGCACTCACCCAAAAGAAGCTGGTGTCCGCCGATTCCTCGTGTCTTGGCAGCTGAGGCTGTAGAACTCTTGGGTTCGTCACTGGCCTTGTTTCGGGTTAAAAAGCACGAAAAGCAGGAGCCCATTCGAGGCACGTCTGGTCTATATGGCCCCCTAGCGGTGGATCCTATGCATGTGCGGGAAACAAAATATTTCACGACGCACCGCTGTCTTCGTTTCTCCCTGCTCGATGAATACAGATCACCTAACAAACACGCTCTCAAACTCGTTCAGAAGCTTCGGTGTGAACTCGCTGCAACCAAGTGATGCCATTGTTGTTTGCCAAGGCAGAGAAAAGGTGAAATGGCACCAGAAAACCTGAAAACTTAAACAGCAAAGAACGAAAATCTTACATGGGTGATGCTTCCTTTTAATAATGCGAACGATCTTGAGCATAATATTTACATCTTTTCGTTTATATTTTTTATAATGTTACGCAGTATACAAAACTTAGTCTTCGTGGACTACACTGAGAAGCGTAGTAAAAAAGGGCATGCTTGGACTTTGTAGCCTTAGCTGTGCTGCCACAGAAAGTTGTCGCCGAGTAGAGAAGCCCAAACAGATCAGGATGGAAGTTTTGGGGGGGTTAATATATTAGGAAAAAAAAGCAACTGATTGTGTCAGTAACATGTCCATCTTCCTTTTTAAGATAAAGGTTTTGATACAGCGCATACATAATCTGATAAGTATAAGCTAGATATGCGCATGGTTCGCCCGTGAAACATTTTGCTATATATTTTGTTAAAGCATCGACAAGAATTGAGTTGGCAGTGTTTCACCAGTCCTTTTGAATCTTAGTGTCCCCGTCATTGAACTGAACCAGCTGAACCACGGTGTCGTAACTTTCGTAGTGGTAAAACAAAAACCCTCTACAGTGCAACATGAAGTCTGGCATGAATTATTCTTGTACAAGGCAGAAAAACTGCTCCTTTGTGGTAATTTGGTACCAGAGAAGCATTTCGCTGTGCAAGTTTAAAGGGCTCCTAAAATGTTGCTAAATTTAAAAAAGGCCCCAGTGCCAACCAAAAACAGTGTTGTTTGGACGGCTGCAGCCTACAAAAGAGTCAAATGATTCCTTGTTCATTTGTCTGAGGAAATTAGAACCTCCAACCCCTCACTTCGCGGCGTGTTAAATTACTCAGTCGCAGATCCACAGACACTCCTGCAAAGTAGCGACATGCTATCCACGAAGAACATTTACCATTCGCGGTGCGCAGATCCTTGGCGTATTATAGTGTGGCAAAGGCTTGTTTACCATCACCTGCGAAATCTCGCAAGAGGTACGCTTTCAAGCGCGTTGCCTCGCCCTTCTTTCGGCTGAGTCAGGGCTGTGGACCTTCGGCTCCGTACTATAACCGGCAGGGCGGGGTCACCTAGCTGCTCGAGCACTTATATGCCGAGTAGGGTTCAACAGATGGCTCGTAGCCTTCTGCGCGTTGTGCTTTTATTGCAAAGTTTGCGTTGAAGTCATAGCTCACAGGAAGGTCACTTCGCTCGCTCCATCGGCTGTATTAGCTAATGGAGGGAGCTGCCAGTCGTTTTTTGTAAGACATTCTAGTTGCCATCCATTCATTGCTTCGCCCTTGCGGCGAACTTGTAACATTTTTTTTTCTTTTTACTCGGTGCTATTTATTCGGTCGAAAAGCTTTGCGCATATAACGTGGTTTTGTACTGCCTCCGTTGTTTGAAAAAATTTGATATTTTTCATGGCTCGCGTAGTTTTGCTGGTTTCCTGTGATACTTGCACTTTCTGATAAGTGCATATGTCATGCGGCGACACCATTACGTGGTGGCATGAGGATTGACGTCATGAAGACGTCACAAACTTCGGCTATCTGTGACGTCACACATGACAATGATTTTTCTCACCACTCGTGTTGATGCCACTGAGAGTGACGTGAAAAAACATGAAAATGAGAACAAGAAGAATACGACACAAAACAAAAGGTTAGTGCCTTAATCGGTGTTTATTTTAATTTGCAAAACCATTTGCCATCCAGTGATCGCAATGATCAACCTAGTACCTCGGGTAGTAATCAGGCCACGGGTTTGGCGCTGGAATCGGAAGCGGACGAGGCCAGGGCTGGGGCAGTGGCTGTGGCCATGGTCGGGGCCAGGGCTGGGGCCAGGGTTGAGGCCATGGTCTAATGGAAAAAGCAGTACGGCGCTGCCGTTGCTTGGGTTGCTCCTCAGCAGAGCTCTCTGGTTTTGGCATGCCTGCGCAGAAAGAACAGGAACCAAAGGCTGAAGACCACAGCTGGTTCACAAGAAGGACAACACGACAGGTTAAAGTTTCAAATCTCACTGAATCTGATTGCCTCAGAAATAGAAAAGCAACGCCCGTACTGTGCGTAGCTCATTCGCTCTAATTTATGGACCCATAGCGGAGTATTCATTAAGTATGCTTTTAAGGAGCACTGAGGACTACGCTGGTGCACATCTAGAAATACCACCGTAACGAAAAGGTAAAGTTACCTAATATAGGAATGCTTCCAATTAAACAAAAGAAAAGTGTGCTCTGCCACGCAGCTGGATCACCGTATATCTGCGGTATCAAAATCACCGCACTTTCAGGTTCCTGCAGAACTGCAGTTGTCGCAAGTTAAAACAGTCAAATAAAAAGCACTCAAAGATAACCGAGTAGAATAAAACTGTTCAGAGAGAAGGGTGGTCGACTTTTCACTTATGTCCAGCCGAAACGAGTTGTTGCAGCTCAACTGAACGGGTGCTATTTTACATACGCGTTGAAAAAAAACCAGAGCAAATGCTGAGATGAGCAAGTGAACTTCAATGAAACTCCTTTGTTACGAATAGAAATTGCTGCGATTGATATAGTTAAAAAATGCTACTAATCGAGCCCGCAAACGTCATAGCGGGACAACCAGCTTCTGATAAGACGGCTGAGCTGGTTTTCAGTTGTATACCTGGGTATGTGAATCATGTGGAACTCGTGGACCTTTCATATTCAATGACTATGAGCTCCTACCATGTCGTACATAACATGGTACTGTCTCGCGCTAACCTTTCAGAGTGTAATCCATTGGCTTTGGTAGTGGCCAGGGCTGAGGCCATGGTCGAGGCTGGGGCAGAGGCCAAGGCTGGGGCCAGGGTCTATTAGGCCAGAGAAAAGCAGAGTGGCGTGGCGTCGTCTTTTGCTCCTCCTCCACATGTATCTCCATTTCTGGCAGATCTGGGCAGGTAAGGGACCCCCATAGAGATTTATTCCTTGTCATTCAGTGTAGAGGATAGCGAAAAATGTTCTTATTGCAGGTTCATTGATTTATATTGCCTCTTAAATCTTAAAGTTGGCCATGGATTTTCGCGACTGTTTGTGTGTCAATGAAAGAGCATACGAGAAACCCTTCAAGCACGAAAATTTAGGAAAGTTTTCAAAACCAAAATAGCAAGAAAGCAGAACACTATTATGAAGCTATATGAAACATTCATGTGACAACCAATCAAGTACGTCATCACACTTTTTTAAACACCTAGACTCTCCTTTCTTTGTGTAAGTTCACGACTGCAACTGTGTAGTAACTCGCAAGTGTATTAAACATGAAACATCTATCTATCTATCTATCTATCTATCTATCTATCTATCTATCTATCTATCTATCTATTTTTATATCTATCTATCTATCTATCTATCTATCTATCTATCTATCTATCTATCTATCTATCTATCTATCTAGCCGCCTCCGACATGTAGCTTTCCTAACTATTTCGATGCTACGATATATACCAAAACTGGTATGGCATAGAATGACTGTATCACGAGCATACGTGACCAGTTATAACATGATAACCATGGCATGTATGTCATGAATATCATTATACGTGTTGTAGTTCTTACGCTCGTTTCTTTCACATGGCATATTACAAAACTGGTATGGTACAAAATGAATGCACGGCCAACATAAGTGACAGTACAACGTGAAAATCATGGCATCCATGCCATATAATTTATGACTACACGCCACGCTCTAGGGTGCGCTCGTTGTCGTTTAGCTAGCTTCACATATACCAAATTTCGTATTGGGCGACGCGAACTCACAGCCAAGGTATATGACTGGTGCAAACATGATAATCATTAGATGTGTCTCATGTAAGAACATGACTACATGCTACGCTCATAGTGTGCTCGCGGTCATTTCGCTAGCTCCACATATACCAAACTTGGTATCACGTGACGTCAATAGAGGAAGAAGGAAGGCGACATGCCCACACATGATAATAATAATATGCGCGCCATGCAAAACAAGACTACATGCTGCGCTGATAGAGCGCTTTTGACTGTTTCGCTAGCTCCACATACACCAAATTTCGTGTTATGTGAAGTGAATAGATGACGAAGATAAGTGGCACCTTCCAACTTGATAATGATGACATGGAAGTCATGTAAAGCATAATTTAGGTCAGCCTCGCAACGTTGTGCTCATATCAACCTTCCTCATTCGGGCTTCGCATTTCATCAATTCCCACTGTGCGTCATCATCATCATCTTGACTACGCCCACTGCAGCGCAAAGGCCTCTCCCATGATTCTGCAATCAACCCAGTCTTGTGCTTTCCGTTGCCATGTTGTAGCCGCAAACCTTTTAATCTCGTTGGCCCATCTAACTTTCTGTCTCCCCTTCGTGCGTTTCCCTTCTCTGGGAATTCCGTCAGTTACCCTTCATGACCAGTGGTTGTCCTTCCTACGTGCTAGGTGTCCGGCCCATGTTCATTTGTTTTTCTTGATTTCAACTATAATATCCTTAACCCCTGACCCATTCTGTTCTCTTCTTGTCTGTGAAAGATGCAACTATCATTTTTTTCCATCGCTCATTGCGTCGTCCTTAATTTAAGCTATACCCTCTGTAAAATTCGAAGACTTCTTTCGTGTAAAACCGGGTTCAAACGACTAATACGCTTGGAGATGACGAGCAGAGCGTCTCGACGTCCGTTTATTGTGGCGCAGATCTAAGAACCACCCCGTGTCACGCGCTATTCCTCGTCCTTCTCTTCCTCTAGTGCGCACTATGTCCATTGCTTTTAACACCCTCTTCGTATGCCTCCCAGATTTCTGCTCCGTGGGTAAGTACTGGCAAGATTCAGCTGTTATATACCTTCGTCTTGAGGGTTAGTGGCAGATTACCATTCATCATTTGAGAATGCTTCCCGAATGTGACCTGCGCCATTCTTATTTTTCTTTTTATTTCACTCTCATGGTTCGGCTCCGCGCTTACTGCCTGTTTTAAGTAGACATACTGCTTTACAATTTACAGCGTTTCTTCACCTACTGCATAGCGCCGTTTTCTGCCGAGACTGTAACACATTGCTTTAATTTTGTGCATATTAACTTCCGGACCTACTTTTCGGCTTTCCGCGTCCAGTTCAGTAATCATGAGCTTTAATTCGTCCCTTGAGTTCTTCATAAAGACAATGTCATCAGCTAATTGCAGATTAATAAGGTACTCTCCATGAACTTTTATTTCTAACTCTTCCCTATCTATGGTCCTGAATATTTCCTGTAAACAGGCGGTGAACAGCATTGGAGAGGTTGTGTCTCCCTGTCTTACATCCCTCTTTATTGAAATTCTGTCACTTTTTTTATGGAGAACTATGGTAGCTGTTGACCCTCTGTAGATTTCTTCCAGTATATTTATGTAGGGTTCTTCGATTCCCTGATTCCACAGTGCATGCATTACTGCTGATGTCTCGACTGAGCCAAACGTCTTCTCATAATCTATGAAAGCTTTGTATAGGGGTTGGTTGTACTGAGGGCATTTCTCTAATACCTGATTGATTGATTGTATGAATATGGTCTATTGTGGAGTAACCGGCACGAAGTCCTGCTTGGTCCTTTGGTTGATGAACTATAGTATTGCCCTAACTAAATTAGCTATTTTCCTTGAATAGTTTGTAGAGAACGAACAGTACGCTGATTGGCCTGTAACTTTTCATATCCTTCACATCTCCTTATGAATTAGGGTGATGTTGGCGTTCGTCCAAGATTCGGGTACCCTTTCCGTCAAGAGACACTCAATTCCTAAGTATAAGGTGGCTAATTTTCCTAGCACAATTTTTCATCTTTCAGAAGGTCCTTTCTTACCTTATCCTCACCAGCGACCTTGCCTCTTTGCATTCCTTTTAGGGCTTTCCTTACTTCTCGTGTCGCTACTAGTAGGATGTCCGATTCCTCTGGTCCATTATTGTTTCTCATGATATCATCCTGGTTATTTTTACTTCTATAAAGCTCTCAGTAGACCTCCTCCACTATCTCGAATATCCTGATTTGATTTGTAGGGTTTAACGTCCCAAAACCACCATATGATTATGAGAGACGCCGTAGTGGAGGGCTCCGGAAATTTTGACCACCTGGGGTTCTTTAACGTGCACCCAAATTTGAGTACACAGGCCTACAACATTTCCGCCTCCATCAGAAATGCAGCCGCCGCAGCCGGGATTTGAACCCGCGACCTGCGGGTCAGCAACCGAGTACCTTAGCCACTAGACCACCGCGGCGGGGCTATCTCTAATATCCTATCCATATTGATTATGGCATTGCCTTCCTTGTTACTCAATGCATACATCCTATTATTATTGCTTATACACAAATCTGCCTTCGCAGCTTTTAGGCTTCTGCCGCCTTTCACAGCTTGCTCAATTTTTTTCCATGTTGTACCTCTTGATGTCGGCTACCTTACGCCTATTGATTAACTTCGAAAGTTCCACTAGCATTATTTTGTGGGTTGCATTTAAGGCTTTCATCGTTTGTTGTCTCTTAATAAGATTTTTGTCTCCTGCGATAGTTTGCCAGTTTCCTGTCTAGTGACTATATCTCCAACTTCATTTGCACACTCTTTGAGGATACCAGTAATAGTATTGTTCATTGTTTCAACGCTAACGTCAGTTATCTCGTTTAGTGCCTCGAATCGACTCTGAAGCGAAACTCTGAATTCCAGTATTTTCCTCTTACCACCCATTCATCAATTGGCTTCTTGTGTATCAGTTTTTGTTTCTGATTTTTTTCTACGGGAATACGAGCTGTTAACATTCTATGGTAACTGCATCTGATCTTCCTAACTACTTCTACATCCTGTACAATGCCTGGGTGCGCACACAGACTGAAGTGTATTTCATTTTAGTTTCGCCATTAGGACTTCGTCACGTCCATTTACGGTCAGACCTTTTTCTGAAGAAGGTACTCAAGATCCATATATTAATACGTTTTGCAAACACTACTAATAACTTCCCTCTAACATTTCTAGAGCCGATGCCATACTTCTCCACTGCATGGTCTCCGGCATGGTTCTTGTGCACTTTGGCATTAAAGTCATCCATCAAAATAGTATACTGTGTCCACTTTAATAATGGCTTACTCTACATCTTCATAAAAGCGTTCAACCAAATGATCATCAGGGCTCGATGCAGGTGCGTAAGCCTGTAAGTCCTGTGCCTTTTGTTAACCTAATTATGAGGGTTCCCACCCTCACACTGATGCTATAATATTCCTCTATGTTGCCAGCGATATTCTTGCATTTGAGAAACCCCACCCCTCATTATTTGTCAACTAATCTACGCTAGCAAAGGACGTGTCTCTTTTTCAGACCTATAAAGGCCTAACCAGTCCTCCTGGGTCCTATTACAAATCATTTAACACCTTCCCATTCCTCGACTGGCGCAGCTTAACTGGCCTCACTAGATCGCGTTCTAGCGTTAAAGGTAGCTAAGTTCAGATCACAATGGCGGCCTGTGCAGATCGAGGAATTTTTAGCACCCTCCGCTGCATGACAGGTCTGACCGCCACCTTGGACAGTGGCTTCGCAGCCGCCTGGGACTAAGGGCCAAAGGTTCTTCGCTGTGTTCATGGGAGGTTGTGGCAGGTACTGCACCAGTGTGGCCAATCCTGATGGGGTGAGGGAGTGCATTCCTGGCAGCTGGTCGCCTGTGAGGCCGCTTACCAGACATCTTTTGTTCTTCTTATTCTTCTTGTTCTTCTTCTTCTTCTTTTTCAAGGTTTCTTCCTCGCGCATTTTAAGTAAATATACGACCGCGATAGGGATTCTATATCCCACTGTGCCTTGGATCTGCGGAATTTTCATTGTGATAGCAAATGTATGAGCTGTCTAGACTGGTTTTTGCCGTCGCCACTACCGCCGCCGTCATGCATGCACACACACACACACACACACACACACACACACACACACACACACACACACACACACACACACACACACACACACACACACACACACACACACACACACACACACACACACACACACACACACACACACACAAACACACACACACACACACACATATAGCATGAGCATCTTTTTGGGGCAGATAATAAGCATGCCACACATGCCCTTGAGACAAGGATAGGAGGGTGTATTCTGCCCAAATTTAACTTTTGAGCTTGCTGTAGAAACAGAAGTACCAGTATAAAACTGCCAATATTTGCACAACGAAGCAACACGGTTGCTGAAGTGCCACCGAATATCAAAAGTACGCCAAACACAAACATATTTTAAACGCCTTACAGTAGAAACTGCTCGCAAACGAGCTAACAAAGGAGCTAGTACTTGTGACAACACTGCAAAGGAAACTTACGCATGGCTGAACTTACAGATGCTAGAAGCAACAATGGCAACAATGAAGGAACAATTTAACACTTCATCGTCATTTGTTAAGCGCATCACGCTCAGACAAAACACGTTTTTTATACTATGCTTTGAAGATATACTGACCTTGAAGTGAGTAATCAATTGGTTCGGGCATAGGCCAGGGCTGAGGCCAGGGCCGAAAAGAGGGCCATGGCCGGGGCCATGGCCGAGGAAGCCATGGTTGGCGTGGAAGTACACTCAATAGGTTGGCTGAGTCATCAGGCTTGTCTGCTGCGAATTAGGAACGAAGATTTTTCTCCACTTGAATGGCGTTTAGAGTTGAACGACGTGACTATAGCATGCCTTGACCTAGTACGATAATCAGTTGACGGCCTAATTTGAATGCAAAATCACTTGCATGAGATTAGAATACGTGGTCACATGTTTAGTCTAATTCTGCAAAGTAAACAAAAACTTCCATTATGAGCTATTGTTCTTGGTGATTCATTGATGACTGATTGATACGTGAGGTCTAAGAGACGCCGTAGTGGAGGGCTCCGGAAATTTCGTCAGCCTGTGGTTCTTTAACTTGCACCCAATTCTGAGCACCCAGGCCCACAGCATTTTCGCGTGCATCGAAAATGCACCCGCCGCTGCCGGGATTTTATCCCACGACCTTCGGATCAGCAGCCGAGTACTTTGGCCACTATACTACAGCGACGGGGGCTCTTGGTGGTTGATTCACTGTTTCTAAGAACCAAGATAATTGATGCCCTGATATTTAACACACCAGAGTACGTGGTGTAAATTGAATTCTAGAATTTCTTCGCTTCTGATGTGCTTTTGAGACTTACTTTGTTTTGCATAATAGGCGTTATAGAGGAGCTCTTCACTGTCGTACAGGATCGTGGTGCTACGATGAAACATTTTCATACATTGTTCATTATCATCATCATAAGCCTGACTACGCCCACTACAGGACAAAGGTTTCTCCCATACATTGTTCACTTTGATTAAAAAATTATTTGTTTACTTATGTGGGCTGACAACTTGTGTCCACGACTGCCATTTAAATCTTGTCATCGTGCCTATATATTAATTATTTCATATATTCTTTTGTTGTAGAAAACTGAGAATGAGTTTATGATATTGAATCATAAAATACCTAGAAAAGCGGTACATTGGGATATCAAAGTTTGGAAGATACTGTGTCTGTCTGTCTGTCTGTCTGTCTGTCTGTCTGTCTGTCTGTCTGTCTGTCTGTCTGTCTGCCTGCCTGCCTGCCTGCCTGCCTGCCTGCCTGTCTGTCTGTCTGCCTGCCTGCCTGCCTGTCTGTCTGTCTGTCTGTCTGTCTGTCTGTCTGTCTGTCTGTCTGTCTGTCTGTCTGTCTGTCTGTCTGTAGTCATACGGATGGAGGGACAGATACAGAGACGGACGGACACACAGGCAGGCGGACAGACTGACAGACAGGCAGATGGACACATGGATGGATGAATGGATGGACGAACGAAGAGACAGACAGACAGACAGACAGACAGACAGACAGACAGACAGACAGACAGACAGAGCTTCGGCCACTCATTCTTATTCACTGCGTTGATATGCTGGCGTTCTTTTTTATATCCAGTCTTGCATAACTTCACAAAACGCTGGTGTAGAAAAATATGGCCCCTCTCCATAGAAAGAAGCGCATTTTGCGCTCTTTTTTAGCGCTCAGAGCGCAACACGTGCAAGTGTATAAAAAACCATCCGCAGATACCTGCCGAGATAAAACGCACCCACGATTGCGACTACTCCCAAAGAATCAATGCTCACACTTCCTGCTCGACTAATCACCCACCCACATCCCGTGTTCCATCATGCTCGTTCAATGCGGGTGGGCGTTTTCTCTCTGCTTGAGCAGTATTTCACGGCAGCCCCGAAACGCGTGGGCCTAGGATGAAACTATGGTTGGGGCTGGTTGCTCGGGCCCTCGTCAGTCTGGAAAAGTATTGGAGCTTCTTTTCAGTTTTTCTTCATTATCACCGGACTGTTGGCCATCCTGTCTGGCAGCTACTTCTGACGGGGCTATTTAAAACCTTCTTCTTTTTACTTTCAGCATTTTAAAACTTTGGATGGTGGGCCAGTGACTAATAAACTTTCAGTAGAAAGTGCCCCTTAAACGTATTCAGTCAGCCTGCATAACAAGTTCTGCTGAGGAACAACTGAATTGGTTGCTTAAGTTATGACAAAAAAAGTCCTGAACTGCGTAGCGACTGGTTGACACAAAACAAAAATGCTTCCGAAAATACTACGATTCTCAAACATAATCATTCAGTTAATGCTTTCGAATATATTTGCTCAACAATAACAAACCTATAATTCCTTTGTTCTTTACAAATGGTACCCTTCTACATGCTTTTCTTTTAAAGTTTCGAAAAAAAAATGGTACAAATTTTATATATAACTTACCAGTAGTAGTTCACTTACTGACGAGCAACTCAATTACTAACCCACAAATTTTGGCGAAATAATTCTGAAACCCCACTTCGCAGAATGTGTAGTGGTAGCAAATAACATTTCCTAACTTCCGGAGGATGTTTTTGACGATCACAAGTTGAACTCGCTGCATAAACTTCCTGTGCTAGCATTAGTCCACTTTTTCCTGTCTTGTTCATGTTGTAAGAAAGTATATAAGTAAATGATAGCAATAAAAAAAGGCAGATACCACAGATTGTCGAAATCAATTTTATACAAAGCAGCCGTCGAGTACCAACCGATGCGACGTTTATCGCTTTGAGCTAAGCGCTACGAAGGTGAATCGACGTGCTTGTGCTAATTGCAAAGAAAATATGGCTCTCCCTCTCAAGTTTTTCTAATGATAGTACGAAACCGGCACCTAAGACGATAATTATCCATTCTGTGATTTGCAAGTCAGGTTCTGCCGAATATATATATATATATATATATATATATATATATATATATATATATATATATATATATATATATATATATATATATATATATATATATATATATATATATATATATATATTTGTGTGTGCGTTTGAAAATGTGGATAAGCAAGTGGCCGAAACGGACCGATTCGTTTGATCTCTCTCTCAGCAAGATTCGTCTCACCCGCTGACTCACTTTTACTTGCCGACGGAATACGCAATGCCCGGAGGGGAATGTTAGTGATTTAGACTTTATCCTTACCATGACAGCCTTGGCGACAGTACATATGGGCCGACAATGTCTATATAATTGCTATCCCCCATTAAATATTGGTATATGTTAATTAAACACTTACCAACATGTTCAGCGATGCTGTCGTGGGCGACAAGTGCCAGAGCGATGGCGATGACATAAAACGCCTTCATGGTGGCCTCTCTCCAGAGTCCGTTAGAATGGGCAAACTCACCAGCCGTTAAATACCCAGAGCTGTCTTATCATAGAACACTTCACGAGCTGATAACATTTCCACGTGTGCAGGTGAAAAGAATAAATCTCTTTGGCCTGGTTGCATTGCGTGCATGTAAGTCTCCTCCAGATTGATACACGTTCCAGCGACAATAGACATTGTGTAGACGAATTCATTATATCAGTAATTGCTGTTGATCCCTCGTAGACAACTACTCGCGTGTTCAGTACCGAAAAAAAAGCTTTCATCGTTTTTTAGAGGCGCTCCGTGGAAGTTGTGCATCATGAATTGGACCACATCTACAGCTTGTCTACAAAGTGCTTGGGACTGCTGCCCGAGTGTTCAGCACCTTCTTTTAAACAAAAGGGCTTACAGATCAGTGACTGCTATCGCGTTTGCTTGCATTTTTACCATCTCGTCCGTTTCAAAGTGGTCTTGTCAAGAACGAACGCCCACATACCAACCCAGTTTTTTTCGGCTACTGAATACAGTGGCGCAGCCAGGGGGTAACACACCATGTCAGTGCCCTCTCCAACTTTATTTCACCGAGGCATACAGTACTAAAAATGACAATGGATCACATCTGCCTGCTTGGCCCCCAGTTTAGGTAAAGGGGCGCCCCCTTGCTCCACTAAAAAATCTGCCTATGCTCCTGACTGATCATAACTCTCAAGAAAATAAAACGCATTACAATTTTGCGTACCACAACCTTGAAGTGCTCATCAGTAATCTGCAAGATACGTTGCGGTAGCAGAATGGAAATTGATATTTAGTAGTTGCAGTTCTGCAAAAAAAAGTCACCGCTTTGCCACAAAGGCAGAGCAATGAACGCGATAACAACAAATTCGAAGGCTATGCGCATAATCGCAAGCAGACCGAAACGTGCCCCGGATTTCTCATGCACAAATGACGCGCGAAATGTACTCAAAGGTGCAGATGAACGCGAATAAGCGTTTCAGTTGTTAGTTCGCTGTGTCTGAAAAGCGCGCTCTTTTCGCAAACGGAGACTGTGCAACGCTTGCAATAACGTTTGTGCGGCCGGTAACTACAACAGTGTTGTTCCGGTGAAATCTGAAGGGCAGCCAAAACGTGCGATTCTCCCCACCGCGAGATAAGTGCGCGCGAGCGAGCGTCTACCCCTCCTCTCTGCGGGGCAAAGTACGCGTGGGAAAGGAGAGCTCGCGCCACTGCGTCGTGATGATGTGGCAAGGCGCGCTCATGCGCCACCTTGCTGGTAATACTGAAAACACGATAGTTCCCGCCGAGATGCCTGTCAACAGCTGTAAGTGGTAGATATAAATAGCTAGCCGTTTGAACGCTCACGGACGTGTCTCTTCGTGGCTCCGTAGTTTTCGCTTCACACTCATGTTTCAGGGTCCCAAGTTCGACTTCGCGCGCGGAAGTCGTTTTAGAAATAATTTTTCATTATTGCGTTTTGATATATATAGATAGGTGTACAAATGTGGTGAGTGACGGTGACGCCGACGTCGACACCGACGCCGACAGCAAAACCCAGCAAAGAGTGTTCATGTAATTGCTATCGCAGTTCAATTGCCGCAGTGTTGGGGCAGTGATTTCGGGGCTTGGCTGCTGATCTGAAAAACGTGGTTTTGATCGAAGCCGCGCCGGTTGCATTTGGATGGAGGAAACGCGTACTTTTGGGGCACGTTGAAGAAATTGCGTAGTCAGCAAAATTTTCTAAGCCCTCCAGTTTCGCGTAAGTATATCATGCTTTTAACCCAATAAACTCCATAGGTTTGTAATAAACCCCATAATTTAAAAAATTGATATATATTCTATAACGTGCACAGATATATTATTCGGCCGCTGGTTTCGCTATATACGAGTGGCTGTGATCAGTGGCGTAGCCAAAGGGTAGCACTACACCCCCCCCCCCCCTGAAGATTTTCGCCATGCATGCAAAGCGCAAGAGGACCATTTGGTTGTCCGGCCTCAACTTTAGATGAAAGAGGCACCCTCGCCCCCCCCCCCCCCCCCCAGAAAAAAAATTCGCGCACAACACTGGCCGTGATACTACTTTTTTAACTATCGTAATTTTTGCTCGCGATGATTCAGTGTTTTCTTTTAATTTTTTGTAAGCCACCTTCTCGCATCCAGGATCAAAATTTGGTCACCATAATTGGCAACGAGCCCCATTGGGACCTCGGGCTCTCCATTGAGCGCACTATAACGTCATTACATAATATCATAAATATAATAAATACAAACACGTCATCTGGATGGCGCAACTACGCAAATATTTCTTCATTGTTATTTTGCGAACCAGTCCTTTTGCAAACAAATCAAACAGAACAGTTTGTCAGTCAATGTTTTTTGTTTTACGTGATGATTCGGTAAAATGCCTGATGCTCTTAAAGAGGCCGCCTTTGGACTTTTTCAAGAATAATACAGCATCTTTCGACCTTCCGACCCCCGTCACGTTGTAAATAACCTTCACTTCACTTGAGAGCTCACTCGCTGTGCTGATGAACTCACCGGCACTGGGCATGTCGCACTGATATTATGAATCCCGATTATAAACCTGTCGAAATCCGCACGCAGTGTAATATGTCAACGTAATTAGGTCAAGTGCCCCTTTTCTCTCTTGCTTTACAAAAAGCATAGAAGAGATTAATGACGTAGCCATTGTTCTCATGAAGTATGCGTGACTGAAGAGTGCCTGAATGAAGCCATGGGAGAGCTTATTTAGTCAAAGTTTGTGACTTACATGGACAAAAAAGTAGCATAATGGTTATGCTCTAAGTGGTGGCACTTTTCTTGATCTTTACACTAAGTTCTTCGTAGCGTACAGTCTAAATTCAACAGATTGGAACCAGAATGAAATGAGCAAGTCTATCCATACTTATAATAAAGTACTAGTACTATAGAACTTGGCACCTAGAGCAAAAAAATGGGCATTACTAGTGAAACTGCAATAAATAAAAGCAACACTAATTATTGCTACCTTGCGCTGCTGGTGCGAGCAGGATCATTTTTAAATTGTGATCGGCTTTGCGATGATTTTATGTGTTAAATGCGCAGACATAAGCTAATTGAAACTCGTTAATTTGCTGGAAGCAATGGACAGCACGCTACCGTGCTCTGCTTGGCACACCCGCCGTATACTCGCGACTGGCCCGTGATACTGCGTTTTTTTTTCTTTTCATCAGAAATAGCGATGCTCACGCGCCGACATCCACCGAGATCATGGCACCCTTCTTTTCTACTTTGCATCAGAGAGCGGGTGCTGCAAATTTATGCGATTCAAGTTTGAGGCTTTCCAACACACACTCGCATATTCCCAAACATAGACCTGACTACCCCAACTTGTGATGCCAAACAGTATAGCACAATACTATCCCATACATAATAAAACGTCATTTAAAATCTTCAAGACTTAAATTGCTATGGCTTCTTCAGTTATCAATGGCTGTATGAATGAATGAAATTAAAAACAGAGTTTGGATGTAATACTGAATTGCAATATATATAAGTCGCAAACAAATATGAAATAGCTAATCTATTCGGCACTTAAATGAAAATCTGTTTCTATACTTTCACTAAAACTTATTGATTACGTTTTGCATTTGTTATACTGTTACGCTACATTTATGATAAATGCAGTAGTTCTCTTGTTTGCGATAAAACCAGCATTGTGAACGTGGGAGCTTATGAACAAACACTCGAATGCAGTTGTAAGAAGCAATAGGCGGGGAGATCATTTCACCCCTAAACATCTGAGAAAAGTAATAAAGCTGAGAATAAGATGTTTTCTTTGTTAGGGGTATTTAACAGACGCTAATTGCATGCGCACTGTTTTGATGATTTGTCGGGTTTAGCGTTCCAAAGCCACCACATGATTATGAAAGACGCCGTTGTTGAAGGCTCCGGAAATTTCGACCACCTGGGGTTCTTTAACGTGCACCCAACTCTGAGTACGCGGGCCTACATTTCCGCCTCCATCGGAAATGCAGCAGCCACAGCCTGGATTCGATCCCGCGACCTGCGGGTCAGCAGCCGAGTGCCTTAGCCACTAGACCTCAGCGGCAGGGCCAGGTGCAGTTTGTTTCGAACTGCTCTTGGAGAAAGAAAAGTATGGACCATCTCGTTGAAGGGAACCATAATGGGTACCAGAGCAGCAGCGGTGCGCACGCCGTTGACCTGGCTGAAACGGACGTCGACGCGGGTGCTGGAAGAACGGTTGGAAGTGAAACTCAATGTAGCCTTTACTCGAGTAAAAGTCTCTTTGAAACGCAAAGACACGGGAAACGGGTTGGGTTTCGTGCAAGTCCCATTGCAGATGAGCGAGCCCAAAGAGTGTTTCCACTAGATGTGCCCCTCTAAGCGAGTGAGATGACACGCGGCGGGTAACGAAAAGCTAGGGAGAGAGTGGCGTCAATGCGTGCGCTCTGCGAGGGAAGGCAGAACCTGCTTGGCTCCACCCCAACATCTGCGGCCAGAGAAGTGCAGTGCGGAAGGAGGGACTTCGTTACACAGGCCTGTCAAAGAGCTGCTTCGCAAATAAAAACAGCCTTTGTGCTTTAATGAAGTCTGAATGAAGAGATAGTGTTTACTACAGCATATAGTCGAATATACTGAATTCGCTTTCTGTTTCTGCTGATATATTTCGAATGTCTCTAAAGTGAGGATTACAATGTACCGAATATACAGCTAATAAAGTGAACTACTTCCTCTAATCATAGAACATATCTTTGCACTCGCTAATCACCTGAAGGTACGGAAGTTAACGAAGCATCATTTGTTATCTGTTTTCAATTTGTTATCTGTTTTCTGGAAATCCAGTTAGTTACCGTCAATGACTAGCGGTTATACTGTCTACGTGCTATATGATTGGCCCGTGTACAGTTCCTGTTCTTGATTTCAACTATGATATCCTTAATCCCGGTTTGTTCTCTGAGTCACTCTGCTCTCTTCTTGTCTCTTAAGGTTACATATAACATTTTCCTTTCCATTGATAGCTGCGTCGTCCTCAACTTAAGCTGAAGTCTCCAGGTTTCTGCTCCATAGCTAAGTACCAGCAAGATGCAGCTGTTATAAGCATTCCTCTTGAGAGATAGTGGCAATCTACCTGTCATGATTTGAGAGTGCTTGCCAAATGTGCTCCCCTTCATGTTGTTCTAGTTACTTCAATCTTGTGGTTTGGCTCCGCGGTTATTAGCTGTCCTAAGTAGACATAGTTTTTTTACAACTTCATGTGCACTATTGCCTATCTCGAAGCGTTGTTCTCTTCCGAGGTTGTTGTACATCACTTTTGTTTTTTTTTTTGCAGATTACTTTTAAGACTTACCTTTCTGTTCTCCTTGTCTAACTCCGTAATCTTGAGTTGCGATTTGTCCCCTGAGTTATTCAGGATGCAATGTCATCGGCGAAGCGCAGAATAATAAGGTACTCTCTATTAACTATTATCCGTTACTCTTCCCAGTCTAGGCCTCTGAAAAGCTCCTGTAAGCGCGCGGTAAATAGCATTGGCGAGATTGTATCCCCCTACCTTACACCCTTCTTGATTGGTATTCCGTTGCTTTCTTTATTGAGCACTATGGTAGCAGTTGATTTCCTCTGCATTTCTTCCAGGATGTTTATATACACATCGTCTAAGTCCTGATTCAGCAGTGCCTTCATCACTGCTGGCATTTCTACTGAATGAAACTCCTTCTCGTAATCTATGAAGGATATGTGTAGTGGTTGGCTATATTCTGAGCATTTCTCCATTTCCTGTGCGATAGTATGAATGTGGTCATTTGTTGAGTAGCCTGTTCGAAATCATGCAAGTTTCTTTGATTGATTCAATTCTATTTTTGCCTTAATTCTGTTAGCAATTACTTTTGTAAATAGCTTGAATACGACCGAGAGCAAGCTCATCAGCTTGTAATTCTTCAAGTCCTTGTCATCTCTTCTCTTATTTATTAACGTGATGTTAGTATTCCTCGAAGATTCGGGTGCCCTTCCCGTCAGGAGACACCTCGTAAACAGGTTGGCTAGGTTAATATTTAGAGCACACATCTGATTTTGACTTATTGCAAGTTTCCTATTCACTGTTTTGACGCTTTCTCCGTTCTTAGGAGCGTGTTCATTTCTTCCCATGTTATAACTTCTAACATCGGATACCTTACGATTATTATTAAACTGCAAAAGCTGTGCCAACTCCCTTTTGTTTGTTGTACTTGAGGCTTTTATGCTTCGATGCTTTTTCATGAGGTTATTTGTTTCTTAGAGACAGCTTGCGTGTGTCCTGTCCAACGTTTATACCTCCAACTTTCACTGCACACTTCGTAATTATACTCGCCTGATTGCCATTCGTTGCGTCAACGCTAAGGCTCGTTTCCTCGATGAGAGCCGAGTACCTGTTCTGAAGCGAGACTCTGAATTATATACTTGTTGTATCTTGCAGATTTGGTTTCAGTGTTTAGGTTGGCAAGACTGTGTCGTAGTGCTTGTATATATTTGTGAAACGTTTAATAAAACGGCAGTATGTATGCAGCCACCACCCAAGGCGTGTTGGTCACATTACTCCTTCACTACTATGGCGAAGACTGTTTGAACGCCGTCTGATACGCCCCCCAGATGGCTTTCGCTGGCATCGCCACACCGAATTCGGTTCTTCCAACACCGGGTCGCCCCGTGCAGTCATGGTCTTGATGGCACGACATGTTCAAGGTGTACCTGCTGGCATCCGGTGCTTCAGAGTTCTTCCTGGAGCGAGTAATGGAGCTTCACACTTCGAACAGACCATCAGGCACTTATTTCACTTTCGTCGTCGCAAGGCTCAGGCTGAGCCCACTTAGAATCACACGTTGGTGCCCACGGCTACTACGGTACAATTTCTCGGTGGAGTACCAGAAAGGCTCGTCCGACGGAGTAGCTGATGCTCTGTCACGGTTACCTGTTCATACGGCAGATATAGAGCTAAATTAGGAGGAAGAAATTGTTTCCATGATTCAACTAACTTGCTGACAAATTCGAATTTGAACCCGGGTCCGCTACGTGCCAACTCAATATTCTACCAATGGGCCACGTGGTGTTTCAAAATTCGTTCTAAACAAACTTTGTACCAGCTTGATGTCGGTGATCGAACTGCGTCAATATAAGTAATGGAGCGTTTTAGAACATTACAGCAACAACCAGGCGTCACACAATGGGAATTGCGTGGCGAGTGGGTCGTCTGCTGATGCTGAAGTATAGGCTACGCCAACTTCGAGATTCGCGGAACCTTGCACTACCGGTAACAACTACTGAACCCGTGTCACGCACGCCCCAGTTCGTCATACAACTTCCGAAAATTGACCTCGTGAAGTTTGAAGCCCAACCGTAATCATGGACGGCTTTTTGGAAGCAGTTTAGTCAACTGATCTACAATAACGGTGGGCTCACCGGTGTAGACCAGTTAACCAATATACGTTCGAGTCTGACAGGCGACATGGCATCAGCTACCACGGGACTTCTATATATGACAAGCTGCTATTCTGAAGCCCTGGACATTTTAAAACAATGGTATACCAATACTGATATCATCATTCAGGCTCGCAAGTGGAGACTCATCGACATACAACCCGTGCAGTCTTCCAATGATCATCGAGGACTTCAATACTTTGTGACACGGTCCAATCACAGACGCTTGTCAAGGCTCTCGGAGTATCAGAGGACATTTACTCCACGATGTTCTACCGATCCAACTGAACTCGCTTCCTTGTAGTTGGGTGCAAAAATTTATGATATACCTTTTTTATCTCACAGAACGCACGCAGTTTGAGATAATCCGCAACGAAATTCAATGCCCCCATCAAGACGATGCCAAAGCTGAGCGCACCACACGCGCAGAGAATCAGTAGACCCTGTTACGTAGACCGGAACCTCACCGGATAGCCACTCAAGGAAAGAGGGTAGTTCATTAGGGTAAGTGTGTTCTTGTTTTGGTTTCTTGCCTTTTGCATCACCATGATGCACATGCGCGAGATCTATTCGAGTGATTGATTGATATGTGGGATTGAACGTCCCAAAACCACCATATGATTATGAGAGACGCCGTGGTGGAGGGCTCTGGAAATTTCGAAGACTTGGGGTTCTTTAACGTGCGCCCAAATCTGAGCACACGGGCCTACAACATTTCCGCCTCCATTGGAAATGCAGCCGCCGCAGACGGGATGCGAACCCGCGCCCTGCGGGTCAGCAGCCAAGTACCTTAGCCACTAGACCACCGCGGCGGAGCACGTGCGAAATCTATTTTGATTGTCAAGTTAGATGTTATAAGCTTTCGGTTCAAGCTAGAGCGCTTTCAGCTGTGAGTGAGCGCTTGTGAGTACACATACTTGTCCTCGTTTTTTTTGCACTACATTTACGTCATAATTATTGAGTAGCATCTCACTGGCATCTACGTCTTGCTGCAGTCCATGTTGTTAAAGAAGGCTTGCAAGGTCCGTCTCCAGCGTATTCAAAACTTGCAGTGCGCTTCGAGATGATGAGGTTGCAATCCCATGAGGAAAGCGCGTATTGTGCTAATCAATGACCTCAACATGACACCTAAGTTTTTGGTTTGGATATGCTCAGTGGAATCTTTTGTCGTCTCTCTGTAGATGTGCAGTTTGGTAAGGATGGCAGCGTGACAACCGCTCTGCGTCTTTTTCGCTTTTTGAATGTAAGGCATGGGTTGGTGATGGTAGGGGCGCAGGCACGCTGGTGGCTGTCGGAAAAGGCAAGTGTGGTGGTCCGCTAGATTATGACATCATGGTGAGGATCGAGATTAAGCAGCAATATTTCTAGGCATTCGTCGGTTACGGGAACGTCGTTTTCGCTTTCAGACAATATCAGCGGCTTCTTTGTGTGGTGAGCCATCCCTTACAATCTGTTTCATTACGATTCATTTTCTCTTCACTGCAGGACCCCCTCTTCATGAAGTTTCATGCAATCCGTGGGAGTTGGAACATTTCATGGTAGTTGCTCGACAGAATTCTGCATTGTAGGGCTCTGCACATCGGGAGCCAACCACCATGTTCCTGTAAACTCCGCTCACGTGGCCTATTCTCTGACGCTTGCGACGTTGTAGTGGTTTCTGTGTAAGCGGACGAATCACGCGTCGAAGGTATCCTAGGTTCACGTGGCATGGCGAAGTGCCGCTTCTTAAGATAACCTTCACGCGACGCGACTTACCCAAACGTGATATTTGGATTATGTCAGTGTGATCACTCTCTTTCTTGATCGGCAGCAGATTATGGGCACAAGGATTGCTGATGTCAACATCATATATTACGCCATTCACAATGCAGCTCAGTGGAATGTGAGCTTTTACATTGATGCCATCCAGGTCTTTGATGTTGTCAGATATAGGATATATCAATGGCTGGTATGTTACGTCGGCGGCCAAGGCATTCTTGCGCGGGTTGACTAGTATATCCTTCACGTCGTTTGGGGACAAAAGCGCCAGATTTCAAGAGGTGGTCTGCCGATTGAAGTTGTCTTTACTGTAGATGCACTTGAAGGTGGTGAAGCACCCAGCAACTATATTACGACTGTAAACTGGGGTGAAGTCATCGTCGGGGTCGTCACTGCTTGCTGAATACGGTTCAGTGGACTCACTCTCGGCGTCGTTGACTTTGCTGTTGTGCTTCCTCGAAATGGCAGCCATCGGCGGCGGCATGTCTGGAGAATGTGCAGGTGAGTATTCTTCCAACTTGGCCAAATAAACTACTGATCGCTTCGGGAGGAGCTCAAAAAATCAGTGAGAACTCATTCGCTCGCCCATCCCTGTTATTTCTTTCCACACCTGACAAATCGGCATTGCAATAGAGAGCGCGATAGGCGCACGTATTCAGAATTAAAGTGAAGTTTATTGTCGACATCTAGAGCCCAACAATTGACAGGCACTGTTAAAAGCTCTGCCGCCAAACAGAATCCAGGATCGTTAGCAATTCTCTACTGAAAACCGAAAAACCAAAACTGGTGATATTATCTCCTCCGTTGCTGCCGTGAATGTATTAGGCACGTAATTTTTTTTTCACATATTCAGTATACAACATAAAAAAACTACGTTAATTGGTACCGTTCTACTAGGGGGTGGGCGGACATTGGGAGTTGTCACTTTAGTGAAATTGGGAGCTAAAACCACATAGCGCTATTTAGGAAAACAAGCAGTTGATATTAAACTTAATTTCTAGCATTCTCCTACTTATGAAAGGGCCTCTATTTTCAACGTCGCATCGAGTCTGTTTCGTGAAAATAAGAAGATTTAGCATATGCGGGCTGTCGAAAGATTGTGCCCTCGCCACGAAGAAGCATCTGCGTGATAAAGAACTGCTTTAAATTCTTTAGGTAAGAGTGGCTTATTCAAAAGTGGAATCACATTGCCAAACTTTGTTAGTGTGCGGTTAAATAAAGATGTTTGATGAGGCAACATCACCGAGTATTTCAAATGTGCACTCTTGTGACCAAATAACAGATGTAAAAATGCCTCACATTGAGTTCCTGAAAACATGCAATTCTGATTTTATTGTCACATATCCATAGGCATCATGCTCAGTGGCACCAGCTGTCATTTATGCAAAATAAAGTAATAAAGTTATTCACAGCATTGCTTAAGCACGTAAATCGGTATACGTCGAACCTCCGATGAGTGCGTATGCAGAATAACAAGGAATGAACAAAATAAATTCACATAGTCCACTCTCCTATTGCTAAGCGCCCACTCTTCAACACGCTTTCTCGATTCCCACTATTCATCTAACTCGCATTACAATCCTGACATTATCTGTGCTTTGCGCCGTTCTCTGGGAAATCCACAGTACTGCGATTATTGCGGAAACGATGTGTTTCCCGTAGTGTTATCGCGACATCCTTTCCTTCTTCAATCTATCGTCACTCCGGTGGTTTATTGATAGGGCTATTGTGCATGCCCGCACTTGTCTCTGCTGCGCCGGTACTATGGGTGGCAGCTGCCTTTTGTTTATCGTTTCGTGGTCGGTCAGACACAAAGGACTCTCGTACCTGTCGGAGTTAAATTATCTACCGGTGTCTATCAGCAGACTTGAGGTTATTATGGTGAACGCAGGATATTTATCGCTTTTGTGGGAGCCGAAGAAAAAAAACTAAACGCTACTGTTTTGTGTGCTAGTGGGAAATAAGAGAACTAAACCCGAAGAAGAGAAACAGATAGCGGAAATGCAGATAGGAGAAATGCGAACACTCAACCAAAGCGAACCTCCGTTTTTCTACCCACGCTAAAAGAATACAGGCTAAAGAGTTCAGCATGTGCTCTGGCGAAAAACATTTATTATAGCTTTCTTGATGACGTAGTGAGAACGTGCTGCACTGTCTTCAACCTCCATACGGAGGACAAGTGCTTTTGTAAAAGTGACCCTAACACGCGGGAGAGGGCAAACATATCTTAGGTTACCTGGCTATATCTCGTAAATGTTGTAAACAAACTTCACCATAAACGTATTCACACACAACCGACCAAGTATACTGTTGATTGTCTCGAGTCGAGAGAGTTTATATGTGCAGCAACGTGCAAGGGCGTATTTGTTATGGCGTGACTATGCGATTTCTCCCAGGAAAGCGACAGCCGTAGCTATATAGTGGACCTGAAGCAACCACAGCAAGCTGGATTGGATGTGGGTTGCCATGGCAAAGCCAGAGGTGTGGTTTGAGGCTTTAACTTCCATCCCCCCTCTGAATCACCGTTGTTTTTATTTCGTTTTGTAGGTGTTACTGGGGCCTGATTGCAGTCCTCTAAGAAAAGTTTACACAACATATTTTCGTTGCACCACAAAAGTAAGTCAAAGTGGAGCGTACATCCTCACATTTACATTTTTGGCAACTAAATACGGTTTGTGATCTTTTGGCTGATGCTAGCAGGGTAGCCATTGGCGGTTACATTGCGCGAAATCAGCTACTTTATGACTCCGTTCGGCTAGAAAATTTTCAGGTTGTCTTCATGGTTGAGTGGCGAAGTTCTGTGCTTGGCTTGGCTAGCGTGTTGTGCATTCTACCCACCATCTAGCCCGGTGCTGCGTAGACGGTTGTTAACTCGTATGCGCATCAAGCATTTTTGGGTCAACTTGACACAAACAGAAATCTTCAATAAATGAAAGGTCGGCTTTTCAACTTTAACTGCATTTCGCAATTTCAAGATAGAATGTATTATGTAAACAGTACTACATGTGTGTGGGATGTATTATTTGATTTGGCCTGCGGCATAAAGGAAAAATAGCTTCGACGTTTAATGCTCATACAAACTTTTTGCAGAAAGCAATCTCAAAGTATTGTGTGTCGGGCAAGAACTCAAGGTATTACACTTGAACAAAATGAAGACGCACTGAATTTATTACCATTTGGTCATTTATCCGCGACTAGAAGACCAAACAAGCAGGAAAAATTATTCTTAGTTTTGAGGCCTTACTTATTCAAACAAGCATAAATTGTCGTTTAATCAATAAAGATATATAATACTGCTTCATTTTCATTTGTCTACAAAATTCACGGTGAATTTAGACGTTTTGGTTACATTTAGAGTAGATTAGAGCAACTTTTGAAACCCACCGAACGACGATTTTGAATACAACGTAAACGCGTTGATGGTAATATAAGAATATATACAGTCGTAAGCAAGCCTACCATAACGCTTGACATGTGTCCTGAATTGGTTTGATTGACGCTAGCGCCGCGTAGCTTTGGGTTCGGTTGTGGTACCCAAACCTATGCATGCCGACACGCTATCTAAGTACACCAAGGTACTATTTCTGCAACAGCGCCCAGCGCTTCACGGTTAGAATCAGTCAAAGTTTAATCGTTAACGAGATGGAAAACACGGGAAATAGTGCAGCAATTATTTCTCTGCTCTATGCCACACCACGGGGGTCTATTGGCTAAGGTACTCGGCTGCTGACCCGCAAGTCGCGGGATCAAATCCCGGCCGCGGCGGCTGCATTTTCGATGGAGGCGAAAATGCTATAGGCCCGTGTGCTCAGATATGGGTGCACGTGGAAGAGCCCCAGGCAGTCGAAATTTCTGGAGCCCTCTACTACGGCATGTGTCATAATCATATTGCTACGTAGCTATCACGTGAAAGGTGAACCATTCTGTGGATAGAAGATAACGAAGAGGACTCGTTTGCTCGCTCTGTGTGCTGCACTCCGATTTTATCGGTGTAAATACACTGGCAAATAGTCCCGTCCCGTCTCATTTTACGTAACATATTTGTGGTGGACCTGCTGGTCCTTCCGTGTACCAATTACGAAGCTCCGCAACAGCCGCATCATCACGGGTCCTACCATGTCCCAAATTCAAGGAACATCGTCTTCCCCACCCGCCTCTTCTGTGACTCCTACCTACGTTGTCCCACCTTCTGATAGTGATCCTGCTGCATTTTCCGGACAGGATGGCCTTGACGTTGACAAGTGGCTCACCTTGTATGAACGGACCAGCGCCGGATTAAGGTGGGGCCCGACACTCATGCTTGCCAACGTGCTTTTTTTTTTACCTTGATCACCCTCCGAGAGTGTGGTTCGAGACGCATGAAGCTTACATTACCAGCTGGGATACTTTTAAAGAGAAGATCCGTGACCTTTTTGAAAACACCGCTGCACGACAGATAACTGCGTGAAATCAGTTGGATCATTGGGCACAGACGTGTTCCGAATCCTACGTCACGTACATTCACGACGTCATCGCCATTTTCCGCCAGGTTGACGAACATATGCCTGAGCCTGAGAAGGTATCGAATGTGCTCAAAGGCATCGTCGACGATGCCTCCAACCTGCTTGTCTCCACTAACGTTACGATCATCAATGAAATCTTCAAGGGGTGCCGGTGGTTTGAACGCAGACATTCACACGACTGCCCAACCCGGCCGCAACTTCATCGTGTGAAGTCGCTCGCCAACCACCCACCTGTGACCACGTCACCCGAATAGTTGATCGGCAGCTTGAAGCTGCCTGTCCAGCTCCCATTCAACAGCCTGTTTTCACAACCCAAGCCACTGAGTCATCACAGCCATCGGTAGCCTTAATTCAAGCGGTGGTAAGGAAAAAGTTCGTCAATATTGGTCTTCCGTCAGCGTGTCCTATGACTCATCCTGAGGTATGCCCATACCCTTCAGGTAACGCTCGCCGATATCCTCCATCATTGCCCTTCCGGAACTCTACGCAAAGGCGAACCCCTGACGACGAGCCTATCTGCTTTTCCTGTCATCAACCTGGATATATTTCTCGTTATTTTCATCGCCGCTGGTCCAACCCACCACGTCTGAGCTGCCCTACTTTTATGTGCTCGACCAATTCTGCACGTCCAGCCGCTACACCGTCCAACTTTTACTCGCCACCTCCTCACGAGCCTCTACCCACTGACGCCCCTTCTTCCGGTCCCCGCTATTCCCGCTCCCCGTCGCCTCTACGCCGCCAATGCCACTCTCCGCCGCCTCGGCGCTTTTCCTCGCCTAGCTTCTCTGGACGATCGCAGCAGGAAAACTAGATATTGCAGCTTATGAAGGTGAAGCTGCAATACCGACGATGCTCGGAAACTCTCTACTGACGCTGCCCACACACCACAGTCTCATTGAAGTAAAAGTCGACAATGTTCCTTTTACTGCCCTTGTTGACACAGGTGCTCACCTATCTACTATGAGCGCACATCTACGCCACCATTTGCAGAAGATCATGACGCCCTCTACGACTAAAGCCATACATGTTGCCCATGGCGGTGCCGTAGAACTTGTCGGAATGTGAACTGCTCGTGTCGACATTGCTGGTCGTCACGTCGTAGTCCTTTGAGCCGCTCTAGCTCGTGGCCCCTATGACCTCATACTAGGCCTTGATTTCCTGTCGGCACACTTGGCTTTAATTGACTGTTCTTCTGGCACACTCAGCCTCGAGCTTCCCCTGCTCTCTGATACCTGTGAAAAGCCCGTCAGTCACTTGGGTCCAACCACTTTTGCTCGCCTGCCACCTCAAGCTTTGACATACATCTGTCTGTCATCGACCCCTCCAGTTTCCGACAAAGGCTACATCGCTACACCTATAACAGACGCACGACTAACGTGCAGCTTTACAGTGCCGCATACCATCGCCACCATAGTGGAAAACTGTGTGTTTCTTCCACTTCTAAGTTTGGCCTCATTCCCCAAGTGCGGTCCTACCAGATGTCACTTGCTCAACTCACTACCATAAGAAATGATGACATAAACGTCGTCGCTGTAGCTGTTTCGGACCAAGCCGAAGTCTCACGGTTACCCGGTTCTGCCGAAGCCATCTTTCAAAATATGATTGGAGCAGACCTTTCACCTGATCAGGCCGACGCCCTCTGCCGGGTTTTGGCCTCCTACGGTGGCATTTTTTATATCTGTGATCGTTCATTGGGCCAGACTAATATTGTCAAGCACGAATTCACACTGGTGACCCTGCGCCCATCCAGCGTCGGCCTTACCGCGTGTCCGCATCAGAATGTGCAGTCATTCAGAAGGAAGGGGCCAACATGATAGCGAAAGACATCATCAAACCATCGTCAATCCCTTTGGCCTCCCCAGTCGTCTTGGTAAAGAACAAAGGCGGCTTCTGGCGTTTCTGCATTTATTATCGGCATTTCAACAAAATAACCAAGAAAGACGTGTATCCTCTTCCACGTATTCACGACGCACTTAACTATCTTCATGGCGCCACCTTCTTTTCATCTCTCGACCTCCGATCTGGCAACTGGCAAATTGCTGTAGACGAAATGATTTGTGAGAAAAGTGCATTCGTTACACCCGACGGCCTTTACCAATTCAAAGTCATGCCGTTTGGTCTCTGCAATGCCCCTGCAACCTTAGAGAGAATGATGGACACGCTGCTTCAAGGATTTAAATGGGCTACGTGCTTGTGTTACTTGGATTATTGGTTTCGTGGGCCCATGCTCTTACTTTCACCGGTTCGTGAAAGACTTTGTGGCACTCGCACTCGCCACTCACAGAGCTTCTCAAACACGACATCCCGTTTTGTTGGGGTCATCTTCAAGCTAACGCTTTCTCTCGACTAATCACCGCTCTAACAACACCACTAATACGTTCATATTTCGGCCCAGATTCTCCTACAGAACTGCGGACAGACACTAGCGGTCACGGAATCGGGGCAGTTCTGGCCCAAACTCAGCAGGGCACTGATCGAGTAATTGCATATGCAAGTCGTCTCCTTTCAAAGTCTGAGCGTAACTACTCTATAAAGGAACGAGAATGCCTTGCCCCTGTCTGGGTGGTTTCGAAATTTCGCCCTTGCTTGTATGGCCACCCGTTTCTTGTCATCACAGATAATCACGGCCTCTGTTGGTTTTCTTCTGGAGAAGGGAAGGACTGTTCTGGGCGGCTTGGTCGTTCAGCATTGCGTCTTGAGGAGTACTGCTACTTAGTTGCCTACAAGTGTGGATGCCGATTGCTTGTTCAGCTACCCTGTTGACCAACCAGATGAATCAGTCCCCAGCGTGATGTTCATGTCTAGTTTTCGTCAGATTGGTGACGAACAGCGTCGTGATCTTTGCTTGCAGTCACTCATTGCCCGTCTGGAATCTGACCCTAACGACGTGTCACTCCGCATATTTGTTCTCCTAAATGACACGCTGTACTGCCGTAGCGTCCAGCCTGATGGCCCTTAGCTACTTCTAATCGTGTCTAACCATCTCCGTTCAGCAGTCCTGCATGAGCTTCACGACGAACCAACTGCCGGCCACTTGGGCGTATCTCGCACGTGCGACCACGTCCGGTGCCGCTTCTTTTGGCGTGGTTTTGCACGGTCCATTCGACACCACGTGGCCTCCTGTGATAAATGCCAACGTCGGAAATGACCTGCCGCACCCCCTGCTTGACTCCTTCACCCGATCTCCACCCCTAGCGAACCTTTCTTCCGTGTTGGTGTAGACCTCGTCGGACCGTTTCCTGAATCAAACTCTGGGAACAAGTGGGTCGCCGCTGCTATAGACCATGCGACCAGGTCGGCCATCACGAGAGCACTCTTCACCAACACTGCTACTTACGTTGCCGACTTTTTGCTCCACGATGTAATTCTATACCATGGGGCTCCTCGGCAATCGCTCACCGATCGCGGTCGCACATTTTTGTCACGCGTACTCGACGACCTTTTGCTCTCTTTCTCAACGCAACAAAAACTGACCACTTCCTACTATTCTCAAACAAATGGCCTTACCGAACGCCTAAATCACACCCTCACGGACATGCTCCCGATGTATGTCTTATCTGGCCACCATGACTGGGATTTAACGCCACCTCACTTGACGTTCGCCTAGAATTCATCTCGTCATGATACAGCAGGTTATACACCTTTTTATATGCTCTATGGCCTTAATCCGACCTCACCACAGGACACCCTACTACCGACTACATTTCCGCCGAGCGAATACGCACGTGATGCTATCGCTTGTGCTGACTAGGCACGTCAGATTGCCCGCTCTAGGCTATGCCTTCACAAGCAACCCAGAAGGGTCTCTACGGCAGCAAGCATGTTGACGTTGAATTTTCACCTGGTTCTCTAGTTGTTCTCTGGTGCCGAGTTCGTCGTGTTGGATTGTCAGAGAAGTCGCTATTTCAGTACAAGGGACCTTACTGTATCATGCGACGGGTAACGAACGTTACCTATGAGGTCATTCCAGTCTCCTGGACTAACCTGCCTGAAACACTCCCAGTGACGTAGTCCACGTCAGTAGGTTGAAATCATAGAACACGTATACAGTGCATCGAGCCGGTGCTTTTACAACCGGAGGGTTTTGCTACGTAGCTATCGCATCAAGGGTGTACCATTCTGTGGACAGAAGACGACGAAGAGGACTAGTTCGCTCGCTTTGTGTGCTGCGCTCCGATTTTATTGTTGTAAATACACTGGCAATTAGTCACGTCCCGTCTCATTTTACGTAACAATATGGTGATTGTCGGACGTTGAACCCCACATATCAATCAATCAATTTTCTCTGCTCTATAGCGATATCTACAAGTCGAAGACCTGCAGTTCTGGCAATTCATCTGGTAGCCACAGCGACGATTAAATTGGCGGGAATTCTATAGCATTCGACAGAGCAATGGAAGAACTCCACGCAGTGTTTCCTGGACATATTATCACTACAAAATAGAACTTGCGCTTCCGCCTTGCGCCACTGACATGTGTTGACTCAATATATTGAGTCATGTGATGACACAATAGACAGGTTGGCCACGTTTAAGTAGCTCGCCGCAGTCATCGTGGCAAGAGCACCAGGAAAGACCCAGCTGGCATACGCCACGCGTTTGTGCGCCCGGACTACGAGGAAGAGGAAGACAGCTGGATCTGTGCAACTCGACTACTCGGACTTCGACGACCATAGACATTAGACTCGTGGGCACAAATTCGCCATAATAAAGACACTTGTTTCTTTAGCCTCTCTGCATCAGCATCGCTACACTTCCGGTGGAGGTGCGGGGTAACATGGAATCCAGTGGGGTGGTCTCTCTTCAGCCGAATACTAGTCCGAAAGGGGCAACGCTGGTTGTTTCTTGAACGACTGTATTATATGCGAATGTTATGTAGGGTAATATTTCATCCCGCTGTCTATGTTCAACATCGACATACATTGATAGCATGTCGGTCAGAGTTCTGTTGAAGCGTTCGGTTAAGCCACTTGACTAAGGGTGATACGGCGTTGTTCTTCTGTGATCGGTATTTATCATGCGCATCAGGCATTGCATTAGGCCTGTAGTAAATGCAGTGCCCCGATCCGTAATAACGACAATGGGCACATCATGTCTGATAAATATGTTGTTCACAAAGAACTTGGCGACTTCGGCAGCTGTCGCACTGTACAGAGAGTCAGTCTCAGCAAAACAGGTTAGATAGTCTGTGGCTACGACTATCCACTTTTTGCGTGCACACGATGTTAGGAAAGGTCCTAGGAAGTCCACGCCGACTTGTTGGAAAGGGGCATCCGGATGGTCTATTGGCTGTAGAAGGCCGGCTGGTTTTACGGGTGGAGCTTTGTGCCGTTGACATTGACAACAAGTTTTCACGTAGCACTGCACCGCAGCGAGAAACTTAAGCCAATAGTACTTCAGGCGAAATCTGGATAATGTTCGGCTCACAACCATGTGTCCAGATGTTGGCTCGTCGTGGCATGCATGCAGAATTTTCTCTCGCGTGTCTGTGGGCGCGACTAATATAAACGTTTGTCCGTTAGGTTCGAAGTTCCTCCTGTAAAGGACACTTCCTCGAACGCACAACGTGGAGAGCCCTCTGGAGAATATGCCAGAGACTTGAACGTTGAGCCCCTGCAGCTGCTGTATAAGCGCTAGCAAATCATGGTCATCTCGTTGTTGTTGAGCGATTTCAGATGCGTCGACAACGCCTAGAAAGGGTAATCATTCTGTTCAAGAACACTTGGATCGACGAGGGAGCGTGACATGCAGCCAGCCTCCCTGCAGCCTTAGGCTCCATCTTGCTAGTCTACCTGACGGATCCTTGATATTTGCCAGCCTGCATAAAGCATGGTGGTCACTGACAGATCTCTACGGTTTACCCTAAAGATAAGATCCAAACTCGTTTATTGCTGAGATCGCTGTGAGGCGCTCTTGTTCAGTTGCAGAGTAGTTTGCCTCAGCTTTTGAGAGTTTGCGGCTCGCACAGGCTAACACTTTCTCTTGACCATTTTGCCACTGGACCAGGATGGCGCCGAGGCCGTCATTGCTGGCATCGGTATGGACGTCAGTGTCGGCTGTCTCATCAAAATGGGTAAATATTGGTGAACACTGTAGCTGTTTTTTTACTCATCAAGAGCTTCTTGTTGTTCGCCTTCCCATATGAAGGGCACGTCGTCTTTTGTTAGTTTTGTTAGTTCTACAATCTTTGAGAAGTTTTCCACAAGTCGCCTACAGTAGGCACGTAAACCAAATCACTGATTTTTGTTTCTGGGTGTAGGGAACCTCTGACAGCGGCTGTCTTTTCTGAAGCCAGGCGATCACCTTCACAACTAATGACATGGACAAGAAACCGCAGCTCTTCGAATCCAAAGTCGCATTTTCGGGTTTGACAAAGTGTGGATATGGATTCCAGTGCGCCGCGCACTTTTTGAAAAGCTTCTTTGGCGACGCTTCGGCCCTTTTGAAGTACTCCACCGTATCAGCGACGTCATTTATGAAGTCAGATGCACTGGACACGAGAGCTCAAGATGCCGCAATCCCACGGAAGTGGTACACGTAGTCCGCAAGAAGCCCTATCATGACAGATCGTCGGAAAACGAGTGAGAGTGGACATGTATCTTTTCTCCATCTCAAGCATCGGGACGATGTGTCTGAGGAGGGGAATAATGCCGCGACAGGTTGGCCACGTTCAAGTATCCCGCCGCAATCATCGCGGCACGAGCACCAGGCAAGACCCGGCTGGCATGTGCCACGCGCTCGTGCGCTCAGAATACGAGGAAGACGCGGGCAATTGGATCTGTGCAACTCGACTACTTGGACTTCAACGGCCATAGTCATTAGGCTCATGGGCACCGGTTCGCTCCAATAAAGACGCTTGTTTTTTAGCCTGTCTGCCTCAGCGTCGCTACAATATAATTTCCGCCTCCACCTTGCTCCAGCGGCACATGTTGTTTCAATCGCAGCAGCATTGCTCTAGACATGAGTTGAGTGCTCACTCATGGAGGCTGTCGGCTTCTCTGACCCGGCTATTAGAATTTAGCACAACACTGAGGAGTCTTGCAGACTTCAGGTGACCCTGCTTCTCCTTGTCATTCTGCTCTCTGTCCCTAGCTAAGTGAAGCTGAACGAAACAGAACGAACGGCATACACGGTGGTTACCCAGCTTTCTGAACCTGACAGTCTTTCTTGAGATACTTCAACGCAGAAATTTTGGTCTGCCTCTCTTTACGTTGGCCCATCTGTCAGATCATTCAGTCCCTCGGTGAAAGTTTAAGCCCTTGCTCAACGCCCAGCTTCCTTAATCTGGTGACTGCATTCACACTAAGAAACATATCAACCAGAAAGCTAATAATATGCATATTTGAGGCACAACCTTAATAATTAGGTATTAGTTATTCTGTTTCTTCATTTAGAAAATGCATAAATACGTAATTCTAAAGACCACAGTGTTTGTTACGGTGCGCTGAAAATGCGATGCCTTGAACGAAAAAGCGGGTGTTTCGTACGCTTCGTAAGACGACACTATGCTGCCACCTACCACTGACTCTGTGTTCTACAGATGATATTGTTTCTCAATGTTACTGCCAGATAGCGTCAATTTTTCATGCAGCGTAAAGTTACTGTATACGCTACCGTAGGTAGCATATACAGTACCTTTAACACAGCGCCGAGTGCAAGTAAAGACATCTGGGGCCGCTGCCATTATTACTCCCGCTGCATATAGGTTTCGTTTTGGTGCGTAGTGGCCCACTAGCTTAACGCGAGTGGTTGTAGTCCTGAGGAACTCAACATCCTGGCAAAACATGCCGAATAAAGAGGCCACGTGAGCTGTACAGCTTAACAAAGACTCTGCAGACACTACAATGGCCAAGGGAGCAGTACAAAAGGTGGCAGCACCCTGAGCGGGGGCGCCCGCATCGAGGCACTCTAATGCAGCGCCTCAAGACAGAAGATTCAACGACATTTCCAGCGAAGCACCCGGGTACGCGGCTGAATAATTAGTGAACGATCTTTTTGTTGATTCGCTAGACCAATCATACGTATGTAACAACGTTGCACGATCGATGTCTATTATTATGTTAATAACATCAATTATAAGCAAAATATATACCAATCACTTTCTCACCCTGACAATGAAACTCTCACACTCTTATAATCTTTACCAGGCTCTCCTAAACTTCTGCAATTGCACTCAGCAGTAAAGTAAGAATAGCTCTGTTGAGCTCACAAAGATATATTGAGCATTTCCCGCGCCAAGTGTCAAGCTTTTGGTTGACACCAATCATTACTCAGTATTTCGGAGCCTAGATTTTAAAACTTTATTTAGGATATAAGGCTTGGTCAGCGACGCTGAAGAATCTTGCACGTCTCTTCATCTTCCCACTTCTTGGCGCTGACGTGTACCTGTTCGAAAAAATGGATTTCATAAAATGAACAAGAAATCAGTTGGGAATAAATTGAGGCCTTAAATATAATAAGGAACTAAGTGTGGTGTTTATTATACAAAAGAACATCATAGAGGAATACATTGGCATCAGTGACAAGGTGGCAAGTGTCATAATTAGGTTTAACAAAAGGTACAAGATGAAGGTGGTACAGGCCTACATCGAGTCATGATGATCGTTTTGTTGAACGCTTCTGTGAAGACGTAGAGTCAGCTAATATTAAAGTAAAGACGCAGAACACTATTCTGATGGGTGAATTTATTACCAAAGTAAGAAAGAAACAGTCCGTAGACCATGCAGTAAGGGAATATGGCATTGGCTCTAGAAACGCCTGAAGAGAGTTATTAGTAGAGTTCGCAGAAGGTAATTTATGGATCTTAAATACCTTCTTCAAAAAATGGGTTAACCTTATGTAGAAGTGGAAAAGTTCTAATGGCAAAACTAAAAAGACAAAGCCTTTATTCTGTGTTCAAACAAACGAATTTTACTGTATGTAGAAGTAGTTGGCAAGATCCGACGCAGTGACCATATAATGATAAGAACTCCTATTCACATAAATTTAAAAAAAGCGAAGGCATAAACTAATACGCCAGAGGCGAAATAGTGAGCTAGTGGTGAGAGAGAAGGTACGAGAATTCATAGTTTCGCTTCAGAATAGATTGACACCTCTAGACGACGTAACTGACGTTAGCGTTGACAGAATGAAACACAATGAACGATAATGTTACTAGTATCATCGAAGAGTGCGCAATGCAAAAGAGAGATACAATCACTGGACAGGATATTGGCACATTCTCTCAGGAAACCAAAAATTTTATTAGAAGAACAATGATGAAAGTCTCAATTGCAACCAATAAACAAGCTAGTGGAGTTTTCGAAGTTAATCAATAGGCGCAAAGTTGTCAACACTGGAAGCGCAGAATCAAGCAGGCTGTAAAAAGCAACGGAAACCTTAATGCTGCGAAGGCAAACTTGTACATCAGCAAAAATAACATCTATGCAATAAGGGAAAGGAAAGCAATGTCAAAACAAATATCAATAGGATAGTTGAGGTGGCAGAGTAGTTCTACAGAAAGCTGTACAAAACTTAAACAACAAGGGTGCTATTCTAAGAACCAATAATGGCCCAGAGGAACTCGACATCCTGCCAGTAACGATAGTAACGACAGGGGAGTTAGGAAAGTCCTAGGAATACAAAAATGCAAAGCCACTGGTGAAGATAAGGTAACAACAGAGCTGCTGAAACATGGCGGAGAAATCGGGTTAGAAATCTGGCCACCTTATATACGAATATACAAAGTGTCTCCTGACAATAAGGGTACCAAAATGTTGAAATAACGCCAACGTCGTCTTATTTTAAAAGAAAGAAAACTTCAAGGACCCCAAAAATTTAAGGGCGATCAGCTTACTGTCTCTTCTCTTCAAACTGTTAACAAAAATAGTAGCTAATAGAACTTAGGTGACAATATAGTTCAGTGTACCAAAGGGCCAATCGGGATTTAGTACAGGCTACTTCAGAATAGAACATATTTTACTATCATTCAAGTAATAAAGAAATGCGCAAAATACAACCAACCTTCATACAAAGCTTTCATAGATTACGAGAAGGCATTTGACTCAGTCGAGACATCAGCAGTAATGAACGGAATACTGAATCAGAGCACCGACTAACCCTACAAAAACGTACTAAACTAAATCTACAGTGGATCCACGACCACCATAGTTCTCCACAAAAAAGCAAATGAAACCCATTGAAGAAAGCTATCAGGGAGACATGATCTCTCGAATTCTATTCACGGCGTGTTTTCAGGAGGTTTTCAGGGCCCTAGATGGGGACGAGCTTGGGCTAAGGGTCAATGAAAAGTATCTTGGGAACCGGTTATTTGCTGATGATTTTGCATTGATTAGAAAGTCGGGGAGTAATTACAGCTCATGATTTCTGAATTAGACATGCAATGCCGAAGAGTATGTTTGAAAATTCACATGCGCGAAACGGAAGTGATGTGCAGCTGTCTCGGCAGAAAACGGCACTTTGCGATATGTGGAGAATTGCTGGAAATCGTAAAGTATTATGTCTACTTAGGACAGGAAGTAAACACTGAGCTTAACCATGAGATTGAGATAACGAGAAGAATAAGAATGGGGTGGATCAAATTGAGCGAGCATTCTCGAATGATAAATGGTAATCTGCCACTAACCCTCAAAAGGAAGGTATGAAACAGCTGCATCTTGCCGGTACTTATTTAAGGAGAAAAAACCTGGAGGCTTAGAAAAAGGGTTCAGCTTCAAGTAAGGATGACGCAGTGAGCGATGGACATGAAAATGATAGGTGCAACCTTAAGGGAAAAGAAGAGAGCAGAGTGGGTCAGGGACCAAAACGGGGTTAAGGATATTATAGCTTAAATCGAGAAGAAGAAATGGACATGGGCCGTGCACGTAGTGCGTAGGGTGATAACCAGGGGTTATTAGGGGTTTCTGAGTTGATTTCCAGAGGAGGTAAATTCATGAAGGGGAGACAAAAACTTGGGTGGGTTGGCGATAATAAAAAGTTCGCAGGTGTAACGTGGCAGCAGAACGCCGAAAACCGGGTTGATTGGCGGATCATGAAAGAGGCCTTTGACTTGCACTGAGCATAGTCAGGCTGATGATGATGATATGTAACGAGCTGTATGACAGTTGTCATAAGCAAATTTGTTACTCTCGCTAAGGCACAGCCGCGAGCAAAGCACCACTGCATTGTTTCCCTTCCAGTGTCCACTCCTCTTTCCTGTGATGTATCAAAACTCAAACTCCGAAGACGTTTTAACATGCACCAATTTATCCGCACCTCTTGCTGCTTCACCCCAACCATTCCCCGTCCGCCATCGTCGCCTTTCTTCCTGCGATGTTTGACCATGCCTTTCTTCTGCTGGCTTACCACCTCCACTAACTGCAGAATCGAGCCACGTTAGTTGCCAAAAAATGGTCTTTTGGTGCTCTAGCGCTGGTACTGCGATCATTCAGCGACCATGGGAATGATGGGTAGTACACAGATTTGCCAAGTGTTCGTACTTCTGGCCGGCGAATCGCTCTTGTAAATTTCATTACTGCTGTGTTACAGTTTCGAAAGAAATAACGAACTTTTCGGAACTTCATGACCTGATTTGAAATGGTAAGTCTAAAAGATTAAGGGTGACGAAGCGCAACCGCTGAACATTCGCCCATTTTTGTTTTGTGTGAGAACAGCTCCAAGCCACACGAACGCAAACGAAGCCAGAAGTACAAAGATTACACAAATTCATGTATTACCAATCATTCCCACGCTCGGTGAAACGTCGTGCGTTGCAGCACCCATTAACACTAGCGCAAGAGTTCCCTCTAGTGTATATTAGGAAACTATGTTTTCACAGACCCCTGCTCCTTAAGAGCATCTCCTGAGGTGATCGCCGGCGAGTCCTTTATAAGTACGCATCAACGAAGTCAATGCAGCTAATCTAATATCAACTCATGACTAGATAGAGGTGTTTAAGTGTACAACTGTTTAGTTTGCCTCGGTTTTATAACTAAACTTATTCTTAGAACTTTCATTCGATGTTCATGGCGTTTTTCGCACATGGAGTAACGCAGCCAACAGCGTATACCGGTCATATCTGCAGCGTAGCTTACTTGCTTCGCACCTGCGTGGCTTCTTTAGCATGCACAGAGATTGTGTTTTTCAGTCTTTAGAGGAAGAAATGACGCCTAGTCACGCCAAAGTTATGACATTTTAGGTTTATGCAGTCACAAAAACTCAAATATATTACACTGCACCCAATGATAATAAGCACAAATAGTCTGCGGACACAACATGGAGTATGTTTTTTATTATGTTCCCATAAATTGCAGTTACGTAGACCGATGCAGGCATATGAATTGTAGTGCGATAGATAACGTGGTGATTTGCCCAGCGATAACACAAATAATAGTATTTAAGAAAGGAAGTGGGTCGCTGAAATACTGATGCATGAAAGTCCCCCGAGCACAGTATTCCGAACCGTTGCCATTGTTTTTCACCTAGAAGGCATGCATAGGTTGACAGTCATACATTTGTTGCTCCTGCATCTTTACACAGCACATCGATCGTTTCCGCAGGTACCGACGCAGGCACTCGGCGTTAAATGTAATCCGAATCATTTCGATGCCCGTTGAATGCTGTGCTCAAGACGTTCACCAGCGATAAAACGCACCTCGCAACTTCGCGCACAACAGAGCACAAAAACAAGTGTGGGACACTAAAACACGGGAGAAGGTGTGTCATCATGACAAATTTTTCTAACGTGCCTTTCCACGCAGTGCAACTGCTGCACTGATAAATATTAGTGCAGGCAGAGAGCGCTGAAAACAATATTTTTTGTACTAATAAAGAAACGGTAGGAAAGTTTTAGATCATTACGCCTACGTAATATATTCTTGGCGGAAATGAACGTTTTTGTAAAACATAGCGATTTTTTCACGCTTGAATAAAACTTGGTTTTTCACTATTTGCGTTCCCTACATGCATAGTCACGTTTCCATCGCAGCATCTATCATTCCGCATGCTGATGTCACTGTCAATAACTTCTGAACTGCTTCGCCCTCACACTTTCACGACTTATTTGAATTAACCTTGACGTGACCGTTATTGCATTTAGCCACAGCCCTCAGCAGACGGAGTCACGCGAACGCCGTTTTTTTTTAATACTCTCCAAGCTGCCGGTACCGCATCGTGGAAGGTTTCCTGGACGTTTAATGCGCCAGCAGATTGCATTCTTGGTCCTGTTTCTCTCCTCAGATTCACACCTTGCAAAGACAAAGTGAGCGCACAACTCAAGCTCATGACCGTTTTTTTATTGTTTTGCGCCAAACAGTGTAAATAGGCTCGTCGACTCTTCGCTCCAGCCTGATTGTCCGGATTGTGAAGATACCTTCTGCACTATAGAGCACATGTCCTGAAAGGTGCTCATTCTTACGAGAACTCGATCATTTCATCACAGATGAAGTGTATATAAAGAGGCACTCCAGTACTCCAACTTCTCCGTTCAGCTGCGGGCCGTCCAAAGGCTGCGCGACGCTATGGTTGCGCAAGGTCAGCCCGTACGAATGACAAAGCGGCCCACTCTTATAGAAATCACTACTGAGGTGCGTTGAAATACCCCAAAGCATTTATTATACCTGGTTTTTAATGAACTGGCGAAAACTCTTGAGCTTCCTTCATATATTGTCAAGCGCATTTCTTAAGTTCACTTTTGTTTTATTCGGTTATCGCCCACAAAGCCTGTCAGCAATGTTGACGGCAAACCGCGCCTCATTGTTCGAGAAGTTTTGCGATTATTGTACATTGTTCTGTTAAGATGGCGTGCGATACGCGAACCCTCGAGTTAATTCCAGAGCTTGCACGACAACCAGTGGAATGTTCGACAGAAATGCATAGGTGCGGATGCCCTTGACCACAATTTTCCAGCGTGTAAAATATCAAAGAATTCGCATAAAGGAAACCACACAAAAAAGCAGCCTAATCATAAAAAAGTGCATATCGCGAACGTTCAGTGCGTCAGCGGTAGTCTATCGCATGAGCGCTACCTACACATGTCACCGTCCGTTCTAAATTCAAAAGCCGTCGATTCTGCCTCTAGCCTGCCCGTTTTAACGGAGTCACCGAAATACCCATCGCTTAACTCGTCAGGAGGCAACTAAATATAGCTGATATATTGCTGCGGGATTCGAAGCAATGCACATAAGTGTAACCTCCGTAGACACAGCCACGCGCCGCCACTGCACTGCAGCTTATTTAACGAAGAAAGCTTAATTACCTAATTGTCGTGGTTTTGGTTTGATAACCATGATATGATTCTGTAGTACTCCACGGTTGAGGGCTAAGGTTATTTTAAATGCCTGTTTTTTTTGACGTGCACATGGATCGAAGTAAATGGGCCAGTAGCATCTTCGCTTCCATCGCAAAAGCTCCTGCCGTAGTTGTGATCAAATGAACCCGTGACCTACGGATCAGCAGCCAAGCACTATGAACACTGCAGGTTCTCTTTACGGGTCTAGAAAAGGCGGGACCAAATGTAACGCTTGGCACTAGGGCCTATGTACAGGTAGCGATAAATTTGAGTAGCTTGAATATTCTCTTTAGCATCCATGGCACCAGTGCATTCTTTTCTTAGTAACATGACAGGATTTGGATTAGAGTTGCAAACGAAAAATTGCTCTTTGTGATGTCCGTGGTCGCGAAAGGCAGGAACAGCACCGTCTGTGCGAGAAAGAGGTCAGACAGCGAAAGTAACGCAGCGGCGTCCGAGAGACCACTGCAACACATCAGTATGACCATTGACGTGTTGGGAGGAACGTGCGTGTAGGGTTGGGCAATCAGTTTCCTAGGAGGCAATGAAGTGTCGTTGGTTCTTGAATTGGGAGTGGCGATAGCTTTATTCCGGCCCGTGTGCAAAAGATAATGACATTATGCTGCGAGAGAAAGTCCTAAACAGAGATGACATCGTGAGTACAAGAAGAAGGTATTATTTATTCAATGGAGTACACAACAGCCTCATTGTAGACCCGGGTTGCGCAATATGCTAAAAGGTGAATATGCTGAGCACTGGCTGCGTGGAGGAACAGTCCGGAAATGGGCGTCGAGAGGTACTGGGATATATATTGAGATACCCACATGCACTGGCTCGATAACGTCTTGTATTGCGCAGTGGCAGCGCGCGTGGCCCATCTGCGCTCTTCAAAATGGTCAGCCTGCGTGCCGCCGGGGATAGAACTGTTTCAGCTGCAATGAAGGGTGGATTCTTTTACTCGCGCCATACCCGCGCTGGCCAATTGCTGCTGCCCGGAGATAATGATCACTGTGCTTCTGACTCGTCCATGGGCCCAACCTGCCGTATGCCGCGTTCAGTTAAATAAATAGCTGTTGTTTCTTTTGACCTATAGTGTCCGTGTACGCAGCAAGCCGGATACCCAAAATCTCGAGCACCTTTGTAATTTGTAAATGTGTTTATTGAACTCTAACGCAAGGGTCTACTGGTAGCTCAACCAACGGCACAATGAGCGGTTCAATTCATGGCCCCGAGCATGAGCGGAGTTCATGAGAAAAGCTCGGTGTTCGCGACTCGAAGTGAGCGCTCGGCACGTAGCGGCCGTGCCTGGAAATGGCGCTCACAGTGTCAACCTTGAAATGAGGCACGTTACCACGTTGCGAGCGTTGAGAAGCGACCGCATAGATGTTATCTTTTCGCCATGCCGCACGCGTGAGCCCTCCCCTTCAAAAGAAAGCGATATCTAGAGACCATTGCAGCTAGTTGGAATTCATGGCATCGTGGTGGAAAGATGGCAGCATATCGTTCTATCACTTCCTAAAGGATTCAGACGACGTGCGACGGAAAACGGCACAAATCGGAAAACTTAGGCATTCGAAAGTTAGTAATGGACACAACGTTAGTTTGTTAGTATTCATTCACTCGCGACGACTTCCCCAGAGAATGCACAATTATTTAGCTCGTGTGCATTCTTATCAATATTTTGGTTTCTCTAAGCGCGGAGTGTAGTTTCGTTTCTGTAGGAACTGTGTTCATCATGTGTGTAACTGTATTTTTCGCATATGCTTGTTTTCTGTGCAAGTCACACTGCTACCCATTCTAAAATTAGGGGGCTGTAATCTTCTCCCCCGAACGAATTAGGTTTCACATCTGTGCATATACATGCAAACAAACGCGTGCCCGAAGGTCGCACGAGCGTAGCGTGCCTGTGTATATGCTCATGCGCAAACACATCATGTCCGTGCATTCGTAGCGTACGTATTCTGCGTGCCTATGTCTGCTTCGAAGTATACTGACAGCACGAATAAGCGAGTGCTCGGAAGCACACAATTATGCACCTAATAACATGGATTGGCGAGCAGAAAGGATGGAGCACTTCTATTACAATGAAAACTGCGATTTGCCTTACCACAACATTCACTGGCCAAGGCATATCTCTGGTCCGTAATAATGGGAACGGCATGCGTATTCAACTTTTGACGCCACAATGAACTTCAATGGGATGCATACGATCGGAAGCACGAGTCACAGCGTAGTTACGTTTAAAACTAATAAGACCTTGCCTCTAGCAGTGTAGCAACGCAGCGCAAAAGTGCTAACACCTTTTGGAGAGGCCCGCTACACATGAATAGCTTCCTTCTTGCACTTCCGGCTCGCAAGACAGATTTTTCTACTTGAAGTAAATTTGATGCGGTCCGCCGAAGAGGCTTGATGTTCGCGCACACAGCACAACTATTTCTGCCGTTTCGCCAGTGAAATTCTGTGTGCCGATCAAGATGCGGCGGCCCACGGCCAGCACCTTTTCGCCTTCTACAAAGCAACGCGATCTGACGCCAGAATCAGGAAAATTAAGCACAGCACCAAGTGAAATTACCGCATTAATCTGTTAAGCGAAGCCATCTTAGTTTTTTGACCATGGTTGTTAGCACACCTTGCGTTTGCCGGAGGTGCGAATGGAGATGGACCCAGTGAACTTCAGCGAGCCGAACCCTGGCACGGATGAGTCAGCGGGGAGCGCACGGAACACGTGTTTGAATTGTTTAATGGTTGTGTCACACACGTTTCTACGCCGCGGCAGTGTTTCAACTGCGTTGTGGCAGAGAAACCATTACATTGAAAGAAAAATGTTCAAGCCACCATCTGTGTTCGTCGGGAAGGGCCCGTGCGTGTACAAACAGCCTCCTCAGAGGCGCTGTGTCGGTTGTAACTTCAAAAAAATAACGGAGACGCGGGCCACAGCTGGCGCGGAACGGAAGGCAGAGCTTGCTATGTATTGGGAGCGACCCTCGGAGGCGAGTTGCGGTTTTGCGAGGAATGTGGCTGCAGGCCCAGTTTTATCTAAAGTGCTGAACAAAAGGACAATGCCCGTTTCTCCGGTGGTCGACAGGCGTTGAAGTGGCGGGTGGCATCGTTTTATGAGGGGAAGCTGGAATGCCGACAAGGGGGACCCCTTTGCGGCGCGCATCTATGGCTTCAAAAGGAGAACAGTGAGCAGAGATCTCGCTTTGACTTCACGTGGGGCGAAGGGCAAGCTAACTTGCTCGGGGTTGGCGACATCTTAGCAGTTGTAATACTCTCGAGTGATGTCGCCGCTCCAGGCCGTCTTCACGAAAACAGAAGGAAGTTGAAAGCCTGGCTCTGGGACACTGCTGTATAGTTGTCACACAGTGTTGCTCCGAAGATGTACTTTAGAGGGCGCGCTCTAAAGGAGTGGCTACGATGTACACTAGAATAACCCCACCTCTTTTTTTTTGGCGATTACGGTCTGATGCCTTCATTTGTCCGAATAAGGTGATGGATTCGAACGATGATAACACCCCATATCATGACTGTTTATAAACGAGGTGCATATGTGAATGCGAGGAGAGCAAGCCGGGAATCGGCCGCTGCTGGGCCGCAATCTTTGTTGGCCTGATCTGATCTTACCTGTGGCTTTTGTTTTAAATTAACAGTTTTGTTCTGGAAGTTCGCCTCCCTTGTTGCAATGTGTCTGCAGACGATCAGGAAGAGGCATTCCAAGTAACGGGCAACGCTGAGTTTCCTATCAGCCTGGCATCGATCTCTTCGACTGACTCAATATAGATAGCTTGAGAGTATTCTAGTTCCCTATATTTGAGAGGATGTGCTGCTATAGCGTTACGTTCCGCTACAATAGCCAACATGTACTTTGCTTTAGAGGTGAAGCTCCTTAAAGCGGTACCCGTTCGTACCTCGCCGTAGTACGTATCATGTCTTACGCTTAGACCTGCAAGGTGGTGTCAGTGGGAGATTTCTCCTGTGCGTTGTTGAACAATACAAAATTCGTCAACTACGATACAAAATTTGTTAACTAAAAGCCGAATTCTTCTGTCTCTCATTCCCCATTAGCAGCCATTGGCATGTATATTGAGCCCTATCTAACGCTTGCTACGTTATACTGGCTGGGCGTAACCAGCTTGGTTTTAAAAAGGTTTAGCATGCGTTGCGCCGTAGTGCCATGAATACAGTGAACTAGTATATACCATGAACTCGAGGTGGTTAAAGGTGGGAAGTAGACACGAAGCGCAAGCCATAAGAAAGTGTGCGAGTGCCACCTCTTATTTAGTCCTTGGAATGTCCACTGGATGGCGGTGCTTCAACATGCGGAATATATTATGAAAAGATGCGAGATGGTGGTACTTGAAGTGTTGGCTAAACGGATGGACGGACACACAGACAGATGCATGGACGGACGCGCAGATGGCTGCACGGACATATGGACGCATGGACGAACGCACGCATGAACGTGCGGACGCACGAACAGACGCACGCACGAATGGTGACACAGACGGACGCATGGACGGACGGAAGCAAGAACGAATGAACGGACGGATGCTTCGCCCCGCTCTCCATCATTCACCTCGTGGATATGTTGCCATTTTTCTTGCGTAAAAATCTGCGACCTTTGTTGACTGCATGACAATTGAAACACCCAATATGTCAGTCGACCTCTTTCTGCGTTGCACCTTTTCGGCAGAAATTTTAATTTAAAAGCCTTATGCCTGATGCAAACATGACCTTGGCGCCTTGAGAGGAAAGCCAGCGTGCAGTACAAACAGTCAAATGAACACCTGCGCTTCACTTCGACGTTGTGACATTCACGAAGTTTTCAAAATAGAAAGCCGGTGATCTTGCGCCTTGGCCATGGTGTGAGATACAAACACTACTGTATCACCGTGGCTGCAACATATTCATGGAGTGAATAATGGAAAGTGGGGCGAAGCATCCGTCCGTCCATTCGTTCTTGATTCCGTCCGTCCATGCATTCGTCTGTGTAACTGTCCGTGCGTCCATTCGCGCGTCCGTGCGTGTGTCTGTTCGTGCGTCCGCACGTCTATCTGTACGTCTGTCCCTGTGTTCTTCCATGCATCCGCACCTGCGTCCGTCCATGCGTCCATCCGTCGGCGCAGCGATCCGTGAGTCCGTCCATGCATCTGTCTGTGTGTCCGTTTGTCCATCTATTCAACACTCTAAGTACCACCATCTCACATCTTTTCATCATATATTCCGCATGTAGAAGCACCGCCATCCAGCGGACATTCCAAGGACTAAACGATAGGTGGCACACGCACAGTTTCTTACGGCTTGCGCTTCGTGTCTACTTCCCACCTTTAACCACCTCGAGTTCAAGGTATATACTAGTTCACTGTATTGATGGCACTGCGGCCCAAAGCTCGCTAAATCTTTATAAAACCAAGGAGGTTATGCCCAGCCAGTATAACGTAGCAACCCTTTCTTGTCAGATAGTGTTCAATGTACATGCGATTGGCTGCTAAGGGGGGATGAAAGACAGGAGAATTCGGCTTTTAGTTAACGCGCACGCTGCAAAATTTTTATTGTTCAACAACGAACAGAAGAAATCTCTCAACTGCACCACCATGGAGGTCGAGTAAGACTGGTTACACACTACTACTACGACTACGAGGAACGAACGGGTGCCGCTATAAAGAGTTTCGCCCCTAAAATGAATTTGGTTAGTATACACTGCACGATACAGTAGCTGGTTGCAAGTTTTCGCCTCCGGGTCATGTTAGGCTAGGTATCTGAAACTCACATCAGCTACTAGGCCACAGTCAAGAAATTGAATTCCTCAAGGAGCCGGCACCGGTACAAGTTGGAAGCCTAGAGAAAGGGTTGCCTAACGCTAACAATACCATCTTCCCGTTTGAATGAAGGCCTTTTCAGTATCTGATAGAAGGGTAAATTCAGAAAGTGATTTGAAGTAGGTATTTGAGAAAACTATCAATACTGATCTTCACAACGCTACTCTCCTGACACCGACAATTAGGTACGGCTTTTGTTCCGTGGTTATGCTTTAGCACAAGGTGAACAGACGGCGTTGGGTGCTCATTAAAGAAGAACAAAAAGACTTTATATTTTGAGGGAAGGGGTAGAAAAGGGGTATTCAGGAGAAAGTTGGTTGGGGCCCCAAGTCCAGGACACCGTTGGCTTGCGCCGCTCACTTAACATTACTCAGAAGCGCTGATTGCACCTTTGGGTCCAAGCTGGCAAGCTGTGCCTCCCACTGCTCCAAACTAGTCACAATGGTGTTGCCTAAAAAGATTTTGAAAATATAAGGCTTTTCATCACACTCCCAAAATATGTGATACAATGCTGGCGAACTGCCACACCACGGACAAGCGTCGTGGTATACCTTAGGATATAATTTGCTGAGCCGCGATCAATTTTAAAAGGACCCCGTCTGCCCCTCCAGGAGATCCGTGGTGTCTTCTCCTTCAAGTAATTTATGAAGGGCACTATAATAACACATCTCAATGGACGCATGAAGAGGACGAGATCGAAGCGGGACTGGTTCACGAGCAGCTCGGTCTCCTGCTTCTGGCTCTGAGCTGTACCTCTTGCAATCGTTCCATTGTGTATATAAACGCATTTCATCGTCACGGTTGAGGTGGAGGTACTGGGTAACGATGCCAGCACTTCTTGCGATGCGGGCATTGGCAGATACTCATGTATCCAACTGATATAGAACATACGGCTTTTGTTACACCAGATGGTCTGTTTGAATTCATTGTTACGCCGTTCGGCTTGTGTAATGCTCCGGCAACATTTGAACGCTACGTGAATACCATCTTGGGGGGACTTAAATGAAAAATTTGTGTTACCTGGATAATGTGGTTATTTTTGGACGAGCTTTTGAGGAACATAATCATCGCTCGACGTTGTTCTAAAATGTTTGTAGAAAGCTGCCTTGACATTGAACTAAAAAATAAAGAAATCTGCAAATGTCGTCGAAATACGATAGTCTTGCGTGTGCAGAGAGTGAAGAAAACATTTATGAATATTCTGCACAAGAAAATTGGTGAATGGTATTCCGGAGGCTCTGCATTAGAGTTTCTCAAGCGTGCAGCGGAGCCCAACAAGCGCATCAAGTACCGTCACACGTGAGACATGAGCGCCATCTGGCCGTTTTTTTTTAAATGAAGCGTGTGGTCCTGAGACTGGCATGCGCGCCCGACTCAGAGGTGATAAGGTGTAGAACGCAAGGCGACGGGTAGGTGCCGCCACCGGGTCGTCTTAACAAAGCGTTGGAAACACTCGCTTGTTCGTGCAAGCGTTGCATGGTCAGCGCAGCGGGATAAACGCTACGGACCTTTGAATTACTTAAGTATGCCTTTTCTAGTAAACGACGCACATGCAGAATATATATGTTTTGTTATTGTGCCTCGCATCAGCAATAATTGCTTTTTAATTGACAATCGCACAAGTATGAACGCTGAATTTTGAGCAACATTGGTGGGCGCTGCGGATGGGGTCGGCCGTTCGGGGTATCGGCTTGTACTGTTTAGAGAACACGGTCCGCGTAAAGACCGGACAAACGGACAAATTTACAGACAGCAGACAAACAGACAGACAGACAGACAGACAGACAGACAGACAGACAGGCAGGCAGGCAGGCAGGCAGGCAGGCAGGCAGGCAGGCAGACAGACAGACAGACAGACAGACAGACAGACAGACAGACAGACAGACAGACAGACAGACAATGTTTTTGCGTCGAAGGTCATCAAGAGACTATCGTCTTTTAAAAATGTCGTTTTGGTGAACGTCAAACACTGCTTTCAAGACACCTTGTGAACAAGACTGGCGTTAGGCCAGACCCCCAAAAAGTTGACACCATCAGCAAGTTCAAGCAGCCACAGTCTCTCCACAAGCTGTGAATCTTTCTGGGCCCATGCCCATATTTTCGCCGCTTTGTGCCCAATATTGCTGGAAAGGCTCAGCCACTTACTGACTTGCTGCACAAGGACGCCACTTTTCACTAGACACCAAACTGTGAGCCAGCGTTCTTAGTTCTTTATTAGCACAAGTTCCTATTAGTACACGAAAATACACAACACTTGTTAGGCCCATAGCCACTGGCTAGTAGGGGTCTAATAAAATATACACTCAAAGAAACAGGATTGTTGAAACAAAGCAGCTGTTAAAAGTACACTTTAGTCACAGCAAGAAAAATTGATGCAAAACATAAAAAAAGAAATCATACTGCAATTGCCCTGAGAGCACGCTCCAGGGAAATTCGAATACTGCGCAACAAGGCGTGGATATGGATGCAACATTTTATTTATTCTCCTTACATCAAATATAAATACATACAGAAGAACGTCAAGTGCAATATACAATCAATATGCAATTGCAGGAAATGTGCGTGATAGTGTAACTGTGAATTTTTTGAAGAAAGTACTTTGTAGCGTTTAGAAAGAAAAACATTTGCTTTTTTTTGGTATGGAATATCATTTCAGATCTTAACACCTGTAAATTGTATTACTAGTAGGTGGAAGATTGAAATTGTTTAATGGGGAACGTCTGGTGAGGCGGGAGAAAGATGAAAATGTCGATACAATTAGGGAATTTAGCTATGAGTGATGTTATGGATAGCAAGTGCAGTCTTTTGCTTTTGTAAATGATCGAATGGTGTTATTTGCATTTTGTGATACAATGACGTGCTGGGATCATTATGTCTAGCATGGTTTATAATTTGAAGTGCTCGCTTTTGCAGATTGCGTATGGGTTCCAGATATGTTTTCAAAGTCCAACCCCATGACTCTATGCAATATTACACATGACGATGAAAAAAAGCAAAATAAAGCATTCTGAGAGTAGTGCTTTGAAAATAATTTCTAGCGGTCAATAGCATACTGCAACCAAATGCTAGTTTAGCACATGTCGACGTAATATGTTTTTGCCAGTTTAAATGGCTATCGAAAATTACTCCCAGATATTTAAACGTTTTCTCTGCTCAAGTACACATTCACTTATATTAATGCACATGGGCGGAAGGGGAAAGAGTTTATTTAGACTTCTTAGCATTATTTGTCAATTTGTTCACCGAAAACCACCTACAAATATTTTTTAGTTCAGCATCAATTTGAAGCTCTAGATACTTGATACTCTCGGCAGTCTGTATAAGAGCTGTATCATCAGCGTACATTAGCATCTCTGACGATGTTGATATGTTTGGTAGATCATTTGCTTACAATAAAAACAGCAAGGGTCCGAGAATAGACCCTTGCGGTACGTGTTTATATTTAACAAGGAGGAGGTAAGATTACGCATAATGACCATTTGTTGTCGTTCGCTCATGTAACTGGCAAATAAGTGATATATTTTACCACAGAAGCCATGGTGTTTCAATTTCATTATTAATATAGCATGATCAACTGCATCGAATGTTTCTTTAAATCAAGAAAAAATACTGCTACAAGGAGGTTATTATGTATTGCTGCATTATTTCTTGTTATAGTGATAGAACAGCAGTGGAGGTCGAATGAGGTGACCTGAATCCATGTTGATCACACCATATGTCATAATATTTTTCCAGAAGAGCCCTCATTGCCTTTGCTAAAATTCTTCCAAAGTTGTTATTATTATACTTAAAACAGATATAGGCCTGTAACTGGAAGGCTCACAGCGATCACGATCCTTGTACACTGGTACCACTTTAGCCTTTTCCAGACAGGATGGGTATGTTGCCGTACGCAGTGAATGGTTGAGTATATGGCATAAGATTGGGCCCCATACGTCTATATTGTCCTTCACTATATTTGTTGTAATTCCATCGATCCCACTGGCTTTGTTCGTATCCAAATTAGCAGTGGTTTTAGAATTTCATCGAGACTGATGTAGTGCACCACAAACGTATTCATCAAAGACGGCAAAAATTTTTGAGTACTGCAGGAAGAAAACTGCACTGCTAAAGCTGGACTGATTTTAGTGAAATATTTATTGAAGTTTTCAACAGTTTTGACATTAATAGTATTAGTTAGCATGTGTTGGCGGGGTTGGCTATCAGCAATCTCGTTTAGAATCTTCCAAGTTTTCTTGGAGTTGCCCTGAGCTTGTGTAGTTGGCGAGAATAATATTCCTACTTTCGCTGTCTTGTAAGGAACATGCCCTTATTTCTGAAAGGTTTGAACTGGCCTAAGTAATGTATTATCTTTATGTTTAATAAAGATAATACTTCTTGTATTATCCTAATGTTTAAACATTATCTTTATGTTTTTTTTTCTTCTAGGGAACCAAAAATATTTTTTTCAACAATTCAAGTTCAAGGATTTCTTGTGTCATCCAAAGACACAGTGGACTCTTATAAAAGCGTGCAGACACACTTTTGTGTTTAAGCAGCTACAGTAGGTTCTCAGTTCCGAGCCAATACTACGCGACTTCAATCTCTCTGCTTCCACGAAAATCCACACCGATGCCAGTGGAGTTGGTCTCGGCGCGGTGCTCATTCAACGCCACAACAGTGCTGAACACGTCGTCGCCTATTCAAGCTGGTCCCTCAGCAAGGCAGAGCGTTAATATATGATTAACGAATTGGAGTGCCTCAGCGTCGTTTCCGCCTTACACAAGTTTCGGCCTTACATCTACAGTCGTCACTTCTCAGTGCTCACCGATAATCACTCTCTTTGCTTGTAGGTAGGCCTACGTGACCCAGCTGGTCCACATGCGTGATGGGCCCTATGGTTACAAGAATTTGACTTGACAGTCTGCTAGAAAAGTGGTAACCACCACGCAGACGCTAACTGCCTGACGCGGCTTCCTTCATCAATGATCGAGTATGAAGCTGACAACTTTGACCATTTTATCCCTACTATTGACTCTCTTTTGCCTGACATCGCGGCTTTCCGGGCAGCACAGCACGAGGATCGTTGCTTGACGACCTGTTTGCCTCCGCGAATGACCCCGATAATTCAAGCTCTTTTGTAGCTCATGACGCCGTTCTTTCCAAGAAGAATGATTACAGTCAAAGCACCTGGCTGCTTCTCGATGTTCAACTCAATCTACACCCCCAAATTTTTCGATTTTGTTATGACAAAGCCATGAGTGGACACGTGGGCTTCGCCAGAACGTTTCATCGCATCGAGCGAAGGTTTTACCTGGCCCAAGATGTGACGCGACACGGCAAAATACGCAGCTGTTTGCGATTAATGTTAACGTAACAAGCGTCTCATGAATACGTCACCCAGACCTCTCTATCCCGTACGACCTTCTGGCTCTCTCTTCGAAATTGTTGGTGTTGATCTTCTAAGTCCCTTTCCGCATTAAGCCAGTGCAAATTGATCGGCCATCGTTTGCATCGACCACCTGACGCGCTACGCAGAAGTGATGAGAGTACCTGATGACAGTACGCAGCTAATGCTTCACCATGTAATTATACGTAATAGCCCTCCACGAGTCGCCAATAGCGACCGAAGACATCAGTTCGTTGCGGACGTCCTTGAAGAGACCCAGCGCCTGTCAGCCAGCCGATTCCGTCACGTGACCACGTATCACCCACAGACGAATGACCTCGAAGAGTGGACCAACAGTACGCTAACAAACATGTTGTCAATTTATGTTGATGCCAATCACAAGAACTGGGAAGAAGTGCTGCCCTACATCGCATACGCATAAAACACCGCGAAGCACGAGATGACAGGGTACTCGCCTTGTTTCCTGCTCTGCGGCCAGCACCCCTCGCAGTTGTCTCCACACCATTCTTCCTTTTACGTAAGACGTGGAAAGATCGGTTGCCAAGTCACTATGCCCCGCTGAAGAAGCCCGTTGCGTTGCAGGCTTCTGAACCGTTGCATCTCAACAGCGCTCCAAGACCTGGTACGACGACCACCATTACTTCGTTTTTTACACAAAAGGTGACCTTGTGTGATTGTGGAGACCTCTCCGCAAATGTGGTTTGTGCTGAAAGTTCTTGGTCTGATACTCCAGACCATTTGTAGTTCTTGACCGTCTCTGTAACGTTACATACGTCAGCGCCGGCGCTCTAGCAAGACACAGTTGACACATGTCGCGCACCTCAAGCCGTATTACCGTGAACCTTCCGACTGACTCGCCCAGTAGGCATCGTCTGCGAACAGGGAAATGGCACACCTCTATGAGCGCATGAAGAGGACGAGGTCGAAGCGGGACTGGCTCACGAGAAGCTCGGTCTCCTGTTACTGGCTTGTGAGCTGTACCTCTCAGAATAATTCCGTTGTGTAAATAAGCGCCTTTCATCGTCCCAATATTTTTGTCGAGTTCTTAGTTGGTAAGCGAGAATGTTTTGTGAGGCCATTAAATGGGACTCGATTGCGGGAGGCTGACGCACCGCTGGGTTCTTAAAATCTCGCGCTAAAGCACCCGCTTTCTCATTCCGTTCCAGCCTAGCGTGTGTGGGGCACCAAATTAGTCGGTGTCTCTTGGATAGGTTACGACCAACCATTCTAATTATTTTTGCAAGCAAGCGTCAATTCATACAAAGTCGGCACGCTTCTTGTGAGTCTGATCTCATAATTGATTGTTGTGCTCTATAATCTTGTTTCTAATGGCCAAGGCTATGGCAAAGAACTCTGCTTTGGTCTTTGAGGAAGCGGATGGAGAGGCACTCGTAACCGTCTTCAATTGCTAGGCAATTGCTGTCGCTATGCGTTTCTCCCAGTTGTATCTGGTCATGTCAACGTATATGGCGTTTGTATTCGTTGTTAATTGGCTCGTTCTTCTCTCTTTTTTGTGTTTAATCTCAACTCATATTTTCGGCAAAGCTGCAACCGAAGTCATGTGACGCATGGGTTCCGGTACGCCTATCGTTTCCTCATCTAAGTCTGGGGGGTATGGTGGTACATCGAGCCAGGTCAGGATTTCTCTGCCAGACCGTGTGTGGCCTACAGGGTTTCTTTGGGAGATGAAAACTGCCGCCTTTAGCTCGGCGTACGTATTGTGCATGCCGAGCTCAAGCTTCTTACTGGTCAACGTATTTACAAGTAATTCCAAGGCCGCCTTATAAGCACTTCAGATTATGGAGTCGAATCAACTTGCTCTTCTTCGCTTTTGTTTAGCGTGTGAAAAGGGCAGTTCGTATGTTATCCTGCATGCTCATTATTAGCGCATGTACCAGTCGTAACGTGTCTCTTTCCTTCAAACATTGCCGGTGAAGTGTTAACCTTCGCATAATGCTTGGAATATGTTTGGTCGTGTTTTTTTGCAATCTGTTTGATGCCGGTTGTTTGCGTGTTTTCGATGTACCTATCTTTTAGTGCTCGTGTGAGCTCCTCCTTACCGCCGGAAAAGTCATACGCAATTCGCTGTATTAATATTAGCATTGTAGGCCTAGACTTGTCCGGTGCCAGCATGTTCCTGTGGATTGCCCATGTTCTTGCAGGGCTCAAGGTGCCCGCTAATGAGCCGCAAAACTGAACCTAGCTTTCTGCTGCTAATGTAGGGCATATTCATTTGCCTCCTCTGAAACATTTGCTATTCGTTTCAGAAAGCGCCGATTGACATAGTCGCTGTCTCTTTCACCATTTCAGTAGGCTCCGCCTACTTTCACAAAGGTGTAAAAGGTGTCGATCCACTGTTGGCGTTTCGGCCATTCGTGCTAGTTTCTCGTGCGCCTACGTATGAACTCAGTCTAATCCTTGATAAACTCGGGCATATGATTGGGTAGGCAGTGTTTCTGGAAGATCTTTCAGTTCGTCAACACTGTTTCTCATATCACCCTGTGCAGTCGTGGTGTAGATAAAGAGGTGCGCAAGATATAGTGATCACTGCCAAGGTTTTCCTCCATATTTGTGCGTGGGGAGTCTTAGATATTGGGCGTAAAACTCAGATCGGCCTATATGTGTCCCACCTGACACTATTTTCCAGTCAGGATGGTGCCGTGGAGAGCGCGTGTAAAGTTAGGCCTTGTTTGGAGGTCTTCGCCTCGAGACGTACACTCTTGGGCGAGTCTCGTACATATACCCACGAAGTGTTGGCTGCATTAACATCTCCCAGAACCACCAGCCGATCTTTGGAGCGCGCATGCGTGATGGCCTTAAAAAGAAGAGCCTCAAAATTTTCGCCTTCGTCTTTAAGAGGGTTGTATATGTTCATTATTCCTGTTTTTGCTTCTCCTGTATTGTGCGGGAGGAGGCTGCTCATTTGGTGATTCATCCGCATTACCTCAATATAATCGCCCTTGGCCATGATTGATTCGCTAATCAGCGTGGCCACTCGCGGGCAGCCTGGATTTTGCAGTGTGTAATATCTTTGCCGTTTGCCCGGCTTAAGTCCGATGTCATGCTGACTAATCACGTCTGAATTGTTTGGGGCTGAATATATGTAGTTCTATAGTGCTGCCGCCTGTTTGTGAAACATGCGACGATTCTACTGCCAGACCTTTGAACGTTCGGTCCTTTGGGAATTATGTTTGGCCATACTGTTCAAGCTCGTTTGCGTTACCGCGGCTGGTTTTATATGGTCTACCACTCATGGATGTCGTGCTAGGGCGTTTTTTTTATTGCCTGATACTTTCCTGTCATACAATCATTGACCTAATGTCACTGTATGTTTATTTCACCGCTTACAAACTTCTTTAAATTTCGCATCGCAGCGAACACTTGGTCTTTTAAATTGGTTAGCATGTGACTAAAGCTCTGAGGTAGTGATACCATATTAGCCTGTGCCTCTTACATTTGGCTTGCTAATAGTTTCACTACGTGTTCGTTATGCTTAGGTGGACTTGTGAGGGAGACTGCGTCGCTCATACCCGAGCTTGAGGTCTTGTTACCAACTGAAGTAGGACAGTGTGTCAATTCCACTATGACTCCGCGAGATCTATCCGCTAATCTGGCTATTTCTGTGGCTTGGGGCCCAGATTTGAGTTTCGCTGCCATAGCTGAGATTTCCATTTTGAAATCTTTGCGTTCCACCGTGATTCAATCTCTATGTTGCTTGTTTTCTTGAGCTAACTTTCTATTCTTCTCCATGATTTTCTAGTACTTTACACTGTTCGTTACGGGAGCAGTGCGGGTGCTGACTTCGACCAGATTTGTTGCCTGGGGAAGGTCAGTGTCCTCCTCTTGCGCTAGGGTGATGTCTGTGTTCGGCGCCCTACTCTTCTTTATGAGCGTACATTTTCCAACCTTGTTGCCCTTCGTGACGAAGGCGTAGTGCGGAGGTTGCGATTTTGATCTTTGCCTCGATCGGCAGCTGGGCTGTGGCCTTGACCGTGACCTCAACCGTGACTTACACTTCGAAGTGCTCTGGCTCGGGCTTCCTGATGGTGGCCAGTCTCGTTGCGAGCTGAACCACTGTGGTTGGTAAAGGTGTGGATGCTGAGCCACCCTCGCTTTCGTTGGAGTAAGTTTCTTTAGTTTCAATTTGGAGTTTCTGGTACCATGGCCTACGCCACAGATGGCGCACTTCGGAGCACGCCCACGTTCCTTTCGGGGCTCGGTGGTTCCGCATTCAGGCACACCTTTGCATTTGGAGATAGGTGAACGCAGTAGTGGTGTGCCGTTGAGCGACACATCTTGAACACTTGCGTCGTTGGCTTGTACGGGTGACAAAATGCCTCTGCTATCATGAGGTATATGCACCTAGGCAGTGTGCTTCCTGTAAAAGGAATAAGTGCAGTTTTGAATGATCCCAGCATTCTGGCTTCTTCGGTGGCCACTTCTTGAGTTTGGACACGCAAGTTGGCCATTAGTTTGTTTTGTGACGTTCCGGTGGGTATTCCGTGAATCACTCCTCTAAGAACATATTCAAGGTTCGCCCCTAAGCGTTGAATAAATAGATGTGACCTCTGATATTGAGTCGAGTGATTTCTTGTAGATACGTTGCAACGTCTTTGTCTAGTGCTGATACAATACTGATGTTCGATCAAGGAAGTACACGAAGCATTGCTTCCATCAAACTTCCGCTGACAAGCGTTGATGATCGCAATAATAATTTGCGACACGAGTAAATCTTTCACCACTAGCCCTTGGTGAGGTCTCATGATAATTTTAGTCATCCTTTGGCAAGGGTGCAAGATGTCGGTGCCTTAAACGTTTCCGGTCGGAGCCTTGCTCCGCTGGGTCCTTCCGTGCATTTTGATGATCAGATTTGAGTGCATAAGACCCTTTATCAGCTTCCATCTGCTTTTTTAGTGTTTTTTTTCTTTTTTCATTGACTTATAATTGTGTGCCAATCATCCTAAATCCACGCGCAGTCATCCAAGCGGCCCGTAACAGCCTTCGCGTTGGAAGGTTCATCGTTCATCCCTGTTCGCGCTTGTCGCTGGGTTTTCGATGGTGTCGATTGGGGGTCAAGTCCGTGTCGTTGAAAGTTGGTGTTTCCGATGACCTAGAGGGCCCAGGGGATTCTTCAACCACTTCCGTTGGCGCGAAAGGAGGCTAGGCGTCGTTAAGCATGTCATGGCGTAAGCGGTAACCCAAGCCATCACCACCGCAACTTCGCCAGCTTCAACGCCATCACTGCTCCACTGTTTTAAGGTCAACTGCAACGAAATTTGATTTAGGCGGAAGCGGCCATGAATACGTAGTATAGATATGGTAAGTTACGCTAACGACAATGAAAAATCTTGCAGTCACATATTTAATTTATAATTGGTGCTCTAACTGCCAGCTAGCAGAAGACGCGGAGCTCTAGCGGTGCGCGCAGGCAAATTGGACAGAACCGAATATGACGATAACTACAGAACGTCGCCGCATCGTTCCCTGTGAGCAATACTCCCTACCGCGGAATCGCCTTTTCTTGCGGTGAAACCGCTTCCGTTGCGGCGCGTTTAAAAATGCGTCTATGCGTTTGTGCTGCCTTGGCAATGCCCAAACATAGCGCATTTGATACGCGTTTGTGCTGCATTGAAGTGAATGGCAAGTACAGTTAGAGTAAAACAAGGTTTCTGAATACGGGAGTTTGACACTGCAAAGCACACAGTTTATACAATAATACCTAGAGAGAAATCTGGCACTGTGAGCGTGTACCTCCATTGGAATTATGAAAGTACAGCTTCAAAGTGGATAGGATATACTAGCAAACTTTCTACAGACTTTTCTCTGCAGTTTCAATTTTGTTCTTCGCACAGCGCGGTATTGTGGTGCGGCAAAAAGCACTGAAGCAGGGCCTTTGTTGTTGAAAGAGGCTGAAGACCACTAGCTTCGAAGTTTGCTGCGACGTTGGAGCTTTACAAATAGTGTTTAACAGTTGAAACGACGCGTCGTCCACTCACAATTGCGCATAGATGTAGCGTCTCGTGTCAGTTCAAAAAAATTGCGTCGAGTTCATATTTTTTCATGAGCGCGTGTTGCCCAAACTTGTTTCAAATCAACTGCAAAGCGATGAAGAAGCAGAATACACGCACCATCACGCTCTGCTGGCCCAATTTCACAACAAAACCAGATATGCGTTCAGGGCAAACCAATTGGAGAGACGCACCTTGACTCGCAGAGAATGAAATGTTAAGTGTTTCTCACCTAATACTGTACTGTTGTTTTTTTTTTAATTTTCATTATTGCTGTTATTTTCAGTGCTGCTTGCGACGATTGCGGCAGTGATGAAACAATAGAGCACGTTCTCGGTCACTGCCCTTGTTATAGCGTGCAAAGACGGAAGCTAGCTGCTGCGTTAGCTCGTTTTGACGAGAGACCCTTGTCAGAACAGTCAATGCTTGAAAGGCAACGTAATCTGTCTTCGCACACCAAATCAGTGAAAGCCTTATTGAATTTTTGCGTGGTAGTGGCCTATTGAATAGGCTATAGCATTCCATCTCACTTTTTTGTTTTCTTTTTCGCGCGTCTACATCGCATTTCGCTTTCTTTCCCAACTTTATTCCTCATTCTCCCTTCCCTTATTGCAGGGTAGCAAACGGGATGCTCCAATTTCCGGTTAGCCTCCTTGCCTTTCCCTCATTTCATTTTCTCTCTCTCTCTTTCTCCATAAATAGACAAGTCGTACTTTCGAAAGAAAAAACAAGCATGTTTGTTTTTAAGCGTTCTAAAAATAATTACTTAAGTCTTGATGTCAAATCTGGAACGCAAAAGCAGAGCCCTGCCTTTGCGTTCCAGAATTGACATATCCTGATGAATAAATTTGTCAAGGTTTCACTTTGCCGCCTCGTTATGAAAGCTTTTTGCTCTAAAGTTAGCATGCAAACAAATAAAGCAAGTTTATATTAAATACAAGTTCATATCACAATGTTTCACACCCAGAAAAGAAGCATCGTGAATCGCAAGAAGAAATCGATCCGAAGCCGAAACGAAGCCTGTACTTCCCACAATTCCCATAGGGGTACGCTGAAGGAGCCCACGTAGACACTAGCGCCAGGTTCCCCTCTAAGTATTATTGTCTGAAACTCTATGCTGCAAACCCACCAGCGCGAAGTCTGGACCAGCGTTCGATAAGAGGCATGTGCATGCAGCTTTCTGAACTTATCATAAAAAAACACGCACACTAAGGGGCGTGGATCTATATTAGAAGATATGCTGCTAGCGTCGGGCAGTGCGGATGGGGTCTTGTCGGCTCCTGCTTTTTGAATAGTTTTCTGTGGTTTGCCCATCAGAACCTCGAAGAATAGTGTATTTTCCGAAGCAGCAAGATGCACAGATTCTGGTAATATCAACTTTATTCCGGTGGGTGCTTTATAAACATTTCCCCGAACATCGAACATTTTGTCCGCATTAGGCCTATTGCGCTGGATAGGTGGCGAGTGAGGCCTCGGCCTACCTTCGCGGCCACCCACGTCTTCGTGTCGGAGGGAGGTGATAGCAATTATTCTAGTGAGTGTAGAAGTGGAAGGGATAGACGCAAGTCCTGGGGACCTGCAAGATGCCGGGTGGACTGCAGCGTTTTGTTCGTTCGGACTGGGGCGAAAAATCAGCCGGAGGTTATTCTTTTACAGGAAACGTTGATAAGAGAGGATTTCTCCTTTCCCGGGTACCAAGCTGTCGCCAGCCCTGGATGATGATGATGATGATGATGATGATGATGATGATGATGATGATGATGATGATGATGATGAAAAACATTTATTATAAAAGGGAGAGGTACGGGGCCAAAGCATGACCCCGCTACATGGTCGGCGTCCTTAGTCCGGGACACCGCATGACGAGGCCCCTACTCGCGCCCGTCTCACCAGAGCCCGTTGAGACTCTAGTGATGAGCAGTTGAGGAGGGCAGCCTCCCATGCCTCTCGGGAAGGGGTAGGGGAAGGGGGTACGTGGGGATTTTTCGGACATGCCCATACCACGTGGAAGATATCACATGTCTCCCCACAGTGTGGCCACCGCCCATCTGTGTTCGCATCGAAATGTTTTAGGATTGCAGGACAGAGTAGAGTCCCTGTCTGCAGGAGCCTTAGAGTTCGCTCTTCCGCCTTACTCAGCCCCTTTGCAGGAGCCGGGTAAAGGCGGTGAGTGTCGCGATAATAGGTCAGAATTTCTTTGAACCGCAGCAGCGGTGTGTTGGCCTCCGAGTCATAAGAGCCAAGGTGAGGAGCCTGGTGGGTAAGCGCTCGGGCGGCCACGTCAGCGGCCTCATTACCTCGTAAGCCCTGATGGCCAGGAGCCCATACGATGCGTTTCGGGGCTGGATCAGCGAGAGCCCGTTTTAGAATTTGGCTGGCTAGGGGGATATCTCTCCTACCAAGTAATGAGCACATGCTTTCCGGGAGTCCGTGATGATAACTTTCGAGTTGGGGTCCGCAGCAGCAAGCGCTATCGCGACTTCCTCAGCGCGCTCTGGATTTTGTGCTCGGAACGAAAGCCCATTGACATGCTTTTCCCGGTGAACTACACAGGCCGTGTAAAATCCTGTGGGCGAAGGCCCTGCTATATCAACGTACAATACACCAGGTCGCGAGCCGTGTTGCCTCTCAAGCGTCCGAGCCCGCGCCTGTCTTCAGCTTTCGTGCGTGTGCTTATCCATGTTACTGGGGAGTGGAGAGACCGAGAGCATATGCCGCCACAGTTCCGGAATACGCTCCGCCTCCTCTGCAGTGCAAGTGTGCTGTATATGCAAGCGGTTCAGCAGGCGGCGCCCGGGAGCCGTCTGCACGAGCCGCTTATATTGATTCATAAGGTGGGCCTCTCGCAACTCCTGGTAGGAGTTGAGCACACCTAACGCCCTCAGTTTGGCGTTGGAAGTGGCCACCGGGAGATCCAGAGCTCGTTTAGTAGCCTTACGAATAATGGCATCTATTCTTTCGTCTTCTTGCTTGCTAGTGCGAAGGTATGGGACGACGTAGAGGATCCGGCTGGTCACGGAGGCATGGGCGAGCCGAAGCGTGTCCCTGCCCCGCAGACCACCCCGCTTGTTGGAAACGCGGTGGATCATGCGCCCTACCTGTTCGCCTATTCTCTTGAGTTTCGCTATAGTGGAGTCCGGTCTGAGTCTGTGGTGAATAAACAGGCCCAGAATCCGGAGCTCCTCCACCTCTCTGATGAGAATCCCAGACAGGGAGATGTGTATGGCCGACTTATCTCTTGGCTTCGCCCTAACGTGCAGAAGCTCTGATTTGTTTGGAGCACATTGGAGTCCACAATCGTTGGCATACGCCTCGACTATGGATGCGGCCTGCTGAAGGCGTTCCTGCATTTCACCAAGGCTCCCTTCAGTGGTCCAGATTGTAATATCATCGGCATATACTGCGTGTTGTGTGCCTTCCACCCTGTCCAATTCGCTTGGAAGGCGCATCATAACAATGTTGAAAAGGAGCGGTGATAACACTGCTCCCTGTGGGGTACCCCGTGTTCCCATAATGTACGGGCCATATTCCTCGTCCTCGATCCAAAGAAGTGCCTGGCGTTTAGAGAGAAAATTTCTGACATAAGCAAAGACCTTAGCCCCGCAATCGGTGGAACTCAAGTTAGCCAGGATGCTGCTGTGTTTAACATTGTCGAAAGCCCCCTTCAGACCAAGGGCGAGGATGGCTTTATCATTGTGTTGCATAGTTATGGGCTGTATGACGGCCCTATGGAGCTGGAGAAGGACGTCCTGTGCAGACATGTGTGGGCGAAACCCAAACATGGTGTCTGCAAAGAAGCCCTTGCCCTCAAGGTATGGGGAGAGGCGGTCCCGTACCATCGTCTCCATAAGCTTGCCCGCGCACGAAGTCAGTGATATGGGCCTCAGATTTTCCGTATTCACGGCCTTGCCTGCTTTGGGAATAAAAGTCACAAGTGACGTTTTTCATTCGGAAGGGAGCGCACGGCCGTCCCAGATCTCGTTCATGTATTCCAATAAATGGAGGTAGGCTGTGTCAGGCAGGTTTGCCAACAGCTTTACTGTTATGTGATCCAGCCCCGGAGCCGTACCCCTGCGCATTTTAGCTAAAGCCGCTTTAAGGTCATGCAACTGAAAACGGGCATCGAGTTGGTGATTAGGCTTACCAGAGTACGTGTACGCCGGCCCAGGCGGGTCCTCCGTACGACAGAGATACCTACCGCACAGAGCATCCGCAAGCTGTGCCGGAGTGTCTTGGTACCCTTGCAGACCTCGCCGGAGCTACTTCTGCGCCTCCCCTCTCGTTTGAGAGGGGTCTATGAGACTGCGAAAGAGACGCCATGTCCCCTTAGAGCTCATCTGACGAGCTGCGGCGTCGCAGTGGGCTATTCAATTTGAATCTGAGAGTTGGGCAGCATATGCTGCAGCCTTTTCCGTGAGTTGGGCTATGCGGATACGTAATTTGCGATTAGTCTTCTGCTTTTTCCAACGTTTTGTTAAGCTTCGGCGCGCCTCCCACAAGTGTAGGAGGTGAGTGTCAACTGCGGGGATTTCTTCGTTGGTTTGGTGGGTAGTAAGAAGTCTTTTCTGATTGTTGTTTACGTGTTGAGCCCATTCTGCATAGCCTCCAGAAAATAGTACGGGAGGGATAGTCTGATTGCGAAATTGGGTCGAATCGGTCAACTTGGCTTGACCGCATTTTTTATGAGCTGACTTTTCCAGGAGGGTGACCCGGAGAAGGCAGTGATCACTGCCTAGAGAATCGCCCAAGTTCTCCCAGGTAGCATCCTTAGCATTTTTTACGAGAGAGATGTCTGAACACGTTTCACGGGTTACCGGGTTCCCCACTCGAGTGGGGTACGCCGGATCCGTGAGCAGCGTGAGGCGAAGGGTGGAGATAAGCTCCGCCAGCTTACGTCCTCTGGCCTTCTCGTAGTGATAGCCCCAGGGAAGGCTGGGAGCATTGAAGTCTCCCACGATCACTAAGGGGTCCTTGTCTGCCAACTTGATCGCCCGGAGGAAGATTTCGCTAAAAGTTACGCGTGGCTTATGCGGGGGGGCTGTATATATTTAGGATGTGTATTGACTGGTCGCGACGTCTGAGAGGCAGTACTCTGACCATTGTGTATTCTTGTTCAGTACTTAAGTGTAAATCGACCTGAATCGCGGTATATGCCTTGTTCACCAGGATGCATGACGAAGGCACCCCCTGGAAAGTGCTATAGCCAGAGAATTTAACGTCCAAACCGGGCTCCTGCAAAGCAAGCAAAGCGGGCATGTTTCCGAGGGACTGCAAGTAGAGCTGGAGGTGCGACCGTTTTTTCCAGGCTCTAAAACCACTGCAGTTCCATTGTATAATCTCAAATTTTTGTAGAGATTTAGCTTGTTTATTAGATCGGCTAGCCATCTTTTAGTATTTATTTACAGTGCAGAGGACCGGTCCGGACCTGGAGCCGACCCCGAAAAGCCTTCCTCTGCTGCCTGACGGGAGGCCGGCTTGCGTTTAACCTGCGGGGAGTCGCTCTGAGTGGTGTTTTTAATTTGGGCGATAACCCAGGGCTGCACGGCTTTAAGGACTGAGTTAGAGACCTGCGCCACAATTTCGGGAAGCGCTTGCGTTAAGGCTGCCGTGAACATGTCCTGAAACCCTGGAGACACGGGACGGCGGATAGCAATCCTCGTTGTGAAGGGTTGTCTTGCCTCCCGCATGTTATACCTCAGTACAAATCTCGGCTTGAAGCCCAGTTAGTGGAGATTATTCCGGGTCGCAAATGTCGGGCCTGTATTTTTTGTTTTCAATGTATATTGCTCTCCGTCATACAGGCAGATAGACTTGGGTCTTTGCTCTCGGCTGTGATTTGGAAAGCTTCGGTTGTTACAGACGATTTCAACGCTTTCAATATAGAATGAGGACATGCCCGCAGAACTGTTTAGGGTACGCGTTAGCCAATCGGGCCTCAGACTAGGGTTGACGCTGATCACGGATACTAGGTTTCCGACGAGAAGGGGAGATTCGGTTGGGAGAGATACTATACTGATCTGGTATTTTCTAGGGATGTGGACGAGGATTGGGGTAACTTGCCGGAAGGCTTAGGCAGCGATCACTACATTCTGGAGGCGCTTATGGGAATACGGCCACAGACAACTGTTAAGCACAGATATGTGGACTGGGATTTCTTCAGGTGCATTAGGGGAGAGGATGCCTCGGATGACAATGATTTTGCAGGGCTTCTCTTTCGGCTGCAACGGGCAGTAGAAAGGTCTACGAAGGAAATTAAAACGTGGCTGGAAGTGCCGCAAATGAATTTAGGATTGGCGCATTTACTGGAAGCTAAAAATGATCTGCTTAGTCGGTGGCGTACGCAGAGGCATAATAGGATGCTTAGGGTGAAGGTATCCTTGCTCAATAAAGAAATGAAAACTTACGCCAAAGAGCTTGGTCGGCAACAATGATTAGAGAAGTGTAACGAGATGGACAGCCGAATGCGCAGAGGTAGCAGGTGGGGCCTGCTCAAGAGTCTTCCTAATCACAAAGCGTTGAAGGGGGCGGCTTGCCTGGCAACGGATCGGATCATTGGGAAGCAGTTGCATATAGGAACGACAGAGCTGGAGATGGCCCAAGATCTTGCCATCTAGTACCTGCCTCATAGAACGGAAAATGTGACTGTGGATGACGTGTTGAGCGGTTATGGTGGTGCCAACAAGCTGGAGCTTGATGCTACTTTTATGGTGTCAGAAATTAGCCATGCTCTGTTTAACCTTAAAGGCAGATCTGCTGATGACTCCTCTCGTTCCTCTACATTAAAATATTAAAAATTAACTTCAGAACATCTTCAAAACATTTGCTTCTTCAAAATTCAAAACGTTTGCTTTAGCCTTCTTTCTTAACGAATATGTATCACATAAAAAGCTTAAAATTTCATAGCACCAGTTCTTGGTCGTTCCTCCTGAGTGGGCAAGAGCCATAGTGGAGGCATCACCATCATCATCATCTGGTGGTAGACTGTGCAGAGTTGCCTGCGATTGTGATCAATAGAAGAATGTAGTCCCAGTTAGCATGGTCAGACGTCACATTCATCGCGAGCATATCGCTGAGTGTGCAGTTTAATTGCTCTGTGAGCCCGCTAGCCTGTGGGTGGTATGCCATGGTTTTTTGATGACTAATGGGGAATTCGGAAAGCAGAGCTGTGGTACTACTGCTTCATATTTCGACATGGTGCACCGCGAGAACAACTTAGAGACCGAGGTCGAGCAGGCTCGACCTCGGTCCCTTAGTAGTTCTCGCGGTGCACCATGCCGAAATATGAAGCAGTAGTGAGATAAAAGGCGCTACGTCCCACGCAGCGGCACTTGGAAGAGCGTTATCTTCAGCGTAGTGTGTTAAAAGGTTCACAGCGACAATGATCCACCAACACACCTCTGACGTTATCCGTCGTGGGCTGTAGACATCACTTTTAACAGGATCGAAAGGCTTGGCAGGGCATGGAAGTGGCTGAAGCGCACCTGGCAAGTGGAAAGGCGTTGAATTACGACGCTGACAGTCAAGGCAGCACATAACAAACTTTCGAACAAAATTATAAATTTCTCGCCAGTGGTAGCGTTTGCAAATACCTTCGTAAGTTCTGAAAACTCTGTCATGGCCAGATTGCGGATCGTCATGAAAGGAGGTGCATATTTGTGATCGCAAGCTGCGGGGAACAACCAAAAGCCACTTACGACCTTCAGGGGCCTAGTATGGTGAGTGTCGAAGCCGATCACAAATGACGAAATGAGGAGCTTGACGTCGGACAGATCGCGATACTGCAGTGGTCGACTATCCAAAGACAGTCAAAAAGGGAAGCGATCCATGGGTCCTGGTGTTGTTCGCTGGCTAAGCAGTCAAGGTCCAGAAATCCAACGCAGTTGGTGTCATTGGTTCTGTAGGCCGAGCGGAGAGACAAAGGCGAACATGACAGGGCGTCCACATTAGAGTGCTTCCATCCACTGCGATATATGACGTGAATGTCATACTCCTAGACTCGCAGCTAGGAGTATGAGTAGGCTAGGAGTAGGAGTAGTTAAAGGCTTAAACTTCTTAAAAAAGTTCTTTTTGCTCCACACCGAACCGCCAGAGCCAGGAGGCGCCGTCTGGTCCGGAAGAATGCGTTAGTAAAAGGAAGCATGCACAGACCGCAGACATCAGAAAGGTGAAAGGGAGAAAGGGGAGAGAGATGGAGGGGAAGTGGAGGAAGAGTGGAAGGGGGGTGCCCAGGGACGTCCAGCTTATATTCTTTTTTTTTCTTTTTTCCTTTTTTGTTTCTTTTTTTCCAGAGCACCAGAGCACCAACAAACTGTAACTTCAATCCTGATGAAGGCCAGACTCTAGGCCGAAATAACGTCAAAACGTTGTGACCACTCACGGAGGATCTACTTGAATATATATATATATATATATATATATATATATATATATATATATATATATATATATATATATATATATATATATATATATATATATATATATATAGTCTAGTAGATCCTCCGTGAGCGGTCACAACGTGGTTTATTTCGACGTTTCGGCCTAGAGTCTGTCCTTCATCAGGAATAAAGATACAGTTTGTCGGTGCTCAGCTTTATACAATCTCAAATCAGAGGGCAAGGAAAGAGGGAAAAAAAAGGTAAGAAAAAAGAAAAGAAAAGCAAAGAAAAAAAAGAAAAAGAGAAAAATAATATACGGTGGACGCCCCTCGGGTGCCCCCCTTCCACTTTTCCTTCCACTTCCCCCCCATCTCTCTCCCCCCTCTCCCCTTCACCTTTCTGATGTCAGCGGTCTGTGTATGTTTCCGTTCACTAGCGCATTCCTCCCGATCAGACGGCCCCTCCTGGCACTGGCGGTTCGGTGTGGGGCAAAAAAGAGCTTTTCAGGAAGTCCTAAGCCTTTAACTACTCGGGGTCCCGTAAACAATTCGTCGTAGAAGGACGGGGGCCGCGTATTGTGGCAGAGGCTGGTCAGGGGGCATTTTAGGAAGTTCTAAGCCTTTAACTACTCCGCGCCCTGTCAACATTTCGTCGTAAAAATAGGGGTGCCCCGTATTGCGGTAGGCTGTGCAAGCGCGTGCAATGCGAATTCCTGGCCCGCTTCTAAATTAAACACTGAACAATACACCCGTGCCTAAAGTTGACAGACTCAGGGTGCTTGGACTACACATACAACGAAATCGACTAAACACACACACCATTAAAGCACTTCAAACAACTGTGGACCACACTCTACGCCTTATAGGCAGGATATCTAATAAGCATGGCGGGCTACGAGAGGCAGAGCTCCTCCGCCTCATCCAAGCCTTCGTCCTCAATAAAGTGACTTATTCTCTCCCTTATCTGTTCCTTCTGAGAAGAGAACAAAATAACGTAGACACTTTGTTACGTAAAATCTACAAATTCGCTCTCGGAGTCCCCATTCGAACGTCCACCGCACGGCTCATGGAGACAGGCACATTGAACACCTTAACTGAACTTATTGAAGCACACTTAACTTCACAATATGCTCGTCTTTCCAACACACAGACCGGAAGATACATACTCGATACCCTCAGTATCAGGCCAACTCCAACCACTAACGCCAAACACACTATTCCGCGTGAAATACACAAGAATCTACTCATTCCGCCGCTCCCTAAAAACATGCACCCTGTGCACCACGAGCAACGTCGACGACAGCGTGCAAAAACTCTCGAAAAACGATTTTCTACTTCTAAAGAAGTGCTCTACGTTGACGCTGCCGAATACAGTACTCGTCCTTTTTTCGCCCTCTCAGTTGTGAATTCGCTAGGTCAGATATCTGCTGCTGCTTCTATTTCTGCTTCCTCTTCTGAGGAGGCGGAAGAAGCAGCCATAGCTCTGGCCCTTACAGTTCCAAATTATTCACTTATTATTAGTGATTCAAAAACTGCCATCTACAATTTTGGAGCGGGTAGGGTGTCCAAAACAGCCCTCTCCCTCCTTTTGGCCCATCCCCCGCAACAAGACACGGCTTTAATATGGACTCCCGCGCACGCGGGCCTTGCCGGTAACGAGGCGGCTCACGCCAGCGCCCGAGGATTTACGTTCCGGGCGCAGGCGCTGGAAGAGCCAGGCCCCGTTTCGACAACGGCACCGTTTGCTGCGCGGGATCGCCTTTTAACATTTCACGACATCTGTAGTCACTACCGCCTTGGTCGTTTATCCTTACCGCCGCTAACGTCGAAATCCATACGAAGGCGCGAAGTACTGTGGCGACAGCTGCAGACTCACACCTTTCCTTCTCCTTACATTCTTCACCTCATGTACCCTTCTCTTTACCCGTCCTCCTCCTGTAAATATTGCTCCGCGCAGAAAGCAAATCTTAATCATATCATGTGGGGGTGCCCTAAGCACCCCCCTCCACCGTCCCTTCGAAAACTAATTAGTAATGAGGAGCAGTGGGAGGCTGCCATGCGCAGCTTGAAACCCGACGTCCAGGAGGCCATCCTGGGTTGGGCAGAGAGGGTTGCGGAGGACTATCGAGCGTAGCAATCTCTCCTCATCTCTCTTCCATTGCACCTTTCCTTTACAAAGGAAAAATAAAGTTTATACCTACCTACCTACGCGTGTCGTGGGGGCCTCCCGGCTGTGCACATGATTGCTGTTGGGCATGTCGTGCATGGCACAATTGATTGGGTACTAAAATAAAACAGAAAACAGACGACAGTTGCACTTAGGAAGAGTAGTTACACTTGGAATTGTTTTGGGTTGTCCAGTGCCCTTCGCAGCTGCAGTGCCGTGAACTCAGTTACTATTTTCATTGTCCGTTATTGTTTTCTAATGCTTTAATTGCTGCAAGTGTACCAGGATTCTCATTTATTCCTCTATCGAGGGTGTTAAATCGGTGGATAAGGTATGACTCTGGTTGTTCACGTTCTCTATTTGATTTAAATCCCGTCTCTAAGAGCGTTACTGATAGTTTGTCGAATGCATGGTCGGAAAGATTGAGATGTTTTGATAGAGGTAGACTTGGGGCTGATTTCGCATGGGCTCTGTGATTATTGAAGCGTATCCTAAATGGTGTTTCTGTTTGTCCGATGTACTGCATACCACACACGTTGCATTCGAGTAGGTACACCACATTAGAGGAATCGCATGTTAGGTTTCCTCGTATGTTAATCGAAAACTTGGATTGCGTGCTGGTTGCTTTGTCTGTTTCTCGCATCGCCTTACATACAAGACATCGTGGCTTTAAGCAAGGGCGGCATGAATTATTGGGGGGTGATGTGTTCATTTGGGAGTGGACAAGGGTTTCTTTGAGGTTACGTGGTCGTCGGTAAACGACGCCTGGAGCGGATGGGAATGCGCGTTTCAGACGTTCACTTTGTTCCAGAATGTTGTAATGTCGTTTGAGGATTTTGTTTACATTGGGGAAGTTTGTGCTGTAAGTCAAGCAGAGGTTTGTTCGTTGTGGGTCTTCTCGTGGTGGTCGCTTCATAAGTAAGTCTTCACGCTTTAGTTTTCTCGCTTTTTGAGCAGCGTCTTTAATTACATGTGGGGGGTATTTTTGTTGCTCGAGCATAAGTTTTAGCCTCTGTGAGCTAGTGTCAAAGTCAGCGTCTCTAGAGCAGATTCGCTTAAACCGGTGAGCCTGGCTGTATGGAATACTGTTTTTACAGTGGCGTGGGTGATCGCTTTGGTAATGAAGGTATTGTTGTCGATCCGTTGGTTTGCGATATAGGGTTGTAGAGAGCTTCTCTTCTTCTATCGTTATGGTAACATCAAGAAAATTTACGGTAACTTGCGAGTATGTGTGTGTGAAGTGTATGTTCGGATGTACAGCATTGTAAGTGTCTATAGAGCTGAGAAGTTCGTCCTCGCTGTGGGTCCAAATAAGAAAGATGTCGTCTATGTATTTTCTGTATAACATTGGTTTCAAGGAACTTTGTGCAAGAAATTCAGATTCTAGCTTTCCCATAAATATGTTGGCATAATTAGGTGCCATTTTGGTGCCCATAGCGGTCCCGCTGATTTGTCGAAAATACTCTTGGTTAAACTCGAATGAATTTAATTCGAGGACCATCCTCGTGTCACAGAACGAGCGCTAAAAAAAGAGCGCGCCGCCAAATCCTTGCGACAACGGGCGGCAGAAACGCCGCGAGGTAAAAAGAGAAAAAAAAAAGAAAGCAAACATCCAGGGCTCCCGGGCGCGCGCTCTCCCCGCAGAAGCACGGCTTCGCAGACGAACCTCCTCACCCCACATCGGCGGCCCAGCAAGCCCGCGATTTTTCCAGAACGAAGGGGGCGGGGCCATACCGAGTTGACTCACCGGCCGGAGAGGGCATTCCAACTGTCTCGCCCTCTTCCCAGCTTTCGCCGCGTATCGCGCCGACGAAATGACCAGAAATTTCTGGAAGGTGGCGCGGAAGGTATTTAATCGAGCGGCCGAGACGACAGAACAGGAGGAGACGGAAAGTTAGCGCCGGAGCGCGTAGGGATTCCGCCGTGGAGTCGGCGAAGGTTCTGCCCGTAGTGACAGAACAGGAGGAGACGGAAGTGAGCGCCAGAGTGCGTAGAGATTCCGCCGTGTAGTCGGCGAAGTTTTGGTCCGTAGGGACGGCTCGAGCTACAGGCAAGAGCGTGGGTTTACCGCTATCGAGCGAAGACGCGGGCAACAGCTGCGTGTGTGAAGCCGACGGATTTCCGGCGAAGAAGTTTGAAGCTTGGAGAGTGGCCATTTGAGGACGCGAGGTTTCCTGGAAGAGAAACTTCAAGAGAGCTGCGGAACGACAACAACGCTGGACTTTGAGTGAGTGATTCTCGGAAGAGTATCATCTCGACTTTGGTTCCAAGAACTTTGGACTGGATAGGTTTCTATCTCTTTAGTCTTTAAGTGTCTTGGTTGTTCAATGCATGCGACTGCATTGTAGTGCGTATTGTTGTCCGTGTCCGTTGTTTTGAGTGTGGCTGATTGTACTGTGTAGTACGTTGATTGATTGGTTTGATTGGTGACGTATTGAATGTAACTATTGTGGAGTGTGCATTTTTGTGTATTATTTTCGATCTGCCATTATTGAGAATATAATTTGTTTGTTTATCAACTCTCGGCTCTGACTTGTTCTTTGGGCCACAGCCGGCGTCTGCTGGCGCACCAAAAAGGACCACTTCTAAATTGTCCACGCTTTCGTGGTGCGGTTCGGGGGGCCGATACTTCGGCTCTTGGAATTAGCCCGGCGATCGCCTCCCTAATAAACGGGACAAGTGTGACAATTAATCTGGCGTCCGCGACATAGGACCTTTTGGTGCACAGTGTGTCCAAAGTAGTGAGAAAGAGCCTCGAGTTGTTGATAGTGCTATCGGAACGATTTTGTGGGTTGTTCAGCGTTCTCGTTAACGAGTGCAGGGGAGTGCTCCGATAGACTGATCTAGGCAGATACTTTTTTCTTTTTGCACGCGGCAAGGTTTTATTTGCGAGACACCATGGATCTCGAAAAGCTAGTTGCTCTTGGTGAAAAGATGGGTCTTTCTGGCGCCGAACTACGGAAGTGGGTCACCCAGAGGGAAAAAGAAGAAAAAGCAGCCGAGCTGGAAAAAGAGAGGTTGGCGGTCGAAAGAGCCAAAGCGGAAAAAGAAGCTGAGGTGGAGAGAGAGAGGTTGGCGGCAGAGAGGGCCAAGGAAGAAAAGGCAGCTGAGTTGGAGAGAGAAAGGTTGGCCGCTGAAAGGGCGAGAGAAGAAAGAGAAGCAAAAGAGCGCCAGCTGAAAGAAGAAAGAGAGGAAAGGGAGCGGCAGCGGCAGCACGAGATGGAACTCGAGCGGCTCCGTTTGCAACAGCGAAGTGAAACTCCCGTCCCAGCTAGAGTTGAAAGCAGCGAACGGGAAGATCACGGCTTCCGCTTGAACCCAAGCAAGCTGCTCGTAGCGTTTGATGAAAGGAAGGACGACCTAGACGCGTACCTCCACAGATTTGAGACGATTGCGAGGAGCCAGAATTGGCCGGAACAGCAATGGGCAACTGCTTTGAGCACCTGCTTGAGTGGTGAAGCGCTCAGTGTGTACGGTAGGCTGACGCCGACCGATGCAGCCAACTACGCAAAGGTGAAAGCGGCTTTGTTGAAGCGATTTAGATTTACCGTGGAAGGATTCCGGGACAGATTTCGGACAGGAAAGCCAGCTGATGGTGAGACGGCTACGCAGTATGCCGCCCGACTTTGCCATTATTTCGACAGATGGATTGAACTTTCAGGGACAGCACAGGAGTACGATGAACTTAGAGAGCTGCTAATTAAAGAACAATTTCTTACTAGTTGCCACCCAAGCCTGTCGCTGTATTTGAAAGAGAGGAAGGCGGAGTCATTTGAAGGAATGCTTGAATTGGCTGATCAATTCTTAGAAGCGCAAGGAGGAACTAATTTGGCCAAGGTCAAGAAGGATTGTCCCGATGATTCGAAGAAATTGGCTCCTGAAGAAAAGAAGCGTGCACCAGAGAGCATGCAGCGATGTTTTCTGTGTAACCGAGTGGGTCATCGCGCGAAAAACTGTCGAACGATCTTTACGAGCCCTACGGTAGTGAAATGTTTTAAGTGTGGTCAGACTGGGCACAAAGCAGATGCCTGTCGGAACGGAGTGAGTCAAACTCACCAGGTATCCTGTGTTCAAGCAGCACCGAAATCCGATAATAATGCCGTCACCGACGGATTCGTAGAATTGAAAAATGGGGAGAAAATTCCTATTGTCGGTGCTGTAATGTCAAAACAGCCAACCGGTGTTACGAAAGGAATGCCAGCGCGGCCTGGAAAAGTTGCGGGCAAAAAAGTTACGGTGTTAAGAGATACCGGCAGCTCCACGGTTATCGTGAGGAGAAATTTGGTACGGGAAAGAGAGTTGACAGGCAGAACGAAACCGGTTTGCCTAATTGACCGTACGGTCCGGATGCTTCCCGAAGCAGAAATTGAGGTTGAAACCCCGTACTTCAGCGGGAAGGTTACTGCGTTATGCATGACGACCCCCCTGTATGACCTTGTCATCGGAAACATCGACGGGGCGCGGGGGCCAAGTGATCCAGAATGTTTGGGAGAAGACCCGAAGATAGAGCCCTCGCCAACACAGCAGCCGCGAGATACAGTGGAGGAGCATCCCGTGACGGATCTCACTAGAGCCCAAGGAGAAGCTGCGGCGCAAGAGACAGCGAAGGAGAAGACGATCGTGTCGAATAAGTTCACAGGCCGAGCAACTGGACGTACGTCGGCACGACCTCAACCGACTGACAGTGTAAAGGAGACGGAGCTGGCTAGCCGGGCAAAATGTAGAGGCATGATCAAGCGGGTAAATAAACAGACAGGACCCGTCGAATGTAATGACGCGTTAACGGTGTCGGAAGAGACAACGATGGCTGAGACGACGCCTCAGATATCGTCGTTGGAAAGGGCTCGCCGAAAAGGAACGTGGAAGCACAAGAAGAGATCGAGCGAGCACCGCAAAAAGGGGCGCAAGCGCTGTTCGAAGTACTCAAGATAGGTGCTGAGGTGGAATCAGAATGTGTTTGGCAGAGCTGAGTGACATATGTTGTGTTAATGTTCTTGTTATCCTGTGTCACAAGTGTCGAAGTGTTGTGCCGTGATGTGATGTATAGTGTTGTATAATTGTTGTAATGAGAGAACTTTGTACGTTTGTATTGTTTAGAATGTGTGATGAAGTGTTGTGGGCATATACCTGTGGCTATATTTCATGTGTTGTGGAATTGAACTACAATGTACGATTGTATTGAGTGATATATTGTGAATGTGAAGTGTCATGAGCGACGGATTGTGTTACAGTCTGTGAGAATGTGTGGTGACTGTTCGCGCTCGTTTGTGTGGTTTTGAATATTATGAGATAATATTCTTAAAGTGGGGGGAGTGTCACAGAACGAGCGCTAAAAAAAGAGCGCGCCGCCAAATCCTTGCGACAACGGGCGGCAGAAACGCCGCGAGGTAAAAAGAGAAAAAAAAAAGAAAGCAAACATCCAGGGCTCCCGGGCGCGCGCTCTCCCCGCAGAAGCACGGCTTCGCAGACGAACCTCCTCACCCCACATCGGCGGCCCAGCAAGCCCGCGATTTTTCCAGAACGAAGGGGGCGGGGCCATACCGAGTTGACTCACCGGCCGGAGAGGGCATTCCAACTGTCTCGCCCTCTTCCCAGCTTTCGCCGCGTATCGCGCCGACGAAATGACCAGAAATTTCTGGAAGGTGGCGCGGAAGGTATTTAATCGAGCGGCCGAGACGACAGAACAGGAGGAGACGGAAAGTTAGCGCCGGAGCGCGTAGGGATTCCGCCGTGGAGTCGGCGAAGGTTCTGCCCGTAGTGACAGAACAGGAGGAGACGGAAGTGAGCGCCAGAGTGCGTAGAGATTCCGCCGTGTAGTCGGCGAAGTTTTGGTCCGTAGGGACGGCTCGAGCTACAGGCAAGAGCGTGGGTTTACCGCTATCGAGCGAAGACGCGGGCAACAGCTGCGTGTGTGAAGCCGACGGATTTCCGGCGAAGAAGTTTGAAGCTTGGAGAGTGGCCATTTGAGGACGCGAGGTTTCCTGGAAGAGAAACTTCAAGAGAGCTGCGGAACGACAACAACGCTGGACTTTGAGTGAGTGATTCTCGGAAGAGTATCATCTCGACTTTGGTTCCAAGAACTTTGGACTGGATAGGTTTCTATCTCTTTAGTCTTTAAGTGTCTTGGTTGTTCAATGCATGCGACTGCATTGTAGTGCGTATTGTTGTCCGTGTCCGTTGTTTTGAGTGTGGCTGATTGTACTGTGTAGTACGTTGATTGATTGGTTTGATTGGTGACGTATTGAATGTAACTATTGTGGAGTGTGCATTTTTGTGTATTATTTTCGATCTGCCATTATTGAGAATATAATTTGTTTGTTTATCAACTCTCGGCTCTGACTTGTTCTTTGGGCCACAGCCGGCGTCTGCTGGCGCACCAAAAAGGACCACTTCTAAATTGTCCACGCTTTCGTGGTGCGGTTCGGGGGGCCGATACTTCGGCTCTTGGAATTAGCCCGGCGATCGCCTCCCTAATAAACGGGACAAGTGTGACACCTCGTCAATGTTGCAATGGCAGAGAAATCTGGGGTGTTACATTGTGTATGGTTTGTGTACATGTTTTGTAATGCAGCTATGCCGTCATCGTGAGGAATATTTCTATATAATGAAGAGACATCAAGAGTAACCAAGTACGAGTTTTTCGGCACACAGATACCCGCAATGTCTCGAAGAAAATGTGTGGTGTCTTTTATGTACGACGCGAGGGTGCATGGAATGTGGCTTATTAGTTTGTCCACGTACCCTGATATGGGTTCAGTTATTGTAGCGATGCCTGATATGATTGGTCGACCTGGGTTACCGTGTTTATGAATTTTTGGGAGGATGTAGAAGCGACCTGGACGAGGGTATGCTGCTTGCATCAGTTTGTGGTCAGCGTTGGTTATCTTTTCTGCGTCCAACAGTTTCTTTAGTTCTGTTGATACGATACGTTTGTATTCGTCTGTCGGATCACCTGGGAGGCGTTCGTAAAATCTTGAGTCGTCTAGTTGGCGGTATGCTTCTTGTAGGTAGTTGGTTGTATTAAGGACTACAATTGCTCCTCCTTTGTCAGCGGGTTTTATTGTTATGTCTGTCTTAGATGCCAAATTTTTCATACTTATTTTTTCAGATTTGCTGAAGTTTTCTCGGTTTCCTTTCTGTCTGTGGTATTCGTGTACTATATCTTTCTGTACTGCGGTGATATAAAGGTCCAAGCACTTGTCTCGATTACTGTTCGGTGTCCAATCATTTGATTTACGACGGTGAATTGTTTCATGGTTAGAAGGCCTATCCAAGAAATATTCGCGCAACCTTAAGCTTCGAGCGAAGTTGTCGAGGTCTCGGAGTAAGTGGAATTCATCGAAAAATTTTGTGGTCGGGCAGAAGCTTAGTCCCTTAGATAGCAGTTTTACTTCGTCAGGTGACAAGCTCGTGTCCGATAAGTTTACAACCACAGTGTCACAGGGTGTGTTCCTAGATGGGTGCTCGTTTGTACCATTAGTGTTTTCCTGGGTGGTGGTGTTGTAATGATAAGGCACTGTATCAGGGAACGCGGGTTTGGGCACATGGTCTCTTTCGAGTTTATGAATTTTTGTGGTCCTGATGGCTTGGTATTTATTCTGCTCAAATTCTGTTAATCACGTGATTTCTTCGTTCGATAAAGTGTTGTGGCGGAGAATGGTGTTGGTCATAGCGACCAGTTTCTTTACCTGCTTGTCACTATGATTAAAAGCAATTTCTGTTAATTTAAGAGATGCCTCAAGGAGGACGTTTTTCCATGTTATTTGGTCGTGGTATCTAGATTTCTAGCGGCTGGTCTGAGGGAGAGTGTCATACCCTTGGGGGCTATTCTAGCACGAAGGTACACTTGCAATGTTGATTTATGCATTTCATGTCTAATTCGTTTGTCAGCAAGTTTTCGTACTTTAAGGAAAGTGGCACTGCAACTGGGAAGTGATGAGCTGGACTTACATTTCAGAAGTCAATCTTCTTTTGGGTGCGGGGATGGCACTGATGAGGTGCGCAGGTTGTAGTTATGTCCGGCAGGCCTTCGTCGTTGTGGGGAGAATTTCGGCGTTGGGCTCCCGGCGAACGTGTTCGTTGGCAGTTCCGGGGTCCGTAATAGGGGGACGCGGTTCCGTAGTTCGGCAGGCTTCCCTTTGAGGAGTGGTGTAGTGGTGCTGTCGTGTAGTGCTTTTGGTCTCGACATCCGCAATGGAGGGACGCGTGTTGGCTGTTCTGCAGACTTCCCCCCTAGTAGTGGTGCGCTGTTGATGATGGTGAGGGGGTGCTTGAGGCTCGCGGGAGTCACAGTTTCGTTGATCGTCGGGAACTCATCTGTGGTGTTGGGTGGGTGTGAGGCTCCTGGTGTATGTTGATATGCAGAAGTCTTCTCGTGGGTGTCTTGTTGTGTTGAACGTATATTCACGGGAGCTGCTGGTTGAGTCGACCACCCCGTTGTAGCTTCAAGATCTCTATGACCGAGTGCTTTCTTGAGGGTTTCGGCAATCAAAGCGACACCCATAAAACTCGGATGAAGCCCATCCGCAGAAAGAAAGCGTCTTGGTGGCAACTGCTCGAATTGGTAGTCAATGTATGACACCTTGCTTGGTCTTCGGCAGTAGGCCTTGACTATCTCGTTGAATTCACGAGCGTCCCGGATGAAGCGGTGCTCGAATTGTTCGTTCGAATGTTGCAGGTGTAGGTTGAAGTACCGGGGCAGCACGCATGAAACAACGAGCCTTTCGAGTTCCCGGCGTGTCCCAAGCGTGTTGTTCACTAGGCGGCGAAGGCGGCGTAGCGATTCCTCTAGTCCGTACGACGCCAGCTCGCTCGTACCGACGTGAAAAACCAGCGTGGTCACAGATCGTTGTATGCCAGCAAGCTCTTTCTCGATGTCGACATCGAGATTCGACACTTGTCTCGATTACTGTTCGGTGTCCAATCATTTGGACACCGAACAGTAATCCGAACGGTGATCCGACAGACGAATACAAACGTATCGTATCAACGGAACTAAAGAAACTGTTGGACGCAGAAAAGATAACCAACACTGACCACAAACTGATGCAAGCAGCATACGCTCGTCCAGGTCGCTTCTACATCCTCCCAAAAATTCATAAACCCGGTAACCCAGGTCGACCAATCATATCAGGCATCGGTACAATAACTGAACCCATATCAGGGTACGTGGACAAACTAATAGCCACATTCCATGCACCCTCGCGTCGTACATAAAAGACACCACACATTTTCTTCGAGACATTGCGGGTATCTGTGTGCCGAAAAACTCGTACTTGGTTACTCTTGATGTCTCTTCATTATATAGAAATATTCCTCACGATGACGGCATAGCTGCATTACAAAACATGTACACAAACCATAGACAATCTAACACCCCAGATTTCTCTGCCATTGCAACATTGACGAGGATGGTCCTCGAATTAAATTCATTCGAGTTAAACCAAGAGTATTTTCGACAAATCAGCGGGACCGCTATGGGCACCAAAATGGCACCTAATTATGCCAACATATTTATGGGAAAGCTAGAATCTGAATTTCTTGCACAAAGTTCCCAAAACCAATGTTATACAGAAAATACATAGACGACATCTTTCTTATTTGGACCCACATCGAGGACGAACTTCTCAGCCTTATAGACACTTACAATGCTGTACATCCGAACATACACTTCACACACACATACTCGCAAGTTACCGTAAATTTTCTTGATGTTACCATAACAATAGAAGAAGAGAAGCTCTCTACAACCCTATATCGCAAACCAACGGATCGAGAACAATACCTTCATTACCAAAGCGATCACCCACGCCACTGTAAAAACAGTATTCCATACAGCCAGGCTCACCGGTTTAAGCGAATCTGCTCTAGAGACGCTGGCTTTGACACGAGCTCACAGAGGCTAAAACTTATGCTCGAGCAACAAAAATACCCCCCACATGTAATTAAAGATGCTGTTCAAAAAGCGAGAAAACTAAAGCGTGAAGACTTACTTATGAGGCGACCACCACGAGAAGACCCACAACGAACAAACCTCTGCTTGACTTACAGCACAAACTTCCCCAATGTAAACAAAATCCTCAAACGACATTACAACATTCTGGAACAAAGTGAACGTCTGAAACGCGCATTCCCATCCGCTCCAGGCGTCGTTTACCGACGACCACGTAACCTCAAAGACACCCTTGTCCACTCCCAAATGAACACATCACCCCCCAAAAATTCATGCCGCCCTTGCTTAAAGCCACGATGTCTTGTATGTAAGGCGATGCGAGAAACAGGCAAAGCAACCAGCACGCAATCCAAGTTTTCGATTAACATACGAGGAAACCTAACATGCGATTCCTCTAATGTGGTATACCTACTCGAATGCAACGTCATTGGTATGCAGTACATCGGACAAACAGAAACACCATTTAGGATTCGCTTCAATAATCACAGAGCCCATGCGAAATCAGCCCCAAGTCTACCTCTATCAAAACATCTCAATCTTCCCGACCATGCATTCGACAAACTATCAGTAACGCTCTTAGAGACGGGATTTAAATCAAATCGAGAACGTGAACAACCAGAGTCATACCTTATCCACCGATTTAACACCCTCGATAGAGGAATAAATGAGAATCCTGGTACACTTGCAGCAATTAAAGCATTAGAAAACAATAACAGCAACAATGAAAATAGTAACTGAGTACACGGCACTGCAGCTGCGAAGGGCACTGGACAACCCAAAACAATTCCAAGTGTAACTACTCTTCCTAAGTGCAACTGTCGTCTGTTTTCTGTTTTATTTTAGTACCCAATCAATTGTGCCATGCACGACATGCCCAACAGCAACCATGTGCACAGCCGGGAGGCCCCCACGACACGCGTAATTTAGAAGCGGGCCAGGAATTTGCATTGCACGCACTTGCACAGCCTACCGCAATACAGGGCACCCCTATTTTTACGACGAAATGTTGACAGGGCGCGGAGTAGTTAAAGGCTTAGAACTTCCTAAAATGCCCGCTGACCAGCCTCTGCCACAATACGCGGCCCCCGTCCTTCTACGACGAATTGTTTACGGGACCCCGAGTAGTTAAAGGCTAAGGACTTCCTGAAAAGCTCTTTTTTGCCCCGCACCGAACCGCCAGTGCCAGGAGGGGCCGTCTGATCGGGAGGAATGCGCTAGTGAACGGAAACATACACAGACCGCTGACATCAGAAAGGTGAAGGGGAGAGGGGGGAGAGAGATGGGGGGGAAGTGGAAGGAAAAGTGGAAGGGGGGCACCCGAGGGGCGTCCACTGTATATTATTTTTCTCTTTTTCTTTTTTTTCTTTGCTTTTCTTTTGTTTTTTTCCTTTTTTTCCCTCTTTCCTTGCCCTCTGATTTGAGATTGTATAAAGCTGAGCACCGACAAACTGTATCTTTATTCCTGATGAAGGCCAGACTCTAGGCCGAAACGTCGAAATAAACCACGTTGTGACCGCTCACGGAGGATCTACTAGACTATATGCAACGCTACGGCCACTCAACCACCATGCCTGCCTATATATATATATATATATATATATATATATATATATATATATATATATATATATATATATATATATATATATATATATATATATATATATATATATATATATATATATATATATATATATATATATATATATATATGAATATCGTACTGGCAGATTCGGAGCCTTCGACTGTATACAAGGAGGGACTATAGGTCAGCTGCCAGCTTGTAATTGGTTCACGTGCTGCGTGACGCCACACAGGCTCATAAAAGAGTGTGCCACACTCGCCACCATGGCTACTTATGGCGCTGACTGACATTCCCACGTTTTAATTCACACCCTATAAAGTGGCTGGGAGGATAGCCGCCATGGTAGCTGAGTGGTAGTGCATCGAACGCGTTATTCAAAGGTCGCAGGTTTGGTTCCTGCCCACGGTAAGTCATCATTTCAGCCAGTTCTCTTTCTTCACATTTTCGTTAGAATTCGGTCTAATAACCTCCGTTATATTCCAATACTATTGTGCCAAAACACGGAATAACATGCCCTTAAGTATATACTTCCTATATATATATATATATATTTATATATGTTTATGAGATCTAGCAGACAGTAATGAGTAATGCCAAGAAATGTACAGGAGAAGTTATAAGAACCAATGGAATGTAAATAAGAAGAAAGAAAAGCGAATGAAAAAACAACCAGCCGTGAGCAGGAATCGAACCTACGACCTTCGAATAACGCGTTCGATGCTCTAACCAATGAGCTACCACAGCGGCCTTCCCTCCATCCACTTTTTTTGGGTTTATATGTGAATTTAGAAGTAGGAGTGACAGTCAGCGCAATCTATAAGCCAAGCGACGAGTGTGAACCACTCTTTTATGCGCATGTTTGGGGTCACGTAGCACGTGAACTTATTTCGAGCGGGCAGCTGATTAATTGTCCCTTGTATACAACCTAATGACACCAAGTCTGCCAGTACGAGACCCTCGTTAAATGAAATAAGCTAAAGAAGTGTATACCTAAGGGCTTGTTTTTCCGTGTTTTGACACAATAATAATGAGATCTAACAGACGGTAATGCCAAGGAATGTACAGAGGAAGTTATTAGAACCAATGAAATGTAAATAAGCAGAAAGAAAAGCGGTTGAAAAAAGAACCAGCCGTAAGCAGGAATTGAACCCATAGGTACTGTCACTCCTACTTCTAAATTCACATATAAACCCAAAAAAGTGGATGGAGGGAAGGCCGCTGTGGTAGCTCAGTGGTTAGAGCATTAAACGCGTTATTCGAAGGTCGTAGGTTCGATTCCTGCTCACGGCTGGTTGTTTTTTCAACCGCTTTTCTTTCTTCTTAGTTACATTCCATTGGTTCTAATAACTTCCCCTATACATTCCTTGGCATTACTGTCTGTTAGATCTCAATAATATTGTGTCAAAACACGGAAAACGAGCCCTTAGCTATACCCTTCTTTCCCTTATTTGATTTAAGGAGGGTCTCGTACTGGCAGACTTGGTGTCATTAGGTTGTATACGAGGGACTATTAATCAGCTGCCCACTCGTAATAAGTTCACGTGCTACGTGACGCCAAGCATGCGCATAAGAGTGTTTTCACACTCGTCGTTTCGCTTATAGATGGCGCTGACGGTCACTCCTACTTCTAAATTCACATATAAACCCAAAAAAAGTGGATGGAGGGAAGGCCGCTGTGGTAGCTCAGTGGTTAGAGCATCGAACGCGTTATTCGAAGGTCGTAGGTTTGATTCCTGCTCAGGGATGGTTGTTTTTTCATCCGCTTTTTTTCTTCTTATTTACATTCCATTGGTTCTAATAACTTCCCCTGTACATTCCTTGGCATTACTGTCTGTTAGACCTCATTAATATTGTGTCAAAACACGGAAAAACGAGCCCTTAGGTATACACTTCTTTCCCTTATTTTATTTAACGAGGGTCTCGTACTGGCAGACTTGGTGTCATTAGGTTGTATACGAGGGACTATTAATCATATGCCCGCTCGTAATAGGTTCACGTGCTACGTGACCCCAAACATGCGCATAAAGGAAAGGTTCACACTAGGTGCTTGTTCTATAGATGGCGCTGACTGTCACTTCTACTTCTAAATTCACATATAAACACACAAAAGTGGATGGAGGGAAGGCCGCTGTGGTAGCTCAGTGGTTAGGGCATCGAACGCGTTATTCGAAGGTCGTAGGTTTGATTCCTGCTCAGGGATGGTTGTTTTTTCATCCGCTTTTTTTCTTCTTATTTACATTCCATTGGTTCTAATAACTTCCCCTGTACATTCCTTGGCATTACTGTCTGTTAGACCTCATTAATATTGTGTCAAAACACGGAAAAACGAGCCCTTAGGTATACACTTCTTTCCCTTATTTTATTTAACGAGGGTCTCGTACTGGCAGACTTGGTGTCATTAGGTTGTATACGAGGGACTATTAATCATATGCCCGCTCGTAATAGGTTCACGTGCTACGTGACCCCAAACATGCGCATAAAGGAAAGGTTCACACTAGGTGCTTGTTCTATAGATGGCGCTGACTGTCACTTCTACTTCTAAATTCACATATAAACACACAAAAGTGGATGGAGGGAAGGCCGCTGTGGTAGCTCAGTGGTTAGAGCATCGAACGCGTTATTCGAAGGTCGTAGGTTTGATTCCTGCTCAGGGATGGTTGTTTTTTCATCCGCTTTTTTTCTTCTTATTTACATTCCATTGTTCTAATAACTTCCCCTGTACATTCCTTGGCATTACTGTCTGTTAGACCTCATTAATATTGTGTCAAAACACGGAAAAACGAGCCCTTAGGTATACACTTCTTTCCCTTATTTTATTTAACGAGGGTCTCGTACTGGCAGACTTGGTGTCATTAGGTTGTATACGAGGGACTATTAATCATATGCCCGCTCGTAATAGGTTCACGTGCTACGTGACCCCAAACATGCGCATAAAGGAAAGGTTCACACTAGTGCTTGTTCTATAGATGGCGCTGACTGTCACTTCTACTTCTAAATTCACATATAAACACACAAAGTGGATGGAGGGAAGGCCGCTGTGGTAGCTCAGTGGTTAAGCTCACGCGTTTTCGAAGTCTAGGTTTGATCGCCAGGATGTTTTTTTTCATCCGCTTTTTTGCTTCTTATATACATTCCTTGCTTCTACCCATAAATTCAAACTGTAAATTCCTTGAGCACTACTGTCATGTTGAAGGACATAATCATATGCAGACTTGCTGTGACCCCATCATGCGGAATCATCGACTGAACTTCCCATCCCTAAGTACACCAGAGCAGTGGTCGATGAACCTTACAGGACTGGTTAGACCTGTTCGAGCTCCACGATACTGCTGCATCATGGTCAGAACGGAAGATCCCCCTCCCCGCGAAAGACGGCATAGATTACGAACACAAAAAAGTAAACAAGGAGAGGTTAAAAAGCCACAAATGTCAAAATTCACAATTGATTTTATGCCCCTGGGGAGTTCCGTAAACTTTCAAAGGATTCAGGTGAGAGTGCAGCAGTCCGGTTAACGCAGGAGTTCTGGTGGGCGAGGCTGGTGGTTGCGTCCTGGATAACACAAAAAGGCTTTGTAGGTGGAGATAGGGGTAATCACAGCTGGCATTGTTGAGAAGAACGAACGAGGTTTGAACATCTTGCACAATCGACAGTTCCGATATTGTAGGCGTCGAATCCCTCGTCGTGGGGTATACACAGGCCGTGCAGGCAGCTTGCGTGCGCGTTGATCGAGGTTGATTGAGCGCTGCCTGTGTTCCTGCCGAGTACAAGGGGTGCTTTTGTGTCCCTTGGAGATTTTCCTATAGCGATGTCGCAGATTTTTTGGTCGAAGGAGCATTTTTAATCTCTGGTGGAGAATGTAACCATGACGACGGGCCTTTTCGCAATGTTCTTTTATCCTTAAGAGTGGTTTCGATGAAGTTTTCTTTCGTCGTTGACATTGTTGAAGTATACGTTGACGTTGTAGTTTTTTGGTTTCGTCGACTTGCTTGTGATGCGACATCGATCGTGGTGTGCCAAGATTCTTAGCAAGTTTTCCGCGGGCTTCTACGACGCCGACTAATGCAGCCGTTTTTGGCGCAGGACAATGTGGGGAGTTTCGTGCACTTGAATCTTCTGTATTGATAAACTCAGTGTTGGTGGTTGCCTGAAGTGTACTTGTGTCGTCAGAAGTCGCGCTTTCGTTTTTGTTTTCAGTGTTGGCAGTGAGGTTGTATACTTGATTGACGTCGCTTCGATCTTGTAACTGATGAACACTAGACGCTTCTGCAGAAGACTTTTCTTCACAAGATGCTGATTGTGAATGCTTCTGTCTTTGTGGAACTTCTGAGCTGAATACCAACTTGATTACAAAGTACGCATGCGGCACGGAGTATTAAATGCATCTGGGTCATCAATAGTGGAATAAATTCTTTTATGCAGCGGAGAGTTGAGCATTGGAAATATTTGTGCGGATGAGAAACCAGGTGGAAGGTTGGAAAAATGACCACGTGGTCTTTCTGTGAGCATAAGGCTAAGTTAACCTGATGGGAATCGTAAATGATGCTCTGTGCTCGAATGCGTGAAGGCTGCTTAAGACTGCGCTGACTGTCACTTCTACTTCTAAATTCACATATAAACACACAAAAGTGGATGGAGGGAAGGCCGCTGTGGTAGCTCAGTGGTTAGAGCATCGAACGCGTTATTCGAAGGTCGTAGGTTTGATTCCTGCTCAGGGATGGTTGTTTTTTCATCCGCTTTTTTTCTTCTTATTTACATTCCATTGGTTCTAATAACTTCCCCTGTACATTCCTTGGCATTACTGTCTGTTAGACCTCATTAATATTGTGTCAAAACACGGAAAAACGAGCCCTTAGGTATACACTTCTTTCCCCTATATTATATATATATATATATATATATATATATATATATATATATATATATATATATATATATATATATAGATATATTTATATATATATATATATGATGTAGGAAGCGATGGTTGGTTGAAGCCGATGAAGAGGAATAAGCGTGATGGAATATACATGGCGTATGAGCCAGGCCACGTCTCCCACATTTAGCGTCACACGAGTCGACGTTATGGAGACCTGCCAGCTCTTCACAAGTTGCACATCATCGACAAGGTTCTCCACAAAACACCATGACTGTAAATGAACTACCGAACCAGTACCTAGCAGTACACATCGACGAGCATCATGCGGAATCATCGACTGAACTTCCCATCCCTAAGTACACCAGAGCAGTGGTCGATGAACCTTACAGGACTGGTTAGACCTGTTCGAGCTCCACGATACTGCTGCATCATGGTCAGAACGGAAGATCCCCCTCCCCGCGAAAGACGGCATAGATTACGAACACAAAAAAGTAAACAAGGAGAGGTTAAAAAGCCACAAATGTCAAAATTCACAATTGATTTTATGCCCCTGGGGAGTTCCGTAAACTTTCAAAGGATTCAGGTGAGAGTGCAGCAGTCCGGTTAACGCAGGAGTTCTGGTGGGCGAGGCTGGTGGTTGCGTCCTGGATAACACAAAAAAGGCTTTGTAGGTGGAGATAGGGGTAATCACAGCTGGCATTGTTGAGAAGAACGAACGAGGTTTGAACATCTTGCACAATCGACAGTTCCGATATTGTAGGCGTCGAATCCCTCGTCGTGGGGTATACACAGGCCGTGCAGGCAGCTTGCGTGCGCGTTGATCGAGGTTGATTGAGCGCTGCCTGTGTTCCTGCCGAGTACAAGGGGTGCTTTTGTGTCCCTTGGAGATTTTCCTATAGCGATGTCGCAGATTTTTTGGTCGAAGGAGCATTTTTAATCTCTGGTGGAGAATGTAACCATGACGACGGGCCTTTTCGCAATGTTCTTTTATCCTTAAGAGTGGTTTCGATGAAGTTTCTTTCGTCGTTGACATTGTTGAAGTATACGTTGACGTTGTAGTTTTTGGTTTCGTCGACTTGCTTGTGATGCGACATCGATCGTGGTGTGCCAAGATTCTTAGCAAGTTTTCCGCGGGCTTCTACGACGCCGACTAATGCAGCCGTTTTTGGCGCAGGACAATGTGGGGAGTTTCGTGCACTTGAATCTTCTGTATTGATAAACTCAGTGTTGGTGGTTGCCTGAAGTGTACTTGTGTCGTCAGAAGTCGCGCTTTCGTTTTTGTTTTCAGTGTTGGCAGTGAGGTTGTATACTTGATTGACGTCGCTTCGATCTTGTAACTGATGAACACTAGACGCTTCTGCAGAAGACTTTTCTTCACAAGATGCTGATTGTGAATGCTTCTGTCTTTGTGGAACTTCTGAGCTGAATACCAACTTGATTACAAAGTACGCATGCGGCACGGAGTATTAAATGCATCTGGGTCATCAATAGTGGAATAAATTCTTTTATGCAGCGGAGAGTTGAGCATTGGAAATATTTGTGCGGATGAGAAACCAGGTGGAAGGTTGGAAAAATGACCACGTGGTCTTTCTGTGAGCATAAGGCTAAGTTAACCTGATGGGAATCGTAAATGATGCTCTGTGCTCGAATGCGTGAAGGCTGCTTAAGACTGCGATGACTGAGTTCGAATGCACTGAGAGTGTGTGTTCTAATCAAATCTTCATTATAGTCTTGCAACCAGATGATCATTTCATATTTGATCTTTGCCAAGAGTCGTCGTTCTCGAATATGTGGGTGAGGAAAAATTTTAATGACTCACCGTTGACGTAGTCGCTGAAGTTCATAACCATCTCCCGTTCCGACCATGATGCAGTGGAAGCGTGGAGCTTGAACAAGTCGAACCAGTCCTGTACAGGTCCATCGTCCGCTGCTCCGGTGTACTTAGGGAGGGGAAGGTCAGTCCATGATTTCGTCATGATGGTCGTCGATGTGTACTGCTAGGGGCTGGTTCGGTAGTTCATTTATGGTCAGGGTGTGTTGCGGAGAACCTTGTCGATAATGTGCGACCTATGAAGGGGCTGGCAGGTCTTCATCCCGTCGACTCGTGTGACGCTAGATGTAGGAGACGTGACCTGGCTCATACTCCATGTTTATTCCATAGCGCGTCTTGCTCTGCCCTTTCCAATGATCGCTTCATACGTCATATATATATATATATATAAATATATATATATATATACATATATATATATATATATATATATATATATATATATATATTGTTACGGTGAGATGCCTTTATTTACAAGAGATGATGAATGCGAGAGTCCAGGGTCGGTTGGTTGGTTCCTCAACACCTTGGCGCCACCCACCTAGGGGGATAGGCCATGAATGGGACGGTGCCTTGCTTTTTTAGTAATTCACTTCATGAAAGAGAGGGTCGGATTAATTAGGTAATATAGGTAATTATAAAAAGGTGTTAAATTTCTTTAAAAAAACTTGAAATGAAAACATATAAACATACAAAAAAGAAAAAAATTATACATAAAACAACTGAAGTTACTTATTTTTAGCAATCCATTCTTTTAGATTCTCGTAAGAAATTTGTAACAGCGGTAAAAACGCTCCTGTGGCTGAATCCAAATGCGACTGCGCCAAATGAAAGAATCACCGGAAGTGTCAAGTTCAAGCCTTCGTAAACTTTCATAGGGGTTCTTCTAGTAGATTTTCCAGGGATCTGGCAGATCACTGCTCGTGCCAACATCGTTCTTCTCTTCTTCAACGCGTCCCCTCAGTATCGTAGCAATTCCCCCTTTGCAGACGATGCCCACCGCTTTGTTGCGATGATGATGGCGTTTTAAACGGAGAACATGAACGACGTTGGTCTTGCTGGAGCGGAGGCCAGTTGACATAAGCTGAGATATCACGTATATGACATCGCGGACACGTTCCACGACAACGAACGGAGCAGTGTAGTTGGCCAGAAACTTTTGGCAGAGGCCGCCCTTGCGAAGCGGCGTCCAAAGTTACACCAAATCCCCTTTCTCAAACAATACTTGCCTGTGACTTCTGTCGTAACGGTTCTTAGAGCGTTTTTGGGAGACGAAAGTTAAAAGACAGGCGATGCGCCGGGCCTTTTCTGCGCGGCAAATGGTTTCGGCGAGAGTAGGTTGATCAGTCTCGGAAAAAGGAAGAATAGTGTCAAGAGCTATGCGGAGTTGGCGTGCGTAGAGCAGATAAAATGGACTCTATCTCGTTGTTTCGTGCTGTGCAGTGTTGTATGCGAAAGTTATAAATGGCAAGATATCATCCTATGTTTTGTGTGCGGAATCAACATACACTGAAATCAGGTTGACGAGAGTCCTATTAGTTCGTTCTGTCAAACCATTACCCTGCGGGTGATACGGGCTAGTGAAGAAAATGGCACTACATCAGCAACTTCAACTACATCAGCAACGAATTGCCACCCATGATCACTGATGATGACACGGGGGGATCCATGGCGTAATATAACTTGCGACAGCATGAACTGTGAAACTTGAGTGGCCGTTGCCGCAGGAATCGCCGCAGTTTCGGCGTAGCTTTTGAGGTGGTCAACGCCAACAATATTCCATCAGTTGCCGTTCGTTGCTCGCGGAAAAGGGCAGAGCAGGTCAACACCGACGACGTCAAATGGGGAACCCGGGGGTGCTATGGGATGAAGTAGTCCTGCTGGCGGAGTTGTAGGACGCTTGTGGCGTTGACATTGCTCACAGCTCACAACGTATTCAGTCACACTTTTACGAATCTTCGGCAAGAAGAAGTGTTCTTGCGTGCGATAAAATGTCCTAGAAAAACCCATATGACCAGATGTTGGTCGTTGTGCATTGCTCGAAGTACGTGTTGTCGCAGACTTGTAGGCACAAGTAGAAGTAGGCGAGGGCCTACGCTAGAATAATACTTTTTGTAAAGAACGCCATCCTTTACAACGAAACCACATTTACCGATAGTTCCGGAAATAAAGAAGGAAGCGAGACTGTTGTTACTGCGTTGCTCGGCTCGAAAAGTTGTTAGGTCAGGAAACGTAGTATCCACTACTGCCAAATATTCATCAAAGTTGTCAGCGTCACACTCGGTTGTCGGAAGGGGAAGCCGTGAACGGCAATCAGTGTCGGCATGACGATGATCGCTCTTGTAACAGACTTCAATATCGTTTTCTTGCAAACGTAACGCCCAACGATCAAGACGACCAGATGGGTCCCGTAGTCCAGTGAGCCAACATAAAGAATGGTGGTCCGTGATAACCGAGAATTGGCATCCATAGATATAAGCGCGAAACTTGTGCACGATGAATATGACCGCGAGACATTCCTCTCTGTGACAGTATAGTTTCGCTCCGGTTTACTTAAACAGCGCTGGCATAGGCAACGACGTGTCCAGCAGCTCCATGGCGTTCGACAAAGACGGCGCCGATACCTACACCACTGGCGTCAGTATGAACTTCTGTGGCAGCAGATGGGTCATAGTGGCAAAGTACGGGCCCTGCCGTAAGAACAAACTTGAGTTGCGAAAAAGATGACTCACATTCCGCTGACCACCGAAAAGGTGCGTTCTTGTTGAGTAGGGACGTCAAAGGGTAAGCGAGGTCCGCGAACTTGGCCACGAAGTGACGGAAGTACGAGCATAGGCCCAACAAGCTTTGCTACTCTTGTACCGACTGAGGTTGCTTGAAGCTGCTGACTGCAGCGACTTTCTGGGGGTCGGGTCGAACGCCATGCTTGTCCACCAGGTGACCGAGAACGAGAGTCCCACGGCTGCCGAAGTGACACTTATTATAGTTCAGGGTGAGCTTAGCTCTCTCAAGGCAGGTGAGAACAATGTCTAGACAATTTTTGGGCTCATCGAATGTACGGCTAAAAACTATAATGTCATCCAGGTAGCAAAGACAAACTTCCCACTTTAGTCCACGTAATATAGAGTTCATGAAGCGCTCAAACGTGGCTGGAGCGTTGCATAGATCAAAAGGCATTACATTGAATTCTAATGAATCATCTTGGGGTATGAAGGCCGTTTTCTCTTTTTCATTTGGGTGCATGGGGATTTGTCAATAACCAGACGTCAAATCCACGGTGGAGAAGTACGATACCGAATGTAAACAATCGATGACGTCATCAATACTGGGAAGGGGGTAGACATCCGTTTAATAACAGAGTTGAGCCGTCTGTAGTTACGCATAATCGCCATATGCCATCCTTCTTTCAGACAAGAATCACAGGGCCAGCCCAAGGGCTACACGACTATTGTATGACCTTTTTCTTTAACATCTCTTCTACCTGTTGAGCAATGACCTTGCGCTCTACAAATGAGACACGGTATGGTTTCTGCCGGATAGGGTGAGCGGATCCTGTGTCAATCCCGTGGCGAGTATGTGACTCAGGTACACTTATTTGCTCTTCATTCTGCACCAAGTTAGATATAGTATCGTGCTTCGCAAGCACTTCGACCAAAGATTGGCGTTTTTCTGATGATAGCAACTTGTTCACTATACTCAAGAAGTTGGCGTCTGCATAGTGCGTTGTACGAATGGGATCGATGCTCTCGACGCTTAAAGATGCTATAAAACCATTCGAATTTTGTTCGAAGAAGGTGAGTCGCAATCCGCAGGGTAGCATGACAGGTTCATTTGAATAGTTCGACACCCATAAGGCTGATCGCCTATCAGTGATCGATAGAACACAATGTGGAACGAGTACATTTTTCTTGGCGCAATTGAGAGTAATGGGCTCCACAAGAACAAGAAACGTGCCAGCGTCCGAGGCAGAGGCGTCAATGCGTACGTTCTTCATCGAGTTGGACGGCAAGACAACATTCTCAATGACGTTGATAGATCCTTCACAGCGTTTTGGATCGCTCCGCTGTACCACGCACCTTCCACCAGTCTTGTTACGGTGAGATGGCTTTATTTACAAGAGATGATGAAGATCACCGCTCGTGCCAACCTCGTTATTTTCTCCCTCCACGCGTCCCCCCTGTATTGTACCTATATATATATATATATATATATATATATATATATATATATATATATATATATATATATATATATATATATATATATATATATATATATATATATATATATATATATATATATATATATAAATATGAAAGTAGATGCGCTTTCACATAACAACTGTTTATTGTGCCGACGTTTCGACAGGAACCCTGTCTTTTTCAAGGCATAATACTATTTACACATGTTCCGTGCTTTTTTATATCCTGTCGAGACAGGAGGGGAGGGGTCAAATGAGAAAGAGAGACAAAAAAAAGAAAAAAAGAAAAAAAAAAGAAAAAAAAAGAAAAAAAAAAAAAAAAAAAAAAAAAAAAGAAAAAAAAGAAAAAAAGAAAAAAAAGAAAAAAAAGAAAAAAAAGAAAAAAAAAGAAAAAAAAAAAAAAAAAAAAAAAAAAAAAAAAAAAAAAAAAAAAAAAAAAAAAAAAAAAAAAAGAAAAAAAAAAAAAGAAAAAAAGAAAAAAAAAAGAAGGAAGAAACAGCGAAACGGGAGGACAAACAATAAATAAAATATAGAAATTCTAGGAGAAGAAGCAAGACCGACATGGCGTAATTAGAAAGAGGCAGCATTTCAACAGAGTAGGGCAGAGGTAGATGACGAGTGTCATCATTGTCAACAATACCTCCCCCGCACCCACACTTCCCCAAGTGGGCAGGGAGCCGCCGTTTTTGTATTTCCCCTTTCCGTGTAGTCCGCTGGCGGCTCGTTCCTCTTTGAAGTGTATGACAAGTTAATGGGGAGGGCTTAAGTGCTTTAAGTGCATGCTGGTGGCATCGGGAGTAGCGAAAAAGCCGGTGAATGAGGCACTGCCATCGATATTCATTATATGCATTGGTTCCTTGTCAGTGAAGGAAAAGAATGTGCGTTAAAGGATTAACGAAGGAGAAAAAAAAAAAAAAAAAAAGAACAGGGGGGGGGGCGAGAGACTGTACCACTCCGGGACAGTCACCACACAGTTGAGGCCCACTGGGAAGATATGCGCGCATGTAGGAAAAAGTTAACGAAACGGTTAACGAAACGGTTAACGAAAAAGTTAACGAAACGGGAAAAAGTTAACGGTTTCGTTAACTTTTTCCTACATGCGCGCATATCTTCCCAGTGGGCCTCAACTGTGTGGTGACTGTCCCGGAGTGGTACAGTCTCTCGCCCCCCCCCCTGTTCTTTTTTTTTTTTTTTTTTTCTCCTTCGTTAATCCTTTAACGCACATTCTTTTCCTTCACTGACAAGGAACCAATGCATATAATGAATATCGATGGCAGTGCCTCATTCACCGGCTTTTTCGCTACTCCCGATGCCACCAGCATGCACTTAAAGCACTTAAGCCCTCCCCATTAACTTGTCATACACTTCAAAGAGGAACGAGCCGCCAGCGGACTACACGGAAAGGGGAAATACAAAAACGGCGGCTCCCTGCCCACTTGGGGAAGTGTGGGTGCGGGGGAGGTATTGTTGACAATGATGACACTCGTCATCTACCTCTGCCCTACTCTGTTGAAATGCTGCCTCTTTCTAATTACGCCATGTCGGTCTTGCTTCTTCTCCTAGAATTTCTATATTTTATTTATTGTTTGTCCTCCCGTTTCGCTGTTTCTTCCTTCTTTTTTTTTTCTTTTTTTTGTCTCTCTTTCTCATTTGACCCCTCCCCTCCTGTCTCGACAGGATATAAAAAAGCACGGAACATGTGTAAATAGTATTATGCCTTGAAAAAGACAGGGTTCCTGTCGAAACGTCGGCACAATAAACAGTTGTTATGTGAAAGCGCATCTACTTTCATATTTATAACCTTGCGGCAACCGAAGTTATTCTTCTGTATATATATATATATATATATATATTGTAATGACGAAAACCGAAACTGGAACTCTCTCTGGCACAGACTCGCATGCTAGGAGGAAGAGGACGAAGACGAAGCAGAATAAGAACAGCCGGCCTGCAGCAAAGGCGTTGTGTCTTATTTCTCGTCGTTACAATGGCGCAGTCGATGAAGAAGACGTCATACGTCCCGGCTTCGTCATCCAGGACGCCCGCCGACGTGCAGATGCGGTAAGCGTCGCTTGGGGACGGCGTCAAGGCCTCCTCAGCAGCTGTTCACCTGCCGCCACTGCCACCACCGTTCGGGGATGGCGCCAAGGCCTCCTCGGCGGCTTTAGTATACCCATCACCGGTATTTCTTCATGAAAAGGGACACCGTCTACGCGTCCTTCGCCACGGATTGTGCCGTGAGCACAGGTCGACAAGTGAACCCTGCGGCACAAGCCACCTGTCCGTACCCTCGTGGATCATCGGCAGCGTGGTTCTCTCATCGTAAAAACGCTGTTCACGCTTCCTCGATAATGGAGCCGACAGCCCTCCTGCAGCCGGGAGCACCTGTGCCGCCATTCGGGGACGGCGTCCAGGCCTTCTCGATGGCTCCTGGGCAGGCTTGCCCCGGCCCCACCACGACAGTACATGGCCTGTCGTTGACCGGGAATGCCGTTCACGCTTCCCACTGCGACAACGTCCTGCTCAGTGCTTCATCGGCACCTCAGCCGCTCAGGGGTGCTGTTCAAGCTCCCTCGGCCGAGGGTACCACAGCAGTGAGTACGCTGATCGGGGAACACGTCCCCACTGGCTCCGCATGTGGGCCGCCCGAGAGTGCCACCGAGCTTTCGCGCACCATTGCGCGACTCCGCCTCGAGGTCGGCGCCCTGACAGCGTCGAGTTCTGCGATATTCCCTGCTGCCTTGCCGGGACTTCACATTATCGATGAGGCGTTGGCCGCGGCCGCCTCGCAAGACCATTCAACAACTTCCCCCGAGAGCCGCAGCAAGCTCCAGTATACTCTCGCGGCTCTTTCACACCAACTTGGCTGTGTGGCGTCGCTATTTTCTGGAGCTTCGCCTGCCGTGACACCACCACCGGCTGCCTCCGAGCTACCCGAGTTTCGCGGCTTCCAGGACGATGCCGTCGATTGGGTGGCTACCATCAATGCTCTCGGAGCTCGCAAGGGATGGAGCGACAATCAGAAGTGGTGCGTGGCCTTAGACCGCCTTCAAAATCCTGCTGCTGCGTGGCACAGGTACGAAGGCGTGCGGCAGCAGTCCTGGGCGGACTGGAGCGCCAAGCTCATTGCTGCGTTTGGAAGAATTGAGTCTGACCTCACTGCTACCTCTCATTCTACCCTCGCCACTACCGAGCAAGGGGCTATTGAGAAGCACAACGACGAGGCAGCTGCACCCTCTGCCAACCTGCCCTACCTCGGAGATCAACCTCACGAGGCGCCGCGCCCCCCTACAGCTGTGCCGCGTGCCCCCTCCCCGGACAGCTTCCCAGAGTACCCTGCGGCAATCATCGAGACAAGCTGGACGGTGTACTCCTCCGGGCAAATCTCTGACTCCGCGTCGACACCTGACACACAATTACCCTTGACCCAACTTAGGACCGCCTATAAAGCACAGAAGCCAGTGAGCCAGCCTCCAAGCTGGTCAGCCCCAAATGGCCTGGATCCATTGACCTGCTGCGTGACGACGGCGGCTCTTTCACAACCAGCCGGAGACCAAGCACACGTCACAACGGCCAGTTTGACCCATAGTAAGGAGCCGCACCATCCCCTGCCACCTTTGCCGTCATTGGCCGAGTGCGTGGACGCTCGTAACTTGCCAAATGCCGTCTCCCCTAACGAGCCACAAGTGCCTACTCCACCTGAGGAGGATGCCATCGAAGTCATTCCGGTGCAGTTCACGGTTGCTCCGGATGGCGAGGCAACTGGCCATGTCGACATGAACGCACGTGACGGATTGGCAAAAACCTCCACTTCGACCAGCAGTGCATCAGCGAAGACGCTAGAGCACGACTTGCGTCGCAAGTCTACGCGCAAAGTCTACACAGCGATGTCGCTGATATCTATCGATATAGCCCATCGTACCTTCCCTCGCTCTGAACAACGCAGGCGTCCCCGCTCAGTGTGGGCCGCAGTACTGCATACTGGTGTCCCTGCAATGTCATCCAAGCAGCGAAGGGGTAGTCATCGCGATGGTCCGCCACCAATGCGATCACTCCGCACCAGCCAGTATCACCTGCTGGGTTTACATTCTCCAGGTGACTACATTAACTTGCCGCGCGGACGCGACCTGCAACGACCACCTCGACACAGCCAGGGTCGTCCACCAGAGTACAGGACAGTTCCACAGGACAGCTCGAGGCGTGCACATGACAGACTACCACGGCACTCCCAGTGCCGCCCTCCAGAGAAAATTGCCCTTTGCGCGCTAGCAGTCATGGCCGAGTGTAATGACGAAAACCGAAACTGGAACTCTCTCTGGCACAGACTCGCATGCTAGGAGGAAGAGGACGAAGACGAAGCAGAATAAGAACAGCCGGCCTGCAGCAAAGGCGTTGTGTCTTATTTCTCGTCGTTACAATATATATATATAATATTTATATATATATATATATATATATATATATATATATATATATATATATATATATATATATATATATATATATATATATATATATATATATATATTCAAATAGAGGTGTTGTACGTCGAAAAAAGCTTCAGACGCAGCTTGGCAAAATATGCTTTATCAGGCAGGTCTGGCTAATGGCGAGCGGCGTGCGCGAGCTACTACTGCAGCCACCGATCATCGTCGTCTTCTTCATTGCCAGCAGAGTGTCCGTTATTCAGATTCATTAATTCATTACAATTACTCCCCGCGAAATAAGGAGCCATCCTGGCGACCTATGGACAAGTAAACACGGGAGGGTCGTAGCAGGGCTTAAGTCTCGAGACGTGGACAATTTCCTGGCCACGACGACGTTGGTCAGAAGATGGTTCCAGTGGCTCAATGAGGTAATTCACTGGTGACGTTTTTTGTAGCACACGATATGGGCCGTGATACTTGGAGACCAACTTGGTAGAAAGGCCAGGTGTAGCAGAAGGGACATGCAGCCAGACGAGTGAACCTGGATCGTAGGAAGTAGTGTTACTTGATGCGTCATGGTGGTGCTTTTGGCGTCCTTGGTCTTGGGTTGTGAATGATCTGGCCAGTTGGCGGCATTCTTCAGCGTATGTAGCGGCTTGAGACAAAGTCGTGGACTCTGAGGAGTCAGGTTTGTACGAAAGAATGGTGTCCATAGTGCAAGAAGGTTCGCGTCCGTAAAGGAGAAAAAAAGGAGAGAACCCAGTAGTGCTTTGAATGGCGGTATTATAGGCGAACGTGATAAATGGGAGCACTCGGTCCCAATTGGAGTGGTCTGACGAGATATACATAGACAGCATGTCACCAAGGGTGTGGTTGAAGCGCTCTGTCATTCCATTGGTCTGGGGATGATAGGCGCTTGTAGTGCGGTGAACGACGTGGCACTCACGCAGCAATGCTGTGATGACGTCTGACAAGAATACGCGACCACGATCGCTCAGTAACTCCCGAGGTGCTCCATGACGTAATACGATGTTGTGAAGTACGAAAGTCGCAACGTCTTTTGCTGTAGACGAGGGAAGGGATGAAGTTTCGGCATACCGCGTGAGATGGTCGACGGCAACTATGATCCAGCGGTCACCGTCAGCAGTGTTGGGAAGGGGACCATAGATATCGATGCCGACGCGGTCGAATGGTCGGGATGGGCATGGTAAGGGTAACAAGGTACCGCTGGCATGATAAGGGGGAGTTTTTCGTCTCTGGCATGTCGAGCAGGCCCGAACGTATTGTCGTATAAATCGGTACATGCCACGCCAGTAATATCGGAGACGTATGCGAGAATAAGTCTTCAGGAAACCTGAGTGTCCACATTGGGGGTCGTCATGAAACGTGGAACAAATTTCGGATCGCAGATGACGTGGAATCACGAGTAGCCACTGACGTCCACCGGGTGCGTAGTTGCGTCGGTACAGCACGTCGTCGCGAGTGGCGAAGTGCTCGACTTGCCGACGCAACGAGCGAGAAGGGGGGGAAGCCGTCCGCCCAGCCAGGATGTCTAGAATCGAAGCAACCCACGGGTCCTTGCGTTGCTCTGATGGCATGTCGGCGATGGTGACGGCAGTGGCATCACAGGTTAGTCTTTCGCAGCAGTCCGGGTCAGGAGGTAGGGGCGAACGGGATAGGGCGTCTGTGTCCGAATGTTTCCGGCCGGAGCGATAGACCACGCGAATATTATATTCGTGGAGGCGTAATGCCCATCGGGCGAGGCGACCGCTTGGATCCTTCAGTGACGACAACCAGCAGAGGGCGTGGTGGTCAGTCACGACGTCAAAAGGGCGTCCGTACAAGTAAGGTCGAAATTTCTCTATCGCCCAAATAATGGCCAGACATTCCTTTTCAGTGACGGAATAGTTGATTTCGGCTTTGCTAAGAGTTCGGCTTGCGTAGGCAACGACGTACTCTTGGAAGCCGTCTTTCTTCTGTGCAAGAATAGCGCCTAGCCCGACACCACTAGCGTCAGTGTGCATCTCTGTGGGTGCCGATGGGTCATAGTGTCGCAGAATAGGCGGCGACGTGAGGAGGCGGCGCAGTTCATTGAAAGAATCGTCACAGGTGGCAGACCAGGCTGAAAGGTCTCTGGAGCCGGCGAGGAGCTTGGTCAAAGGAGCGATGATCGTCGCGAAATTGCGAACGAAGCGCCGGAAGTAAGAGCACAGGCCTATGAAGCTTCGGAGCTCTTTCATGGTGGTCGGTTTGGGAAACGCTGAAACGGCTGTAAGTTTGGCAGGGTCAGGATGAATGCCGTCTTTTGAAACCACGTGGCCAAGGATCGTAAGCTTTCGAGCGGCGAAATGGCACTTCTTCAGATTCAGTTGCAGCCCCGCGGCAGAAATACACGCGAGTACTTTCTCGAGGCGGGTTAAATGGGTTGCGAAATCAGTTGAAAAGACGACAATGTCATCTAAATAACACAGGCAAACGTTCCATTTGAGGCCTCGAAGGATAGAGTCCATCATTCGCTCGAAAGTAGCCGGCGCGTTGCAGAGGCCGAAGGGCATGACTGTGAATTCGTAAAGCCCGTCGGGCGTGATGAAAGCTGTTTTCTCGCGATCGGCCTCTGCCATGGGTACCTGCCAGTACCAGAGCGCAGATCTAAAGAAGAGAAAAATTCGGCTCCCTGTAGGCAGTCCAAGGCATCGTCAATGCGTGGCAGCGGATAGACATCTTTGCGCGTGATTCGTTTGAGAAGTCGGTAGTCCACGCAAAACCTGATGGATCCGTCCTTCTTCTTCACCAACACAACTGGAGAGGCCCAGGGACTGCTTGACGGTTCGATTATGCCACGTGTCAGCATGTCGTCAACCTGTTCATTAATGGCACAGTGTTCGGTAGTTGACACACGATATGGACGCTGCCGTAATGGCGTCTCTTGACCGGTATCTATACGATGAACAACAGATGACGCTCGACCTAAGGAAGGCTGATTGTGGTCAAACGAGGCCCGAAAACGCTGTAGGAGCTTGATCAGCTGTTCCTGCTGCCCAGGCGTGAGGTTGCAATCAATGGACTTGCGGAATACATCCATACGTTCATTAGCGTCAGCTGCGGGTGTAATGGCACAAGTCGGTAAGAATGGCTTGTCTGGATAGATCGGGTCTTCGAAAATACAATTTAAGGTCTCAAGGCTCCCCAGACACTCGCCGCGTAGCAGGATGTATGGGCAAGCAGAAACGTTGCACGCATAAAGTACCGCCGAACCATTGGAAAAGTTGATGACGGCAAACGGGAGGACGATGGTTCGGTGTTGCACACTAGCTATAGTTGGTTGGAACAGGAGCGTCGAGTTAGTGGCAGCAGGGGAAAACACAGGCACTCGGACGGCGGACAACGGCGCCATGTGGACGTCAGCTGCGGCAAACACTTTTGAGGGACTGTGGTGGTCAATATCAAAGCACGGATTCGTCAACGTGAGTTCAGCACGAGCGCAGTCGACGAGGGCCTGATGGGTAGAAAGGAAATCCCATCCTAGTATGACGTCGTAAGATGAACGTGGGAGAACAACAAAGTTGACAGCGTACCAAACATCTTGAATAAGAACGCGTGCTGTGCACTGAGCTGTCGGCGCGATGAAATGGGAGGTGGCTGTACGCAGAGCAAGATTCGTAAGCGGCGTTGTAACTTTTCTCAAATCGCGACACAGTTTTTTACTAATTACAGAAACGACGGCGCCTGTGTCGACAAGTGCACGTACAGCAACACCTTCTACTAGCACATCAATTTCGTTGGGCGGACAAAGAGGAGGTCTTGGAAAGTTCGACGACGACGCAGTTCTTGCCTCCGGAACTGCGGCTGTCAGTTTTCTTCTCGAGCGGGGCTCGTGCGCCGAAGCATCGGGGAGACAGATCGGCGACGGGGTGGTAATGACCGGCGAGAATCGACAGGGCGTCGTGGGGACAATGAGTCGGTGATATGAGAAGATGGTCGCTGGGGATTCTGGGCAGCTTGGTAATTTGCAGAATTCCCATGATCTGGAGGCTGGAAGTTGCGACGGCGACAGTAGCGTGCTATATGTCCCACGAAACCGCATGCGAAACAGATGGGTCGATTATCCAAGGTGTGCCATGGGCTAACGACAGAAGGTGCAGGTGGCGAAACGGGATGGGGTGCCGTGTATGTAGGCAGCGTCGTAGGGTAGGAGGACCCGGTGCCCCGGTATGCGCCAGAGACAGGTGGGGCTGGGGGTCTAGCAACGACGTCAGCGTAGGTCAACGGCGTAGGGACAGATGGCGATGGAGGCAGTGCCTGCGTGACCTGTGTCTCGATGACCTGGCGTAAACGTGGGTCTAACGAGGTCACTGGCGCGGATGTTTCGGCCACAAGAGAAAGCTGACGCGCAACTTCTTCACGAATGAATTGTTTTATGTGGGGCAGTAAGACGGTGTGATCAGCAGTGACGTCGTGCACGAGGGCGGAAACTTCAGCCGTATCTTCAGCGGCCCTGCGCGTCGAGACACGCTGCTTACGCAACTCGTCGTACTCCTGACAGAGCTGGACAACATCGGTGACGGTATGTGGGTTCCTAGCGACGAGCATCTGGAAGGTGTCGTCGTCAACTCCTTTGATGATGTGCTTGATTTTGTCGCGTTCGGTTAGAGATTCATCGACGCGCTTGCAAAGAGACAAGACATCTTCAATGTAACTCGTAAAGGTCTCGTCCCTGCGCTGGACTCGACTACGGAGACGCTGTTCCGCGCGAAGCCGGCGCACGGCGGGACGACCGAAGACCGCGGCGATGGTGGTCTTGAAGGCGGACCAGTTAGTGATTTCGCCGTCGTGGTTCTTGAACCAGAGGCTGGCCACATCAGCGAGGTAAAAGCGCACGTTTGTGAGCTGGTCCCAGGCGTTCCACTTGTTGGAAGCACTTACGATTTCGTACTCGACGAGCCAGTCCTCGACGTCTTGTTCGTCGTTGCCGCGAAAAATTGGTGGGTCGCGTTGCCGAGGTACGCCAGTACAGTAGACTGTCGTTGGTAAGGCAGCTTGAGAAGGGCCAGGAGCAGTCATGGTGAACGGTGAGGGTAGCGTCCGATTGCGAAGTTCCAGGTTGATGGGAACCCCGGCTCCTCCACCACTTCAAATAGAGGTGTTGTTACGTCGAAAAAAAGCTTCAGACGCAGCTTGGCAAAATATGCTTTATCAGGCAGGTCTGGCTAATGGCGAGCGGCGTGCGCGAGCTACTACTGCAGCCACCGATCATCGTCGTCTTCTTCATTGCCAGCAGAGCGTCCGTTATTCAGATTCATTAATTCATTACAATATATATATATATATATATACCCCTGACAAAAGACGAAGTGGCAGACGACAACGCGTATTTTGGGAAAAACAAAACCATCGAGCGAGCTTCCCTTCTGCACAAAAGTCGGCATTTTCGAAGTCATCGCTCCAGCACTTGACACGAGACGTTTCTCAACCACCTGATGTCCTTCACTGTTCGTCTCGCATGCTCCACCGCCTGGGTTTTCATCACGCCGTTCTTCAAGCACTCCTAATACTCACCACTTGCCTTATAAGGACGCCGTATTCATGGTAGATAACCTGGCGCATCGGGAAAGTACCTTGTCAAGCCACTGCCGTTCCGAAAGCCACTGTACTTCAGGAACGCGTAGCTCAACTCTCCCGCAAAGAAACAAACATACGGAATCGCAACCACGTCAAGCCATGTTTGCGGCGATGTCATCCTCGAGAACCTGACCAACCCAAAGTGGAAAGAGTATGGAGTCACCATTGAATGCAAGTCTCGTTGATAAAAACGAAAATGCATCTACTGCTTTCCTTGACACAAATGATGCTTGCAATGCACTCGTAAATAACGCTGGGACTACCGACAGCGTCTCCTCCTTCAACGACGATGACCAACCACAATTTTCTCAGCGCCATCACCACACCAAGAAAAGACGACGACGAACGAAAACTTCAAACCATCCACAGACAACCGCACCCAGACGTCACAGTCAAAAGCAGCCTTCACGCATTGACCAACCTCCTGCTTTTCCGTCGCGTGGATCTTCGGTCGCTCACAACGCCCACCTCGCGTCTCACGCGTTTACTGTGGTCGGAATAGAGCGGAGAAGGCCCCAGCATACTCAGTCAAGCCCTTCACCAACAGTTCAGTTTCATGCGCCAGAAGAGCTCGCATCGTTCGTTCCACAGAAAGACAGTCATTCACAATTAAATCATGACCAAACCGATCCTTCCGCAGTGTCGCCGTCGAATTCCCAGCCACCTGAGAGCCCAACCCACACAGGAGGCTCGGAAGAATCAACTCTCAAGCACTGTCCTGTGCCAGAAACATCCATCAAAAAAGGTGTTGCAAGAGCCTCAGCAGATTTTTCTGCCACTTCTGGTGCACTATCTTCATTGCCTGACACAAATAGCGACACCCTAACAAGTATCAACTATTTGCTGGTCACGTCAACCGACAAAGAAAAGCGGGCTCATGGTTCCAAAGGAAGTCCACCTCGTCAGACAGTGCAACATCAGCAATGCTGACAAAAGCAACCAGAGGAACCCCAACAGCTAAAACGCCCACACCAACATCGGCAACGAACAACTGAAACTACATCGCAAGGATACTTGCAGCCTGAAGACTGTCGTGATCAAGATACACTAAAGAAAAGACTGATTCCGCATCTCAGCTATTTTCGCAGAAAGAAAAGCCAAGGAACTTTTCTGCACCAGCGTTCAAGATTTCGCCTTCAGTCTGAACATCTGCGTCATCACCACAGAAAACTCCCAAAAAGCCACAAAACAACCGCTTGTGCTATGCAGGAACAGAAGCAGCGTCTAATCAGCCACGATCAACGGGCGCGCAAATTGCATGCACGACGTTTGTATGACCCACGACAAAAAATATGACGCCTACGAAACATTCAATCCTGCAAAGCGTTCCAACCTCGTTCGTTCTTTGCAAGAATACCGGCTGTATTTCCATCTGTTTGCATGTCCAAAGCGTTTTTGTGTTATCCAGGACGCAACCACACGCCTCGCCCACCAGAACTCCTGCGTTAACCGAACTGCTGCACTTTCCCCTGAAGTCTTTGAAAGTTTACGGAACTCCCCTGGTGCATAGAACCAATTGTGAATTTTCCACATTTGTAACTTTTTAACCTCTACTTGTTAACTTTTTCTTGTTCGTAATCCATGCCTTCTTTCGGGGGGAGGGGGAATCGTGTGACGCAAGAAGGCAGGGATGGTTAGGAGAAGTAGATAAGAAGTGCAGAACGAAATAAACATGGCGTATCAGCCAGGCCACGTCTCCCAGTCGTCATAGCGTCATATATATATATATATATATAGATATAGATATAGATATATTTTAGCGTGTATATAACAGACGGTAAAGCCTGAGCCTTGATACATGGACGATGTCCCGGGACAGCAGAGCAGAAGAGGTTGATAGATCATCAGGAACAATTTCATATGTAGTGTCGGTCACTCGTCTAAGCACGTGGTATGGGCCCGTGAAAAGAGAGAGAAGCTTCTCTAAAAAGCCTGCATGTAGAAAAGAAGAATGAGGGGACCTGTCGGAAATTGTTTGTTGCGATGCCGCGTTTCGTAACGATGCTTATGCGAGCCTTGGAACGCCGTTGAACTGATACGGGCAAGCTGACGAGCATGGTCAGCTTGGGCAATAGCGTTGCGTGCATATTCGGAAGTAGAATGCACAGCGGCTGGCAGGAAGGTATCCAACGGCATTCTTGGTTCGCTTCCAAACAGAAGGTAAATAGGTGAGTACCCAACAGTATCATGCCGGGAGGAATTGTACGCGTACATCCCTAGGGTAGTGCATGGTCCCAATCATGATTGTCGGCCGAGAAGTATTTCGATAGCCTGTCCGTCAGGGTGCGGTATAAGCGTTCTGTAAGCCCGTTTGTTTGGGGGTGGTACGATGTCGTGAGCTTGTGTGGGGTAGAGTAGTAGCGCAGGATATAGTCAACCACTTTCAAAAGAAACGTACGGCCTCGGTCTATCAGCAGTTGACGAGGGGCTCCATGCAATAAAAGGAGATCACGTAGTAGAGAATCGGTGACGTCTGTAGCGCAGCTTGCTGGCAGGACTCGCGTAACTGCATAGCGGGTCGCGTAATCTGTAGCAACCGCGACGCACTTGTTTCCGGAGGTGGATGTTGGGAAGGGACCAAGAAGGTCCAAACTAACACGGAAAAAGGGCTTTGGTGGGATGTCGATGGGCTAAAGATACCCGGCAGGGAGTCCCGACGGCTTCTTCTGGCACTGGCAACTTCGACAAGCGTTGACATAACGACGCGCAGAGTGCAAAAGGCTAGGCCAGTAGAAGCGGCAGTGCACACAGTCATATCTACTAGAGACACCAAGGTGACCTGCGGTTGGCGCGTCATAGAGCTCGCGGAGGACTCTGGAGCGCCGGTGCTTTGGTATGACCAGAAGTAGGTCATGACCATTGGACGACAAATGACGCCGTTATCAGGTGTGGTCTTTCAAAGTAAATATGCGGACAGGAGCGTCATGTGGTGAAGATTTGAGCTGTTGTATTAGGCGACTCATATGCGGATCGCGACGCTGCTCGTCACCGAGATGAAGCAGCTGGGAGATGTAAAGGAAGCAACCCACAGAATCAGTGCTTGTATGGTCTGAGTTGGCCACTAGGTAGCGTGACAGACAAACCACATCTTTGTGCAGTTTTCCTGATTTATACACTACGGTGTAAGAATACTCTTGGAGGCGGAGTGCCCAGCGGGCGAGACGACCTGTGGGATCTTTGAGGGAGGTGAGCCAGCAAGGAACGTGGTGGTCGATGAGAACTATAAATGGTCGGCCGTTTAAGTAAGGGCGACATTTCGCGACTGCCCACACCAGCGCTAGGCATTCGCGCTCTGTGATGAAATGATTCCGCTCCAAGGGGGACAGCAGCCTGCTGGCCTAAGCTATCACGCGATGCTGCCCACATTGTACCTGAGCCAACACAGTGCCTGTTCCGTAACCACAGACATCGGTGCGGACTTCGGTTGGTGCCGTACACTGTAAGCAAAAACTATCCGAGTTTGAGGTTTTTGCGGCTCATGGCCTCTGAAAAGTCTCTTGCGTTTAAAATTACTACCTCGTGTAGGAGTAAAAGATGGTACATGACATAGTTTTACCACCACCTCTCAGGAAAGTAGTAAAAGGATGTCAAAATCCTGTTTTACCACGTAGGGAGTTTTCTATCACGTGATTTTTAACCCGCGTTTCAGAGTTTATTACCACGTGACTGCAAGGTGCAGCTGCTTCGGTGGCTTTTGCCCCATACACCCCATTGTGAAGCTCTCAGTGAATCCTAAAGGTACGCGAGGACCACAGATCTTTTTTTTAGGCATCGTCGTGCCTCAGGACTGACCTCGAGTCAACGCACTTTCACTGTAACTGGGGGAAGCATAAGCACAACAAGCGAGAACAGCATTCTGTGAACGAAAAAGAAAAAAAGACGGGGGGGGGGGATCTCAAAAGAAGAAAAAAAAAAGAAAGAAAACCTGCTGTGGAAAGTTGTCCTGCATATTTTCGCAAATTGTTGGCTTTTGCTCGGTGGTGGTGCCTTGGAGACAGACGGTGCAAGAAGCTCGGTATCTGTGTGTCTGGTTGGGCTGATGGATCTCATGTGTTTCCTACATCGTCAAACGACCGTGCGCTTCCGAGCGTCTGCGAACGCGCACGTCGCGGATATCTCGCTTCCGAGCCGAATCGCGAATATCTGCTAGTGGTAACAAAATCAATCTGGTGTCATCGTCCGTGCTTGCCTACTGGAGAAGCAATAAGCAAAATGCTTCACTCTGTCGTCAGCACCAAGCCGCGGCCGCCAGTGACCAGTGGGAGTGTGTCGCCGGGGCAGGTGAATGAAGCATCGCATATATTTTGTTCAACAGTAGGTGATGTCTGCATGAGTAAAGTGCTGCCCGAATTGCCCACCTCATGCACCAACTGTTCTCAAACATGTAGCGCGAAGCCTATACGAGGCAGATGGAACCAACAAGCGGCTGCCGGTGAGCACGAAGAAAACCCGGACGGTGGTCTTTCGTTGGAAGTATGCATACACCGCTCCGTCCCCGTAAGATAGCGGTCACGTGTTCATTTGTGTCTGAAATGACGACAAAATTCGCACAGGATATGTGTTCTGTGATCACCAGCTGTGTGTCATCGGATAGCCGTGCTCCTCGAAAAGGCCTAGTACGCCGTCGGTAAGAAGCTTGTGTGCAGGCGTGCACCGCTCCTCTACGCCCGTTGTGATGAATACGTGCTGCTACTGTGTTTGTGCACCATCGCTCAATGAAAATCATTGAGCTACCATGGTTTGTGCGTACTTAGGTATAATTTATGGACTTGTGCATCACCAGTGCTAACACGCGTGGGGCCATGAGCCCGGTGTGTCAAGCAATTATTGGATACTCAAAAAGGTGAGATTGGGTAGATTTAGAATGAACGGTTGGTGTGACATTTAGTACCCTGCAGCCCACATTAAGTTAGCGCTTGCACCTTCAACCGTTGTTGTTAATCAATGCAAAAAAAGAGCTCTCCTACCGGTTCTACAGGGCCGGTCAAAAAGTCATGCCTATATATACCGGATTGTCAAAGTGTAGTTGAGCAACGCGTGCAGTCTGTTCGAGTGGTGTATATTTTTGCATTTGTAGTGTGTGCGTGTTTGTCTGTATGTGAATCTATGTGTCACCAATTCTGCTGTTTAATAAATGCAATCAATTCTGCTATTTAATAAATTTGTTGACTCTGGGCGAATGCACCCGTCAATTTTAATTTTTTATTACCGGAAATAACTCCCAGAAATCACCTCAAAAACCTTGTGAAGGCAGTAAAAATTTACTCTCTCTATACTCGCTCAAAACCTCACTGGGGTAAATAATTACTACTCTCCCTACGCTCAAAAACTCAGTTAACACGAGAGTAAATTTTTACCTCAATAGTAGGTGGTAAAAAACCCAGGAAAGGTAGTGCGCTAGAGGAAAAATGGTTTACCCAGTTTTTGAGGTTATTTTAGGTCATTTTCGTTTTGTGTGTAGGGTCCAATTGAGCCAGAACAGGAGAGGAAGTTAGCAAAGTGCTAAGGTCGGAGAATGATGCTGCTTGCAAGAGACCCCAGGTAAACGTCTCATCTGGTTTAAGTAAGTCTGTTAGAGGCCGAGCGAATTCCGCGATGTTCTTGACGAACCGCCGAAAGTAGGAACATACGCCCACAGAGCTTCGGACATCTTTGGCGGTTTTTGGCTCAGGAAAGTCCTTAAAAGCTCGAACTTTTTCTGGATCAGGCTGTACGCCATAAGTATCAACAATATGCCCAAGTATTCTAATGCGGCAGCGACAAAACTGGCACTTGGATAAATTCAGTTGAATGCCGGCGAGAGGGAATACATCAAGAATTTTAGAAAGTCTTTCAAGGTGCGCTTCAAAAGTAGTGGCAAACACAATCACGTCATTCAGATAACAAAGACCCGTAGACCACTTGAATATATGGAGCAGGGAGTCCACCATTCGTTCAAAGGTGGCGGGGGAATTACATAATCCGAAAGGCATGATCTTGAATTGGTGGAGGCCATCAGGTGTTACAAAAGCTGTCTTCTCTCGATCCATGGGGTCCACGGCAATCTACCAATAACCAGAACGAAGATCGATGGAAGAAAAGTATGCGGCACCATGGAGGCAATCAAGGGCGCCGTCAATTCGTGGCAGGGGTTATGCGTTTTTCTTGGTCATTTTGTTAAGGTGGCGATAGCCCAGACAAAATCGCCACGATCCGTCCTTCTTTTAAACTAATACCACGAGGGATGCCCAAGCACCGGAGGATGGTTCAATAATCTCCTTCGCTAGCAGCTAGTTCACCTCCTTCTGAAGGATGCTCTGCTCAAAAACGGACAATCTGCAGACCCGGTGGTGAACAGGGTTCGCATCACCTGTGTGTATGCGATGCTGGCCAAAGGACGTCTGTCCTAGAGTTTGGTGGCCAAAATGAAAAATATCCTGGTAGGCCTCGACAAGACGCATAGGGCTTCAACTTGTGGAGTTGGAAGATCAGTGGTGATCATGTCTACAATGTGACGGCTGCCCGAATTTGCTGCGAGTTGTGTGCACTGCGTTGAAGCAAGGATGTTTAAGTCAAGCCCTTCAGTTTGTGAATCGAGCAACGGACGCAGGTGGGCCACAGAAATTCCTTGTGGAAGAATTTGAATAATGTAGCCGAAATTTACAAGTGCTAGACAAGTTCTGTTATCTGTGATGCTGAACACCGTGTAGGGAACTGCAACATTCTGCGCAAGTATTCCGTCGGTGAGAGGCGTAACATAATATTCATCGTTGGGCACAGCTAATCAGCACATAAAATCGATGTACGTCACAGTTTTGCAGGGTAGGTGAACAAAGTCGCTGCATTATAATTGACATGTAGGTTGGTACGGCGTGTAACTGATTTCTGGCAATTTAAGGCGGAGCACACCAGCAGAGTAATCAATCAGAGCAGAATTGGTGGCAAGAAAATCAAGGCCAAGTACGAAGTCATGGAGACATGTTGCAAGGACGGTAAAAAGAATGACCACTTGATGTTCGGCTACAATAAGTTGAGCTATACCCGTACTGACGACAGGGACTGTTGTGCCACCTGCAATTTGGATGACACTGGTCAAGGGGGGCGTGAGGACATTCTTCATGCGAGGACGAAAATGCAAATTCTTCATAGAGACGTGAGCCATATCAATCAAAGGTTCAATAGGTGTGCCATCCACATATACTTCAAGGGTGTTCCGGTTTAAACGAAAAGGCAACAGAAGATTTCTGGGTAAGGTCGACAACGCAGCTTCACCTCCAGAAGCTGCGCAGCCTAGTTTTCCGGGGACAGGCGGCAGTTAAACGATGGCAAGGGAGAGCGGCGACGCGTATTTGAACGAGAAGGGCGGCTGTGAGTCAGCGGCGACGACAGAACAGGGTGGCCGTAGTCCTCAGGGGCAGTAAATGCTGTAGACTCAGTGGCCGTCGGATAACGGAGGTTCGGTAGACCGAATGGGTTACTGTGGGGTACGAGCCAGAAGGCAAAGATGGCCACTGGCTGTGGCAGTAACGAGCGATGTGTCCCGCGCGACCACAGCGGAAGCAGATTGGCTTATCATCAACTGTTCGCCATTCGGACGAGTTCCTGGACGGGTTCCTGGAGCGGCACTCTTTGATCACGGCGTCGGTGGCCGTTATGTTCGTAAATACAAGCAGGCTGAACGCATCGTCGGCGATTTCTTCTAAAATATGCGATATCTTGTCAGCCTCAGTCATGTTGTGATCGGCCATTTGACACAACGCTAAGACGTCTTGAATATAGGTGAAGTAAAGCTCGGTGGACGTCTGTGTACGTACTGCCAATGGCTTTCGGGCACAAGGCTGTTGACCATACGGGTTGCCAAATAGGTCGCGGAGCTGTTGTTTAAACATTCCCCAGCTTGTGATTTCGTGCTCATGGGTCTCAAACTAAATGCGACGGGTCTTGTCAAGATAAAAAATCACGTTTGCAATCATAACGGTTGGGTCCGAGCCATATTGCTTGCTGACGCGCTCGTACATACTGAACCACTTATCCACATTCGCGTTGTTCTCTCCAGTAAAGGTAACGGGATCACGGGGCAGCGTTATAGGCGACCTTCTACGCTGCTGTCGTTGCCGTGATAGGTGGCGAAGGCGTATCCTCACCCGGAGCCATGGTAGCACACTTAAGGAGGCATGTACTGCATAGCTTTGTTCTCGAAAGAGCACCCAGCACCTCGACCAAAATATTACGTGTAAATAACAGTAGGCAGTGGGCAGCCATAACACAGCTAATCAAGAACGTCCACCTTTTCAATCTCACTATGAGGTTCCCTTTTTGGGTATGTCCCACTATGCCATGTTGAAGTCAGCCGAAACCACGTAACCCCCCCCCCCACACACACACACACACATATATATATATATATATATATATATATATATATATATATATATATATATATATATATATATATATATATATATATATCAACGCAAGTTGTTCACATAGCGTCGTACTCGTTCGCAAACCCTGACGAACAGCGGTGGACCGGTCGAAACCATTGGAAATAAAATTAAGACCACCACCAAGTTATCTCCCTCATCTACTTAAGTACGTTTGACCCATTGGAAAATATTAACTATTTCGTATACATACATACATTAATATATATATATATACATATATATATATTCACATATATGTGTGTGTGTGTGAGAGAGAGATAGAGAGGGAGAAAGAAATAAAGAGAGAACTATTGAGTCAAAGAAGAATCATTCAGAAGAAATGCATCCCTAAGCGCACGACCGTGGATCGGCAACTGCGACCCCTCACTCAGCAGCGCGACGTCTTGAACAACTCCCTCACATATCGTACGCTATCCGACGTTATTTCTGTCAGATATTTATATACAGCATTCACTGCTGGCCATGTGCAAAGCTGAGACGCTTCATTGACGCAGACACTTCCTCACTATCACCCGCGAGGTGGCGCAAAAGGGCCATCATTAAGGTCATCACGTCGTTCATATTTAGCCTAAGAGGAGAAGCACGCAATCGCTATGTTCCTTGAACACCGTGCCTTCAAACTACAGCGCATGGGCCTCCTTGCTAATGCGCTTATCTCTCGAGGGTAATGGTTTATACTAGTTGTGCTTTTACTGGAAGGTTTGCGTTGAAGGTATAGGCAGCACTAAGGTCACTTTGCTTGCAGCAGCGGCCATGTTTGCGAAAGGAGTGAACTGCTAGATGGAACCGACAAATCAGGGTGTAATTGTCTATATATAGTCAGCACTTACAGCATGCTCGTCAAACACAACGGACACACAAAAAGAACATGCAGGAATACACAAAACGAGTGCTAAGTAACAAGTTAGAGAGTTGTTAGTTTGCGCTCATCCTATGCATAATTGTGGGTTTCTTTAGTGCATCCTCTGTGTCTGGGTAGTGCCGCCGTTTTGCTTAATAAACTTTAGTTGGTTGTACATTGACGATATCGCGCAAGTGGCAAAACTGCAATTTTTGCTAATACTTGTTACGTAAGCAAATTGGTCTTGGCTAACATTTCGCTGTTCTTCTAGAATCAAAATGGTTTAGGTTGGCTACGTGAGGAAACAAGTTTGTATACGGTTACCAGTAGGTTTTTCTTAAGTTAATACGAACGAATACGGTTAACAGTAGCTTTTTCTTAAATGACTAACAAAACTATTGCGTTTCCGAAGCTGTAACTAATGCCTCATACCGTTCGCTTGTGCTTAGTCGAGCCTGGCATGCATTTCCAAACTGCCCTTTCATAAAATACAAGTTTATTTATTCATTTAATTAGTGTTGTTGGTATTTTCATATGAACCACTGAGGTAGCACACTGCGAAATAATTTTCACGGTAAGCTTGCCTTGGTGGTAGCCGCGCTTACGTAAACACGTGCAGAAAGAAACAGCTGGCAGACCGGACGAGCCTTAGATCATGGCTGAAGCGTTATCTTCTCGCTGCAAACATAAATCTCTGTCTTCAACGATCAGCTTGTCTGTCACGTGTCTCGCGGCATCACCTAACAACTATATATGCGTTCACCATGGTCGTTATACCCGTATCCACTTGCTTGATGCATAAAAATACAATGCCGTGTAGCCAGTAACCCATCGGGGTGGGTGAAAAGTAGCCATCTCTCAGAAATCAACTCAGTTCCGTGGTTCTTGTAAACTAGCTTGTAAAATGCTTCACGAGAGACGCTTTGACGTTAGTGACTCCTCCAACACTGAGGAAAGAATTATTTTAGCCTGACCTAGATGAATGAATACGATCATGTCATAATCTGGTGATTGCTGACGCTATTATTATTATTATTATTATTATTATTATTATTATTATTATTATTATTATTATTATTATTATTATTATTATTATTATTATTATTATTATTATTATTATTATTATTATTATTATTATTATTATTATTATTATTATTATTATTATTATTTGTGATTTGAATGTACCGAAAACATATCGGCACTGAGGAGTGAGCGAGGCAAACAGGCTGACAGCTGCCACTTATAGATGGGCATAACGCCGGCCTGCTTTTTTGAGAAGAGGAGAAACAGATGAACGGAAGGTAGGAAGAAATAGAAACATACAATCAACGCAGTCGTCAACACAAAGAAAGAGGCGTTTGGAAAATTATCTATAATTGCGGCACCCACAGAAGTTTTTTAAAGCTATTCTTGAGAATGACCAATATGCATACACTGTTCTATCAGCCTAAAAGACCATTGCGTTCAATGGTGGCATGTCAATACAGACAGCCGGTATGCCTACACAACCGATCCTGCTAGACAACGTTTGGCTCGCGCATGTTCTGCCACCATCTTATTTTTTGTTGCCGACATTGATTCTCATATAACCACCATGCCCTGTATTTTAGTTTAAAAAAACTCTCTTTCCCCGGTATATTAGTCTACGTACATGAAAGCGTACGTTCATAGGTCAACAAAGCATCCTTGTGTTCTAGCTGAAAGGTAGCTACTATAACAACAAAAATTACCATCTGTATGGATATGCGACCTGGCCTTATCCGTGTGGTGGTCCTCTTGGTGGTAGTCTTGTGCTTGTGGGTCGCGTGACTAATCTTTTTGGTGGTCCGCATCCATGCTGCCCTTGAAGTTCTGGACGTTTCTGACGTCCTTTAGGGACTTTTAGCGCACTCGCCCTAGGAATTCCGAGTAATAAACAGCTATCCAGCCCTACATTTTCTTTTCTGGGCAGAAAAAACGAACACGTTATTAACACGAGCAAAAAGGTGAAAAAGCAAGCATTACTCATCGTTAACTAAGTTAGGGTTTTCTATTCTTTGTCTTGACCCAAGCCGTTTATATCAGCGTGGAAACTATAAACTAATGAAAATAGAATCATTTCTTCTATATTCTTGTCTTTTCTTAGAATTCACCATTTGCCGTTATTCGAGTGCTTTTAGAACTTTAGAACAAAAGTACAATTTTAGAATATGACGCAAACTATTTCTTTCTGGAGCCTGAAAAAGAACGCCATTGTATTAGCGAAATCAAATGCAAATGCAATTTCTGTGTGGTATTTTTTTAGCATTCGTTAATTTATGCGAAACCAAGAAGGCTGCTTCCACTATCAACGCTTCCTTTGTGGTGTGAGCATATAACCGATCATAGTTTTCAGCATATCTAAAAAGTAATATTCGATGTTTAAAGCTGATTCGTCGCAGTTGTTCTGGTTAATGAAATAACTTCTCTTTAGACTTCTTCGTACACATTTTTTTTCTTCTGTTGCAAAGCGAAATCGAAAGCGTGCGTACAATGTCAGTTAATTGTCAAACTACAATACTAAAATAGCCTTTTGTGAATCATGAAAGCTGCCGATGAGGTGCTTGACCAATATAAATGGCCCGTATTCACTTTTGCTACAAGTTCACATATAAAACTGCATCTAGAATCCCTGCCCTAGTGCCCTAGTGCCCTAGTGCCCTAGTGCCCAGCGCAGCCACTCCCGCTCCAGGAGACACTCCCCATCTCGCCAGGCTGAGCTGACATGGGCGGACCGAGTCCAAGGGAAGAAACCACCGCTACGGAGCACGCCGCCAGTCACAAAGGTAACGCGGCCCTCATTGCCAGAGCATGAAAGCGAGGTAGTTACAACTCTACGAGAAGAACTAGCAGGTCTTCGGGCAACCATACAACAGCTCACCACACAACTAAATGAGGCGAGGCACCAAATACAAACTCTCACAGCTCCTAAAGATCCCCCCTCATCCACTGTAGATGTTAGCAAACCTAAACGCAGAGCCCCACCACTCCGCGAAGCGGACACGAATGACAGCGACTCACCAGAAGACACTCTAAACGAAATCTTACGTCTCACGCGAGAAAACCACGATAACATCGACACGCTGTCACGCCGGGTGGAAGCACTAGAGCAAAAAGCCACCATAAAAGCTAAAACCAAAGCCAGAACAGTAGTTTCTGTGGATCCTACGGCAAATCTGCCTGGGCCACCAAATTCAATGTAATCATCATGGCTTCCACAACCCAAAACACGTTAGAAATTTGGCAGTGGAATTGCGCTAGCTTCGCGACCCGTAAAACCCCACTGCTGCAGTACATTAAAGCGCAACCCAAGAAGCCTCATGTAATATTACTGCAGGAGACCCTTTGTGATACTCTCACATTATCGGGTTACCACCCCATCTCACAACGAGGGGATACCAAGAGAGGTATAGCCACGCTGATTAGCAAGAAATTTGCTCACATAGTACATGAGGTATTACCCACCCGCAGCCGCCTGGAAGCGATACTCGTCGAACTCGTACCAAACCGTTTTTTAAAACAAAGCGTTTTTATCCTTACACGTTTACAGCTCCCCCCGTCAGGACTACAGACAGTCCTTCCACGCGCTCTTAACTAAAGCCACAACGCTCGCGCGAAAATCTCCGTTGTTTATAGCAGGCGACTTCAATGCCCCCCCACCCGTCATGGGGTTACCCCCAGGACACGGCTAAAGGCACTAACCTCACGCGAGCAATTGACGACTTCGTCCCTCACACTTCCTCACAGATCACCGATTCCCTACGAGACTTGGAACATCTGGTACAACGCGACACTATCGCCGGACTTGGTATTTACCCGTAACGTCACAGGCCCCCCACCTGGACCAATACGCAGGAAACATCCTGGGCAGCGACCTCCACTTCATCATACGAACCCGAACCTACCCAACGCATCAGCCCCACCCCGTACATTCACGATGACGGACTGGGATGCCTTCCGCACCCTCCGCAAAAACAACACAAAGGAATACAACACATTCATCGAACTACTCACCTCACTTCAGGAAGACATAGCCAAAACAACGAAAACAATACAAACAGAACTCGAGGTCCCGAGAATGGACCCACACCTCGCACATTTGCTCGAGGCAAAGCGTCAATACTCGCGCGCTGGAAAACACACGACTAAACAGACGCTTACGAAAACGTCTATCAATACTGAACCAAGACATTGCCAAATATTGCACGGAGCTCACACGACTCCAATGGCATGAACTCTGCTCGGCGGTCGACGGCCGCATGCGAACTGGGGGTAAATGGAACCTCCTAAAATACATGCTGGACGACTGCGAAACAAAAAACAACCAAGTCATGCCATAGACCGGCTCCTACACTCGCACAAAAAGATGGGAGGAACAAACTCATCCTTTCTTGAAGAAATCTCCAAACGTCACCTCCCCTTAAACACAGCACAACCCACTACTACCCAGAAATAGAATGCGAAACGATACCCGAACTCGACGAACCCTTCACGGAGTCAGAAATTCGGGAGGCATTACACAACCTCAACAGCAATCAGCCCCGGGTCCTGACAAGGTAACCAACCGCCTGTTGCGAAATTTAGACGACCAAGCCATCACACTACTCACAAAAGACATTATTACTGTGGGAAACTGGCCAGGTACCTGAACAATGGCGCACGGCCACGGTAATCCTTCTCTCAAAGCCAGGTAAACCACTCAACTTCGACAATCTACGCCCGATTTCCCTAACCACATGCATAGGAAAAGCAGCTGAACATGTCATCCTAAATCGTGTATCGCGCTACATAGAGGATCACGAACTCTTTCCGTTCAACATGGTCGGGTTCCGTCCGCACCTTTCAACACAAGACGTCATGCTATTACTAAAGAAACAGATCTTCGACTCAAAAACGAGAGATGTTCGTGGCATTCTCGCCCTAGACCTCACTAAAGCATTCGACAGCGTCTCACACCGCTTTATACTGGAATCCATTGCCAGCCTTGGTCTCGGTAAAAGATTCCAGGCGTACATTCGTTCTTTTCTGCAAAATCGAACAGCTCAGCTGCATTTATCGCAACTTACATCCGATACTTACACATTAGGTTCCAACGGGACACCACAAGGGGCAGTCATTTCTCCACTCCTTTTTAACATAGTAATGAAGGGACTATCTGACAAACTCCGCGACATCCCAAACATAAACCATGCTATATACGCAGATGACATCACCATCTGGTGCCCAGGAGGCTCATTGGCGGAGTTGGAGCAAGCCCTTCAAACTGCTCTCGATACCACAGAAGCCTACTTAAAAAACACTGGACTTCGTTTGTCGCCCACAAAATCAGAGTTGCTACTGTACCGGCAATCTCGCCAAGGCGTTCGTAACTTAACACCCTTAGGTGATCTACCCATAGCGCTACACGCCAAAGATGGGCAGCGAATACCCCGAGTGGACTCCATACGCATTCTCGGCCTCCTCGTCGAGGCCACTGGCTGTCATGCAAGAACAATTAAACATATCACAGCAAAAACAGAGAACATGCTCCGACTCATTCAGCGAGTCTCGGGTCGTAGACGAGGCCTTGGAGAGGCCAACCTTCTGCGCATATACCACGCGTTCCTAATGAGTCACATCAATTACGTCGCCTCTGCCCACAACTGGACGAAGGTAGAAAAGACGAAACTAAACACACTCATGCGCAAAAGCATTAAACAAGTCCTTGGTTTGCCTCAAAACACGAGCACTTCCCGTCTCGACCAACTAGGCATGCACAACGGCATCGATGAAGTGATCGAGGCCCAGACCACGGCCCAAGTGATCCGCCTCTCCTCCTCCAAGGCAGGCCGCCGACTTCTAAGCGAGGCCGGCATGTCCCCACACCCCTGCCTTGAACGCGCAGTAACCCTCCCCAGAGTTGTCCGAGCTACTTACATGGTAACCCCATTTCCGCGAAATGTCCACCCACAACACAACGAAGGCAGACGGCTGGCCCGCGCTCGCGCGATCCTAAACCGTACCGCCGCGAATCGCAACTCTACCGCATTCGTCGACGCAGCGCAATACGGTAACTCCTCCTCTTTCGCACTCGCGGTAGTAGATGGCGACGGAGCCCTACGCTCAGCCGCCTCGGTTAGGCTATCAACAAGCGCCATAGCCGAACAAGTTGCTATAGCTTTAGCGATGACCGACCCCTCACTCACTAATGTCTTCACAGACTCTCGCGCCGCCATTCGGGCTTACGAAACCGGCAACATCGCTCCAGAAGCAGCCCGCATTTTACAAACACGGAAATATACGGGCTCGCACTACCTCTCTTGGTTCCCTGCCCACATGGGCAAAGACGTTCACCCACAACAACCCAACCTCAACGAAATGGCTCATGATCGAGCACGAGAACTGACCCGCCGTGACGATCAATCAGCCACCGAAGAGCTGGGCCCAGACGTGCAGTTTAATGACCCACTACTCACCTTCCATGAAATTACCTCCCACTACCGACACAACAGAAGCCGATACCCTTTACCCCATTCAAAACTAGAACGCGCGCAAGAAGTAGCCTTTAGAATGTTACAAACGAGATCGTACCCATCACGGGGCCGACTCAGCCATTATAACTCAGACATAAATTCACAGTGCCCAGATTGCACAGAAGTGTACTGTTCACTCGCGCACATGCTCTGGCAATGTCCCGCGTTACCTCAGGGACCTCTCACCAGTGAGTCCGACTGGGAGGAGGCACTCAGGAGCCCCAATCTCCGAAACCAACTTAAGGCAGTCCAGAGGGCCCAAGAACTGGCGGAACGCCACCACGTTCCCGCCCCGACTCGGGCGTCGCCTACGGTAGCGGCTGCTAGGATGTCCCACGTGGGCACCCTGGTGGCTTAAACTCCTCAGGACCATATATTAAGGTTCTTGACTGACTAGAATCCCTGCACAAAAAATAAAAATAAGGGCGTCCTTCGCCTTGCTGTTAAATGTGAAAAATCTCTTGGTGAACGAAAAAACTAACCACTGCTACCAATCTAAGGCTACTTATTTAAACCAATACCTAAATTGACATGCATAACTGCAGAATTCACATGGTGGACAAGCTCCGATATTGTGACGTGTTAATGACGTCGAAGTAGGCAACAGTCAGCAAGTCAAAGAGAAAGCTCTTTGTTTGGCCTAACTTGTGACCGGGATACAGAAGGTCAGAATAAAGCTATACAAACTGGCACTGATAGCGGCGAACAGAGCGTTGGACGTCGATAAGCCTGACAAGCGGTGAGCGCTTCTGCATTTGTACATCTGCCGTCGAATATTCCAACCTTATCGCTGGTCATCGCGCCAGTTCTGGAATAAGCTGGTGTGTCCGTGTCTTGCGCGCAATCTTATTCGAAAAATCTACAATAATCCTGAACTTTCTCGAACAATGAGGCGCACAGTTTTCACTCAGCATTCCTGACAAGCTTTGTGGGTGAAAACCAAATGGATCAAGGGTGCGATGCAGGATGGCCCGAGCTTCTCGGGCAGACGAGTTTGCTCCGAGATCGCTCAGCAGCAGCCATGGCATAAAGACAGCGAGGAGCACGTGTATGCACCGTTGATAAAAATGGCTACAGGAACGCACGTGGTGTTGGAATTGCATGTGGGACAGTGGGTGATCGGTAGTATGGGCAATCGCAAGGAACTGTGGGATGCGATGGCTTACGGTTCGACGCACCACACGGGTTAGCAGCGGCACGCGTGCATTTTTGTACACCTCCGTTGAAAAAAAAAACACCTGTTCGTGCAATGTCAGTGCTTTAAAAGTTGGTTTTTCTTTTTTTTTGTTAACCGTGATTGTGACGATGACAAGCTACAAAAGTCATGAACGGCAAGGAAACTTTTTTGTCGCACAAAAATGATCTGCGATGCTTTTATGCTGCTCGGGGGTACTGTCAGTTTGGCTAGCAGATCAGTCGATACAGAAAACAGTTTTCATTGTGTGATACGTTACTGCTGATAAAAATCACTATTTTAAAAATTGCAGGGGATTGGAATTGATTTGATTGATTTGTGGGTTTAACGTCCCAAAACCACGATATGATTATGAGAGACGCCGTAGTGGAGGGCTCCGGAAACTTGGACCGCCTGGGGTTCTTTAACGTGCGCCCAAATCTGAGCAAGGGGATTGGAATTACTGTAACAGTGTGCTAAGAGTTCATTTCGGGATCGCTACTTCAGCCGACATCGTCGGTCGATCGGCATGAAGCGGAGCTCGTATTGAGCGTGAGGAGATATCTCTTTTTTTTTTTTTGTAGCCTTCAGCGCGCTATAGGATGCGTTTCTTAGTCGAAGCCACAGGCTAATTGATTTATTGATATGTGTGGTCTTACGTCTAAAAACTACCATAAGATTATGAGGGATGCCGTAGTGGAGGGCTCCGGAAATTTCGACCACCTGGGGTTTTTTAACGTGCACCCAAATCTGAGCACACGGGCCTACAACATTTCCGCCTCCATCGCAAATGCAGCCGCCGCAGCCAGGATTCGATCCCGTGACCTGCGGGTCAGCAGCCGAGTACCTTAGCCACAGATGCTAATTTAAATACTGATCTTGATCAAGCTGCGCGGCATGGCAGCGCATAAGCAATACAGTCAGACATAGTCGGTGCCGAATAATCGAAACCCTGCGCTTTTTTAACGCACTTCTTCCCTTGGGTGCCGTCCTGGCGCAGAGTTTGACCAAGATAACGCAAATGAACTCTTCCAGCGCTTCGTGTCAACTTACTCTTGAGTGAGGCTTTTTGCATTTTTGTCATATATATGATGAGTGCAATGGCCGGCGCTCATCTCGTATGGCAAGTCGATTTCACGCGCGCGTTCCCATATTATATTTGCTAGGCTTTTGCGCGACGATTCATTTCTCGATATAATATTCGCAGCAAATTCATGTACAAGCTTTTTTTCAGTGTGGAATACGCACGTAACTCTTATAAAATTGTTTTCGCGCACTATGGTATCAACGTTCCGTACTCAAAGGCTACCTGTCACTGTGACTCTCTTCACAGCCTGCCCCGCCGCGGTGGTCTAGTGGCTAAGGTACTCGGCTGCTGACCCGCAGGTCGCAGGTTCAAATCCCGGCTGCGGCGGCTGCAGTTTTGATGGAGGTGTAAATGTTGTAGGCCCATGTGTTCAGATTTGGGTGCACGTTAAAGAAGCACAGGTGGTCCCAATTTCCGGAGCCCTCCGCTACGGCGTCTCTCATAATCATATGGTGGTTTTGGGACGTTAAACCCCACATATCAATCATCAAATCAAATCTCTTCGCAGCCGCGGCCCATCTCATCTTTTTTGTTCCATGGGAATCGACACACGCCATTTGCCTTTCACGCTCGAGTTGGAGCAGCTAACGGCTGAACAACAGACCATGGTTTTTCAGGACTAATATAAACGGCCGACAGCGCGCGCGTATCCCGAATAATCTGAGGCTTGCGGCGAAGCGCTTCGCCGTCGTCTACTTTTCTCGAACCGGAAGCTGGTAGCAGCCTGTGCATCCCACAATCTTGCTCTTTTGCTTGTCACCTATTGCGACGGCTATCATAGAAACACCGCGCGCGAAGACGTCAGCGCCAACACTCAGCAAACACTTTAACAGTGCAGCGGCGTAAGCGCGATTGTCGTGCTATCTTTTGCCAACTCAACAAGCACCTCCAACAGGCGTGTTTGTGGGCGTATGTCCTCTTTCGGGCAGTTTATTTTGTTCCACCTGCAGCATGGAAACTTCCACCCTCAAAGGCAGCAAGCGTGCACACGCAGCACTCTCGTGCTGCTCGTTTCGCTTCTGTAAAGTATTGCAGATAAATATAAGGACAGGTGGTCACCAGAGGCACTTGCATCATGACGGCAACGCGCCTGTAATTGGATACGTCATGAGTGTGGCAAAACTGAATGCGAGACATCGTAGCCGCATGGTGGTATCACTTTTAATTCTGCGTACGTTTGTGCATAGTCTGCGTGACTAACTGATATATCGATCGTGCGGCTCCTCGAAAAGAGCAAACACGGTGGGCGTGCCCGATCTTCGCCACGGGCTTCTGTTAATCGATCTGATTGACATAAAAACTCGGATACAAACACGTTGATTTTGGAGAGGCCCGAGTTCAACTCGTGACCGTGCACGATAGTGCCGATGTGACTGTTAAGCGTTTGATGCAAGCAACGCTAAGCGGCAGCTTCTTTGCATATAAAATATTTGGGTGAGCTTACACTACTTGTGCAAGGCTACAGCCATAGAGGAGCTTGCGATAACCTACCTTTTTACAACTTTTAGTAAACTTGTCTATTCATGATGATTTGATTTATATGTGCAGATTAACGTCCCGAAACCACCATATTATTATGAGAGACGCCGTAGTAGAGAGCTCCAGAAATTTCGACGTTAATGTTCTTTAATGTGCACCTAAATGTGAGCACACGTGCCTGCAACATTTCCGCTTCCATCAGAAATGCAGCCGCCTCAGCCGGGATTTGATCCCGTGACCTGTGGGTCAGCAGCCGAGTACCTATAGCCATCAGACCACCGTGGAGAGGCGTCTATTAATGTGCGTGCTCGGCTTCGAAGTGAGGAACGCATCAGCTTTGTCCTAATTTTGATTATACTAATTGGCTGAGGCTTACCGATCATTACATGGAGCTGTCTTGGCTTCATAGATAAAGCTTCCATTGAAAGGCAATCATCTGGGGCGCAATTAGGAATGCCTTCATCAGTATGGACCTAATAAACGTAATGATGATTAACAGGACACTAATTGTCCGCGTATATTAGGGACTAATTAGCCCGGTTTTACTGAGCGCTTTTCATGATTAACGTCACGTTAACTAGCATAGTTAATTCTTCACCTAGTACGCTTTAGTTAACCCGGCGGTTCAAGCTCTACATGGCTTCATTAGCACGGTCTTCCTAAAATGCGGCTAATTACCTCAGCGCTACCATGACATGGCGTAATTAGCTTGGTCGTAGCATGTCCTGGCCTAACTAGCCACTAATTACCATCCAGCCAAATAGCTCATTAGCCGGCTGCACGGGCTCGAGTGCTAGCGGCGGATGACAACAAAGACAACGCGCATCGGCCAAGCTGCACGCTAGCATGTACAGGCTGACCATGATGATTAACACGTGGCCTCGGGTTTAGCTGCGATAGCGATATTGTAAGACGCTTGGGCAATACTGATGTCAGAGGCCACCGTGCTAATTATTCTAAAATATACTTAGTTCAGGCAGTAAAAGCTTGACAAAAAATATAGACACCCCGTTTATCTAAAAAATATTATCAGGAAACGTTTCCGACACTCTTATTGCATTGGTGAACGGTACTTTGGACCACACAGATTAGTTCGGAGTCTTGGTTCAGTCTACTACGAGGTTGCCTCCTGGTGAAAAAATGCCCGTGCGGCGCGTGCCGCCGGCTAATGAGCTATTTGGCTGGATGGTAACTAGTAGCTAGTTAGACCAGGACATGCTCTGTGTTTGCCGTTCCTTAAAGGAACGACAAACAAACAAGGAAGATGCATCTGGTTTGAAAATACCACCCGAGTTAATTGAAGGTCCTTGACACGATGAGTGGTTTCAACGTACCAATGAAACGCAGTGCGCTGAGAGGTGGATTTGACTTTTTCGCTCTGTCAGCTCGTTCATAAGGCGGTGTCGCCGTAAATAGAAAATATCCCGAGTTTTGCGAAACTCAACCGATCCTGCATAGCAACCCAAGAGTGGAAATAAGCAATGCGCATGGCATTGAAAAAAATTGTCCCAATTCTTGAAACATAACGGGGAAACAAAACGCATGTAACTAAGCAACAAGTACACAAATAAACAAATAGAAGCACTTAAGCACAATAACAGCGATACAACGACAAAGAGTACAGTCCTTAGGTTCGTTAATGCGCATGAAACGGCTTGAAGGGCACAACGTGAACTACTGCAGGTCGCGCACACTGCCGTTGCGAGTTCTTCGTGCCAACGGGGACAAGCTCATGATTGATAGGACTGGTATGTGGGATTTAACGTGGCAAAAATTACCATATGAGCATGAGAGACGCCATAGTGAAGGACTGCTAGAACTTACGACCACCTGGAGTTCTTTAGCGTGCACCCAAGTGTGAGTACAGGCCTAGAGCAACCTCGTAGTCGACTGTACCGAGAGGCCGAACTACTCTGTGTGGTCCATAGTACCGTCATAGAAGTTTTTCACTGAGGCCACGTCAGGGTATTGTCGCCCATACCCAAACAAGGTCACGGGGCTTGTATTTTAAGAAACATTATCAACCATTGTAAAAGCGACTGTCGTCTGTAGGTTTCTGGTGTCGAGGACAGTGACTTGTGGAGCTTCTTCGGTTCACTAGAGGCAAACAGTCACGTCGACGCTTTCTTCAATGCTGACATTCGGTAACATGTCATGGACCGTCATGGTCGCGCTTCTTTCATGCACTAACTTGTACGCATCATTTGCGTCGTTTTTTTCACGGAACTGCTGAACGCGAACGTCACGTAGAGAAAAATAGCATCCCACGTCTTGTGTTCGACGTCGACAAACACGGCCAGCATATGACCGATGGTCTTATGATGGCGCTCGGCGGTGGTCTAACGGTGACTTGTGTGGCTGTACCTCAGGATCGCGTCAGTTAGGTACACCGTAAAGACTGTACCTCTGTCAGTATTCAGGACCTGTGACTCCGGACGATGTTCTCAACGAGGAACGTTGCTATCTCGGCGACACTGTTTTTGGTCAGGTCCATTGTCTTGGCGTAGCACGTGAGGTAGTCTGTAGCTACAACAATCCCCCTGTTCCCGAACATTACCTCCAAAAACAGCCCCATTGAGTCCAAGCTGATTTGCTGGAATGACCAGCGAGGTTGCTTAATGGGCTGGAGAAGTCCGCTGGCCAAATTGGCGGTACCTTTCGTCGCTGGCAGTCTCGGCAGGTCTTGACGTACCGAGCGACGTCGGCAGCAAGTCGTGACCCGTGGTACGTATTCTGTATTCTTATGAGCATAGAGGAAAGACCGAGGTGTCCAGCCTTCGGGTTGTCGTGTATGGCCTCAAATATTTTTGGTCTCGCTGCTGAAGGAACCACTAGTTGGTGTTTGGCTCGATGGGGCGAGACATTCTTTTGTAGGGAAACACCTTTTGCAGGATGAACGACACCAGCCCTTTCTTGAAAACCTTCGGAACCGCCGTACTCTTACTGTCGAAGTATCACACAAAGCTCCCGAGTCCCGGGTCTTCTCAATGCTACTCGGTGAAGGCCTGGGCAGTTATTATTCTCAAGAAACAGTCGTCATTTAGGTCGTCGGGCAGCGGTGGGTCGAAGGGGACACAAAAGATACAGTATGCGTTAGAGCATTTTCTTCTAGATACCAACAGTAATCACGTCGAATTCTCCAAGTTTTAGACTCCATCGTGCAGGGTGACCCAAAGTTTTTTTTATATTTCGCTAGTCAACGCAAGGTGCGGTGGTCGCTCACAACTAGTAGAGATAGAGGTGAAACTTTTGTGTAGCCCAGATAACGGCAAGACACTGCTTTTCTCTTGTGCAGCAGTTGTCTTCCGCTTTAGATTGTGATAGGCTTGCATAAGTGATGACCCTATCAAGTCCAACAATATTGTTGCAGTTGTATTCAAATGATATATAAAGAAGGAAATGACCCGAGAGTCAATAAGGTGGCTGCGTTTCACCAGAACACGTCATCCTCCTCTTCTTTCCTCCCTACAGCCTAGAGGTAACAGCGACACCGCAACATCTACCCGCGGTGGCGAAAGCGCCTGCCCGGCTCTTGTTAGAGAGTGTACGATGAGAAGTATGGCTTTATGCCAGAGACATGGATGATGCCTAAAGGCACGAAAAGCTTAGTGGAGTTGCGAGCCACTATATCGTAAGTAATGGAAATCACCTGTCACAATATAGTGTATGAACTGCAGTGTTTAGGGAGAAGCTTTACGGACAAGCTGAATTGCCGAGACGGATAGCACAGGAGGACGAGGTCACCCAGATTAGAGTGGAATTTGCGGTAGTTGCAGACGCATGCCGACTTCTGGCGCAGCTAGCTGCGAGTCAGCAAGACGCAAATGGGCGATCTGATGTTCTTTTTCGGTCGTAGTGATAGCATGCCGAGCACACGCTGTCGACAGCTTGGCAAGGCTGAGCATGAGCGCGTCGAAAAGCAGGATGGGTTCTCGTTCATAGGGAAGATAAAAGAAAGACTAACCGGGAGTGTCATGCCGCAAGGTAGATTACGCCAAAGCGACGAAATGTAGTGTGAGCTCCCCGTCACGGTGGTCAGTCGAAACATACACGGAGAGCATATCAGTGATCTTGCGATTCAAACACTCCATGCGACCGTTTGTTTAAAATGGTAAGCTGTCGAAGCTTGTGCTTTGTTGTACAAGAACAAAGTATGCCATCGATTACCTTAGATAAAAAGTGTTGGCCTCGGTCTGTGAGAAGTTGTTGAGGAACGCCGTTGAGCAAAATGACGTCTTGCATCAAGAAGTCGGCGACTCTCGGGAGATGTCGGGAGATGGCTCGGGAGATGCTCTGGAGAGGCCTCGTGATGGCAAATGGGATCGGATAATTTGTTGCGACTGCGACCAGTCTGTTTTCTGTTTAGACAGAGGGTCGAGGCCGACACGAAAGAAAGGCTCGCCAGGTATGTCAATAAGGTGAACGAGCCTGGCATGGTCTAGAAGTGGTTTTTCCGGTGTTGCCATGACTGGAAAGAAGCAACGTAACGATGTACAGAACGGTAGAGGCTCGGCCAGAAAAGGCGTCAGCGAATAAGGTCATTTGTCTTTGCAGCACCAAGGTTACCAGCTGTTGGTACGTCGGCCATCGGACCGCAGATGAGTGGGTACTACAAGGGATAACTCCTCTCTCACGGGACGCATGTTCCGGCTGTATAAAACGCGGTTTAAAATGACGACCATGTGAAGCGAACTGTTCCTCGAGCTGTTATTAGGTGGTTAATTATGTCATGCAAGGAAACGTCCCACTGTTGGTCTTCAGTAATGTTGCTGATAGCGGAGAGTAAGGAAATGCACGCGGGTGTGTTGTCTGTTGCGAGATATAGAGCGTCGACGTGGTACTGTTATGACTCGCACTACCACCGCCACTGTTGCGTAGTGCGTCGAGGTTAATGGCCACCTAGGTCACCACTGTTCTGCAGCGCGTGTTTCTCAGCTCGCGGCTGCTATTGCGCAGAGCTGATAGACGGAATGGACAACACAATGGTGACTTAGGGCAAGAGTTACGTACAGCTTAAAATAGAGGCGTTACATATTCGGCACTGGGCTTAGGAGCTCGAATAGCCGAGATGTTTTGAACCCTGTTACGCTGTCGTCTGGTTTCTGACGCATAAGCCGGCTGCTTGGTGTCGCACCGCCTGGTTCTTTAAAGACCCCGGGTTATCCTTCCGTCAGCAACGTCCAATCAGAACCGCCACTGGTTCTGGCGTCAGCATCCTCAATCAAGAACCGCCGCACTGACGTGCTCTCGTGCGCGAATGGTCTTGCCACGCGTTGCGTAAGATTCGCCAGACTAGATGGCGTCAATTGCATCATCGGGCTGCAATCGTACCCATGGGTTGAGGGAGCTTACCGTGCGCTGCGTAAGACACAACGGCGCCACCGGGCTAGATGACGCCGTTGAGGTAAATGCGTCAGGCGGGCTCGCTCCCTGGCCTTTCTACTGCTTCCGTTTGCAGAAGCAATGACGTTCGGTCTTGACTTCCAGGCATAACAGCGCCCCCGCTGCCAGACATTGTGCCGGAAAGATGAGCTGCTTCCACATGCCTCGGATGTCAGGCGTGCTCATTCACCAGGTCCCTCCCGGTTCACCTCTAGGGTCATGGGAATATTGTGGCTCCAGGCTCAGTTCCGTGAACAGATTCCACTCTTGAGGACGGATCCCAGCTCCACTGAGTTGTCGCCAACACTTGTCGACTAGATTCGCTCGTCTCTGCTGACGTATTTTGGTTTCAGCACTTGTCGATGGTTCTGCAACTTGTCAAGAATGTTCGTCAACAGACAACACACGACACAAGCCCGTGCCCTTGGTTACCTGACAGAACATCACACACAATTTAGTACAATATATACCTAGTGTAGTGAAGCAGATAAGCGCTGTTCTGAAAGGTATAGAGTACCACTCTCAGGCAGAAAGACGACGACGTTTGTAGTTGGTGCATCGCGACGCTTGTACCCTGGTCGGCTGTTGCCCCAGGACCTTCTGCGACGAAGCATACAGCTCATCGAAGACGTGGTGTGCCGAAACGCCATATTTTAAGTGGTGGAGGTGTGGGTACTAGTACGTGTGTACCGGAACTTCAGTACCTCTATATCAAGAGGAACGTGTGGGACACAAAACTCTTGAAGTGAGAACTTAAATTTCCACACACAGAACAACATAATGAAGTAAAATATAACATTAAATTGCCCCTCGAGATCACTTTGGACGAGAGCATTCAGCTAGGGCCACGATGAAGACAAAATTTTGCCCTGACTCGCTGTCGAAACACCGAAATGTGGAGAAGGTGTTAACTAAAACGCACGGCTCCGTGCGTCCGCATTAGCGCTTAGCTTTCTTCTCTTATAGGGAATGTCTAAATTGTGCTCTTGGAGTATCATGCTCCGCCTCAGTAACCGGCCACTTTTTGGCGACATGTTACCAAGTTAGAGAACAGTGGTTCGTTTAGACTACAAACCTTGAACCGGAGATATAACAGGCTAGCTTTTGAACGTCCCACACGAGGCAAGCGCATTTCTTTTCAGACGTATTGTGTACCTCTTACCTGCAGCTCAGTTTTTAACCCGAGTACAAAACTGGTCTTTCGTTACTAGCGCTGTCTTACTGGCACAATGTAGCTCTCATGCCACGATCACTCACGTCGTAATGAAGGACAAATCCCTTAGAGATGTGGGGGGCCAAGAGAACGCGCTTTTGGCTTACGGATTGTTTCAGGTTGCAAAACGCGTTCTCTTTTTTTGAGTCCGACACCAATTTAACCGGCTCGGGCTTTTGAAGTGCGTCAGTTAGAGGGCTGTCAGTGCTAGAGTACTTTTTCGCGTAATGCTAACGGTATCCAGCTAGGCCTAAGAATGCCCTTATCTCAAATTGTTGTGGTTGGTCGTGGATAGCTTACGACAGCGGCTAACCTAACGCTGAAGGTCTGCTTTGGCCAGGCCCCACAACGTGTCCCAAGTAAGACACCTCGCCGCACCCTGGGCGACATTTAGCTGGTTTCACAGCAAGACCAGCTTCTTTCAAGCAGTTCAGATCAGCTCGTAAATGCTCTACATGTTCTTCCTAGCTGTTCGAGAAGATGGCGACATCGTACGATATGGCACGGCGAACTCGGAGTGGTCATTCAGAACGCGGTCCATTAAGCCTGAAAAACAAAAGGGCGTGTTTTTCAATGCAAAGCTCACCTTAAGTGGAGAAACGAGTGTGGCAGAGCGGATAGCATACCCCGTAAGCGGGACTTCTCAATACGCTCGCACCAAGTCTGATGTGGAAATAGAGTGTGACACAGTTTCTACCCTCTCCTTTAGATCAGCTATCGAGTAAGTTTGGTTTCGAGAACTCATTCTTACACCACACTCTCCAGTTATGGCATTAGGACGCCAATAATCGATGCATGACCTTGGAGCTTTCCTGGCACTTGAATCAATATGGGAAGGATTGTATAGTCACTCTCGCCCGGTACTATGACTCTCAGCTCCAGCACTTTATCGGTATCCTTTTTTCTTAATCAGCCTTTGCAAACAGGAACATTGATACGGCTTGCTACGGATTGGTTCTTCACAGGTTAGCTTGATATCGTGTTTCATCACCGTCGTTTTCCCGGAATGATCCGAAAAGACGTATTGAAACTTCAAAACAATCTTCCTCAAGTTCTCCTTCCCTTAGCCTTGGCTCCAGGTTCAACTGCTCCAAGATTACTTATGATGCCGTGTATATTACATCCATAGATGTCCAAATTTCTGCTCCGTCTTGCTCTGAATCCCTCAAAATCAGATTTATGACAGCTTGACGCTGAACGTATGGTTTCATCAAGGTACTGTGGAAAATTTCGTTCGGCTGCCTTCCTAGTTTCACTTCATATTTGGTATATTAAATTTCGAAATTAATTTGACGGGCCCTCCCAATGAACCTCAAGCTTGTTCCTTTTGAACAGCCGCAGCAGCGTTAGCTGACTTTCTCCTTCAAAGGTGAATTTATTCACTAATTTGTTGTAGTACTTCTTCGTCAACACTTGTGCGGCCTTTACGCGGCTCTCCACAAAAGCTATTGTTTTTGAAGCCACTCAAGGAGGTGGAGAACATACTAAACTACATTAGGGTTCAAATCAAATCTCTCCTAATACTCGCATAGCATTCGCAATGGCATTCTCAAACTCCTGTCATACATAAGCTCTGAAGGGCTCAATCCATTGCTCTCATAAGGAGCTTATCTAAAAGCGAACATAGCGGAAGGAATACACGCTTCTCAGTTGCTTTTGTTCTCGTAGCAAAGAGCTCTCAGTATCCGTTTTAGAACGGAATGCATACGCTCTATCGGATTAGAATGCGGGTGATGGATCGAGAATGCACTACTTTTATTACGCATTTATCCGAAAAGGCGGAAGTGAGGCAGCTGGTGAAGACACTATCGTTGTCGTATGTGATTTTAGAAAGAAATGTGACGCGTGCGCATATAGAAAGTAAAGCATCCAAGACATCAGGAGAAATAAGCTGCTTAAGTGCTAGCACTTCTGGAAATTTTGTGGCTACACAGAACTCCGTCAGCAGGTACTGACAGCCTTGCCTTGACTCTGGTAATGGTGCGACGGCACCAACTACTAGACGCCGAAAAAGTTCTGTGATAATTCGCACAAGCTTCATAAGTGCCTTCCAATTGTCCGTGGATTTCGCCACTCTCTGACAAGTGTCGCATGATCATAAAAGTCTTCGACATCCTTCCAGCACTTTGGCCAATAAAGCTCAAGATAAATTCTAGCCTTGGTCTTATTTATGCCGAGCTGCCCTTCCCACGCGTTTTCATGCACGAGCTCCAATAGTTGGTGACGATGCTTTCGTAGTACGAAGAGCTGCTCATACTTGCAACCATGCACATTCGTGTAGCTACGATACAGGATCCCTGCCTTCTCATAAAAGGAAACATTCCTTTTATTGGTTCCCAATTTTACGCTTTTCTTTAGCGCTTTAATCGAGGAGTCCTCACGCTGCTCTTCAATAAGCGTTTCTCAATCAACCCTCGACAGCTCTAATTCTCGTCCAACCCGACAGCTCGACTCTAATCTTCCGCTACAGGCGAGAGCTTAGCGCCACTCTCGCTCTCACTCATTGGCACCATGTCCTCTTCTTCGCCGACAGAAACAGCACCAGCCACTCCCGTGACGGGCGGCTTGAGTGATTGCTCGAGTGACTCACCCAGAAAATTTCCTGTTCGAAGCTCCATAGACTCGCCGCCAAGGTCAAGCATCTCGGCCGCCTTTGTAGGTTGTGTTCCACTACATTTAACAAGATCATGCTCTTGCTAAAGCTTCCGCGCTTGCGATGGCGTAATGGCCATGAACGCTAAGTTGAAAAAGAACGACTCACCCCACTCTTTGAGAAGCTGCTCACAGTAGTTCCAAAAAAGATGAGGAAAGCGATCGGTAAGTGCAGCAGACACAGCCGCTTTGGTGCGAAGCTTACCGAACGGGCCTTCAATGACAACCGTATTAATGGGTAAGCAAGCACTCTGCTTCTCGGCGACTCACCTGATCCACGTGCACTCTCCTATAAAGTCGTCCGGAGACGCAAACGAAGGATGGACAACGTCCATGGTTGCCGCTGAGTCTCGAAGTGCCCGACACCTTTTCCCGCTACACTTCTTTCCTGAAGGTAAGGCTCCAACAACCACATGTTCTTTTCCGATTCTCGGATTGTTGTGAAAGCAAACTTTTGTTTACAGTTTACCGCGATGGGCTCTTCCTTTTGCAGTTCTAGCAAATTAGTGGCTTGCGCGTGACTCTGTGGTATCAGTGCGTTATTAAGGAACCTCCCTTGATTTCTGCGCTTTCGTTCGCCCTTCCCCTAGAGTGTCCTTCGTAAGAGACGGTTCCTTTCGGAAATAACGGTGTGGAGTGGGTTTCCATTCATCAGGTTTGTTTGAAAAGCCCTCTTTTCTTTCACCTTTTTCAATGTGCACTGCACTATTATGCAACTTTCATTGAGTATAACACTCCTTAGCTAACTCTGATGCCTTATTTAGCTGTACTTCGCCATGCTTCTCCTCCAGTCAAAGCTTGACGTCATCCTCAATGCAGTGGTATAATTGCTTCAATGCAATCTATTCTAACACCTTATCGCGACCATCACAAACATCTTCGCCCTTGAGCCATACAACTAAATAGGCGTTAAGCCGAAACGTGAAGTCCACATGTGAATCATTGCCCATTTTTGCATACCGGAACCTTTGCCGGAAAGCCTCGGGTGACAACTTATTACGTCTCAGGAGAACTTACTTAACCTCGTCGCAGCTCTCCAGCGCTTCTATAGAAAGTACGTTATCACGTCGGATACTTCGCCGAGAAGTAGAGCTAACAGCTTCTGCGCCCAAAGTGACCACTCCTACGCGTTTCGCTCACAGATGTGTTAGAACTTGACGAAATACTTCGCCATTTCCTCGCCTACAGCGAACGAAGGCAGTTGGTTTCGAATTCTATGACCGCTAGCCTGAAGTATCGCAGAAGCTACGCTAGACGCCTGTGAACGCTGTATGATTGCTAATTCTATTTTTTTTAGGGGCGAAGCTCCTTAGGGCGTGGGCTGTGCGTCCCCTGTAGCCTGTATGTAGCCACCACTAGTTTAGTTCTTGCAGTGTTCACTAGATGGCGGTACCGTCCCCTGTATGTAGCCACCTCTAGTTTAGTTGTTGCAGTGTTCACTAGATGGCGGTACCGTCTCCTGTATGTAGCCACCTCCCGTTTAGTTCTTGTAGTGTTTACTAGATGGTGGTACTTGCAGCTGATGATGAAAAGATGCAAGATGTTATAAACTAGAAAGCGGTACTTGTAGTTGATGAAAGACGCGAGATCTTATAAAATAGGAATGATGTCACATATGGCGCGTGTCATTGGTTGAAGGCAATCGTTCGATTTAGTGCGGCGACGTACGCTAGGGGGAGCGATGTAATAAAATTGAGTGGGCAAAATGTACAGAGGATTCATGGTTTACCAGGTTTACCTCCGGAGCTTCGCCCACTCACCATCATTCACTTCGTGGATATGGCGGAATTTTTTTTTAACTCGCGGGACTCCTGTCTCTCGGCCGTTTCACGAAGTTCTCGCCTTTCTGCTTTCTCGCTAATTTCTCGCCTTTCGGCCTCTTCGCGTTAAAGTTTTTTTTTTTCAGCCTCCTCGTGGCGTGCTTTCATATCCGTCCAGGCCTTCTCGACTTCATCAGTCGTCCCTCCTTCATCCTTCTTGATCGCAAGAAGGATGAAGAGGGACGACCCTTCATCCTTCTGAGGATGAACGTGACGATGAAGGAGTGACGGCCCAAAGTAAGGCCTAGTTCCTCCCATATTTCGATGAGTTCCTTCAGTTTAAGGTTCCGCATCAATCACACTAGCCTCTTGCTGTCTACACTTGTTACGAATCTACTTGCGGTACCCACTATAAGTGTACTAGCAAGACGCGGAAGCAATTCTCAATCCTACCTTGTTTACGCCCTTTGCATAAACTTTGGTTTCAAAGCACTCTGACTTCGCTTGAAAAAATCAAAGCTTTCTCCAACGCTTCACACAGCCCTTCTTTCAACTACTATAACCTGTGCTGGAGCATTCTGGTGAACTGAGGGGCAAACATCAGGCACCCAACGCACCGAGGTAGCTGATGTCGGCCGATCCCGCAGCTGCCATTCACTGCCACGACTCGCACCGCCGCTGCCACTGTTGTGTAGTGCGCCGAAGTCACAACCCACTAAGGTCACCAGTGTTCGGTAACGCCTGTTCCTCAGCTCGTGGCTGCTTCTGGGCAGGGCTGATAGACGGAGCGGACAAGACGATGGTGAGACAAGGCAGGATTTATGTACAGCATAAAATAGAAGCGTAACATATTCGGCACTGGGGCCGACAGCTTAGGAGATCGAATAGCCAAGCTATCTTCGGACGCTCTGACGCTGTCGTCTGGTCTCTGACGCATAGGTCGGCAGCTTGGCGTCACGCCGCTTGGTTCTTTAAAGGCCCCGGGTGCATCCTTACGTCAACAACATTCAATCAGAACCGCCACTGGTCCTGGCATCAGCATCCTCCAATCAGGGACCACCGCACTGGATTGCACCCGTGGGCCAGTGGTATTGCCACGCGTTGCGCAAGACTCGCCTGACTAGATGGCGTCGATTGCATCATGGAGCTGCAATCGGACCCGTGAATTGAGGTATAATTACTGTACATGATACTTTTCGGTAGCATAGTTGCGCGTACCCTTTCCTTCGCCACTCGCGCCACTATTTGGGGCGCACTGTCGGGTGGTGTAGAGTGACGTTAAATGTTTCATTTCATGCGGTAAAGTCAACTTCACATGCACAAAAGCGCATTGTGTTCTCATCATGACCGCCGTTAGGAGCTTTTAGCTTGTACGTATACTCCTTCACGTTAAAGGATATAATCTGCGCATACGCGGGTCTTTACGGAACGTTTACTTAACGTAAACTAACCGCCGGGTAGGCCTAACGTTTACGGCGCTTTCTCTGACGTTCTCTTTTGTTCTTTTGAACTCGCGCACCTTGACTCAAAATAAGCCGAGATGAGAGCGACCATGCCATTACCTTGTTTCAGCCGGAATAACTACGCTAGAATGGCCAGAACATTGATGCTGCACACATGTGAGCCCCCGGTAGACTGTATAGGTGGCGCCATCTAGCGGGGGAAATTGAATCAGGTATACGATATTGTTATTGCTGAAACATTGTGCATGTCTGGTTTAAAAACCACGTCATGGTATTATTACAAATGGTTTAGTTTGCGAATCATTTTCACCTAATTTAAATAATTGCTGAGTTTAATGTCCCAAAACCACCATATCAGTATGAAAGACGCCGTAGTGGAGGGCTCCGGAAATGTTGACCACTTGGGGTTTTTTAACGTGCACCTAAATCTAACCACACGAGCCTCAAGCATTTTGTCGCGCCTTTCTGAAACAGTGCAATCGTGCTTAACGCAATAGAATACGTACGTGGCACGCCGCCCGCGCCGGGACAATGCGCCGTACTTTTCTCCTGCTCACGAGACGAGTGGCTTCAGTGCACTGCTTTGAACATAATGGCGGACCTATGCGCAACTGTGCTCCCGTAAGGAGCATAAATACAGTAACTTAAGGTTGAGGGAGCTTGCCGTGCGTTGCGTAAGGGCTGGTTCACACTAGCGGCAACCATGTCCTGATGGCGCGGTGCCATAGACCAGCGGCCGGCGCCGTCCACCGGAGAGCTGTTTTAAGTGAACGGCAAGCTTCGCCGGCGAAGTATTTGAGCCTTCGACAAACCTGGCTGGCTTTCCAAATGCAGTTGTCGACCGCCTCGAATCTATCAAGCGGCCGCCGTGCGCTTTGTAGTCGTAAGTTCCTAACTGGTGCTTTCATTTGCTTTAGACTCATGTCCTTTAGCTTCGACAACACAGTAGTCGAATCGATTCGGCACTGTTTTTGAGAGCCATACTGAAATAATTGATGTGGTAGGCTGAAGCAAACCTTTCCCAGTCTCGGAGGGCATACATTACGCGTGTGTTAGTTGTTGCTGATCCTGAATAGGGGGCGCCACTTGTCAAAAGGTCTGCTTTTGGAGACGTCATTTTGAATTGCCGTGCACTTTTTTAATTACCAGACAAGCTAAAATGGTATCTTCACTGCGTGAACGCAGTCTTGGAACAACAAGTACGACATAGCGTGAAAACCGCGGAGCAAAAATCAAGCGGCTCGAAGTGTCTTGCAGCCAACAAAGACGATGCGAAGAGGTGAAAGCAGACGACGCGGTTCAGCCATGTCGCTCCTCGGTTGCTGATTAGCCACGTCACTCTCCGGCAAACGGCAAGCAGCGTGAAAAACGGGTCTTGAACCTATTTTTTGAACGGCGAAGAACGGCAGACATGCGCGAAGGAAACAGCCATGAACGGCAGCCTGAGAACGTCCAACGTCAAACGGCGAGGCATGCTTGCCGCTAGCATGAACCGGCCCTAAGACACACCGGTGCCACCGTACTAGATGACGTCTTTGAGGTTATGGCGTCAGGTGGACTCGTTCGCTGGCCTTGACACTGGTTGCCTTTTCAAAACCAATGACGTTCGGTCTGGACTCCCAGGCATAACAGTACCCAGATAGACATCGGCGTCTTGGAGTAAACGGCTGGACTTGTAGACCACGGTCTACGTGAATTCCTGAAGCCGGAGAGCACAGTGAGCCAGGCGCCTTGCTGTATCTTTGAATGTTGAAAACCAGTATAGGACATGGTGGTCTGTGGTCGCGTTGAAATGTCGGCCAATAAATAAGGGTGGAATTTATCGACTGCCCATACAAGTGCCAGGCATTCACGCTCAGTAAGGGAATAATTGCGTTGGGCAGGGGAAAGCAGCCGGCTGGCTTATGCAAGGACTCTATAACGACCAACGAAGAATTGTCGTTGGGCTATCACAGCGCTGATTTTGTAGCCGCGAGCGTCAGTGCGGACCTCAAGCGATTCTGACGCGTCGAAGTAGGCTAGGATCGGCGGTGTGGTGAACAAGGTGATGAGGCGTAAAAACGCGGTGGACTAATCATGACCCCAAATAAATAGCACAACATTTTGAAGATATTACTTAGAGGGCATGCAACGTCCATGAAGTTCTTGACAAATGATCGGAAAAGTGAGCACAGACACACAAAACTGTGAACATCTTTCGCGTAAGTTCATACAGGAAACTCAGAACAATGCGAACTTTTTTGGGAGCGGGGTGCCAGATGACTTGACGAGATATCCCGGGATGGCAACTTGGTGGTGCCCGAAGTGGCATTTCGAAGAATTAGGTTTGAGTTCAGCCTCACGAAACATAAAAAGAGTGATCTTAAGTCGGTCAATATGAGTCGCAAAGATTGGCGCAAACACAATGCCGTCATCTAGGTGTACAAAAGCAGATGAATCATTTAAAGCTGCGCGAAAGTGTTTCCATCATCCGCTCGAACGTGTCTGGCGCATCGCACAAGCCAGACGGTTGAACTCTGAACTGGTAGAGACTATCAGACGTTACAAAAGTGGTCTGCCCACGGTCAAGGACGTCTACTGCGGTTTGCCAGTAACCGGAGCGTAGGGCTATCGAATAAAAATAGGTTAAACCATGAAGGCAGTCCAAGCATCATCAATGCGAGATAATGGGTATTATTTTTTTTAAAACTACGACCGCAGGGGACGCCAATAGACTCGAAAAAGGCTGAATAATGCCCTCTGTGAGCATTTTGTCAACTTCTCGTTGAATACCTTGGTGCTTTGATGGCGACAGTCGGTAAGGACGCCAATGAATCGGAGTCGCATCACCTGCTTTAACATATATTTGTTTAAAGCGATTATGACACATCTAGAGAATAATGATTTACTTCATGCAAATTAACATAGTTTTTGGGCTGTTTTATCCACAATAACACAGTTAGTTGACATAACGAATTTTTTTTAAGTGTAGTAAATTTCAAGGGTCAAATAAATGTCTACATTAATTTTGCACTTTTAAGAAGCGTTTGATGTTATTCTGCATGCTTATTTAGTAACTAGAGTACATTCTATGGGCATTGAACTCAATCTCATTTGTTGAATAGAATATTTTTCGTCCTCAAAAAAACGGCATGTTGCGGTTAATGATTGTGTTTTTGATACACTGGATAAGCTTCACTTCGGAGTGACGAAAGGCTCGGTACATGGCCTTTAATTTTCTTAGTTTATATAAATGATATTTATTTGTCTGTTCATTCGCCTGTGAAGGTACGACTGTTCGCCGACGACTGTGTTGTGTATGCTAATGTGACTCACCATTCCGACCAAGTTTGACTAAAGGATACTTTGAACTCAAACGGCATAGGCTGTGAAACATGGGGATAGAAGATTAATACTTCGAAGATGGCGTGTATTACATTTAGCAACAAAAACTAACCCTCAGAATTTTCTTATACTATTATAATGCTTACAAGAAAAAAAAGTCAAGTACAGTATTTAGGTCTTACAATTACAAACAGTCTTGCTTGGGAAACACATATAGAAAATGTTTGCAGCAACGCGCTAAGAAAGCTCCAATTTTTGAAACGAAAATTGTGTCGTGCGTCATCAACCGTCAAATTGACTGCATAAGAAGCTCTCGTCGGACCGAAATTAGCATACGCGGATCTGATCTGGAGCCCGCACCAAAAATACTTAGTCATGAATTAGAGTGCGAACTTTGGCCTCGGGATTTATATACGATTTATGTACACCACATACCCGCGTTTCTTCGGCATGGCCGTCCTTCGCGACAGGGCAAAACTGAAAAAAAACTAGCTCATAGCAGAACTGTCATGCAGAGTGTGTAATTTACCTCGTGTGCTAAACTATTGTATTGCATGTTTTTATCACATATAACTTTGTGTGGTTGTTAATGCGAAGCACATTTATTTATTCAATTTATTTTGCTTGTTGATTGTGGTTCAAGTTTGCTCTACGGCTTACGTTAGTGATAGTTGTAAATAATATTGTTGGTATTGTTTTTTGATGATGTTTCCACCCCTGCATGGGCCGAGTAGGGCCTGCAGTGTATTTAAATAACTATTAGAGGAGTATCTATGCGGTGCTTGACCAGCGAGGTCTGACCCAATGGCTTACCATCAAAGTGAAATATGTCTGAGTAGGTCTGTAGGAGATCACCGTGGTCTTTCGTTTGAGAGGGAAATAGGTCTCGCCTAAGGCAGTCATCTTCATTACATTGTAGTGCAGTGCTGAAGATCCGACTGCACTGTCGTTTTGTGGGCTCCCAGAAACAGCATCGGGCAAATCAGCCTGACCAGGCGCCACAGACTATAATTTGCACTGGGGATATGGCGACAGAGTGTTTAGAATCATGCTTTGAGTGCTGTTTCTGAAGTTCAAAAGGGGAAGGCAGGCTTTGTTTGCCGTCATAGTTAAAACTGTGTATGGAAAGATACGTGCAGTCTAATTAAGGCCGCTGGAAGTAATGCGACCACGTAATCACCATCTGGTACACACGGGCACGGTTTAATAGCGCAGGTTTGTGCTTGTGGTGGCAGCCGAACAAAGTCACTACATGAGAGCTTCTTCCGAATCAGCTCTGACACGTCGGCAGACAAAGGTAAGTGGAGTTATACGACACCAGCGGAACAGTCAATGACAGCAGACTGGTTACATAAGAAATCGAGTCTGAGAATGACGTCATGAGAACAATGAGCAAGAACATTAAACATCACGGAAGTTTGGCGGTCGGTGACCCATACGCGTGCGGTGCACATTCCGAGCTCAGCCGGAGTCCCTCCACTAGCGACACGCCCAAATAGAGACTCGAGTGGCGTAAGCAACCTATTTAACCGTACACAAAAATCAGAGCTCCTAATGAAAATATGTGCACCTGTTACAATGTTGGCAGTAACAGGCAGGTCATGCGCTTCCACGGCAAGCAGGTTCTTGTCCATGATCGGGGAGAGCAGAGGGTTTGAAAGTAGGGGGTTCATGCAGCGTCACTTCTGGCTGCTGCGTTGCTAAGTTTTTTTTGAATATGGTCGTCTGATAGGGCGGGGCGACGCATAGCGGTGGCGCTGAGGTGATTGGGAATAATGTTCGTGCGGAAACTGTGAATGACTAGAGCGTAGGACGTATGTTGAAGGAACCCGATTGTACGGTTCACTGTCACGACCGTGAAACTACAGGGGCCGGTTGCGTCACGTCGATAGCAAGAAAACGAACAAAATGGCGATGTGTGAGACCGACAATAGCGAGCAGTATACCTTCTAACCATGGCAACGAAGGAATATCTGGCTTGTCATCTTGCGTTCTCCACTGTGTAGGGTCCTGGTAGTTGCGAAACATTTCTGGTGCGCGTTAAGACGGCCTCATAGCAATTAGGTGAGGTGGCGTGAAGTAACATTAAAGCTGCAGTCCGACATTTACGAGATTTTCCCGCTCAACTTTCTAGATCAGAGAGATTACTGGTCAAGCATCTTCAAACGGCCGCACCATGAAAGATGATGGCGTTTCCGCCTCGATTTCATGACGCACGATGTGGACTATGCTCTCGGTGGAGGGCAGTGGAGTACGTGTCGGCTGAAGGTCCTCGCAATATGACGTAGCAGCAGTATTTGGAAGCCGCATAAATTGCTGGGCAATGCAGCGACTCTTCAGTTCTTCGGAGCGCCGACACTCTTTGATGATGTCGTCCACGGTCGAGCAGTCCTTGGACATGAGCATATTGAAGGCATCAGCTGCACTGCCCTTAAGCACATAGCTGACTTTGTCCTCTTCGGTCATGTTGGTGTCGACACGTTGACAAATTGCGAGAACATCAAGCATGTACGACACACGGGATTCAGTCGCCGTTCAAGCTCGACTGGAGAGACCATTCTAAGCGGCTTGCTGGCGCCCCGCTGGTCAACCGAAGAAGTCACGGAGCTTTTGCTAACATGCATCCCAACTTCTGATATCTCTCTTATGAGCCTAAAACCACACGCCTGCTGTGCCGCGGCGATAGAAGCTTACGTTGGCGAGCATCAGTGCCGGGCCCTGCCGATTAACCACTGCAAAACGTTCATGTTTTGCAATCCAGTCATCTATGTAAAAGTTGTTTGTTCCGCAGAAGTTACCCGGTTAGCGTGTTTGAGTCTGTACAAGCCCCTGTACCGGGTGCCCAGAGTCGCAGTCGATGTAGAACTGGTGAAATTTCCTTCTGTTGGCATTGTGAGGCTGTACAGGACACGACCACTATGAAGTTCCCTCTTCCATTGTACCCAGCACCTCCACCGAAATTCTCCGTTTGTATTTGCAAAATATCTACAAAGGCAAATAGCCTGACAGTCAACATAATGACTGGGTTTCACCAGAATACGTCGTCTTGCTTTTCTTCCCTGTATACAGCCTAGGCGAAAAGGCGACACAGCTGCAATATTCTGCAACAGGACAGCTCCGAACCCTAAGCTGCTTGCGTTGGTGTAGATTTCGTGCCGGCGTATGGGTCAAAGCCACAAAGACGGCAGCGTCCACAGACGTTGTTTTAGTTCTTGAAATGCTTTTTCTTGCGTTGTTTCCCACTTCTACACGACCTTTGTCCTTGTAAGGTTGGTGAGTGGCTCGGCAAGGCGGACAAAGTTTTTGAAGAACTGCCTACAATAGGCGCACAGGCCGAGAATTCAACGCACGGCAATCTTATCGGTGGGTGGCGCGATGGCGCGTTAAGTCAGTCATTCCCCGCTATCATCGGCATTGCTGTCCCGCGTACTCGTCGGTTGTCAATCAGGATGCGGTGCTTTTTTGCTGTCTTGCTGTAGTGATCCTGCCTTTCGCAAAACGCCCCGCAGCAACTTCAGTGCTAACTATAGCCCATGACAAAGTACAAGGCCGACACCCATCATGGAGCGCCGACACACGCTACATGCACGTTCCATTTTGTGCAACCGGCGGGACAAAGACATGTCACAAATTGATGTGCTGTGTGGCGTGTGGGCAGACTATGTCCAGCGTAACCATCAGGATAAAGACATGCGACGAATTGTAATGCGTTGTAATGCCTGACAGACTGTGTAAATTGATGATTGACTCGTGGGGTGTAACGTCCAAAAACCACCATATGATTATGCAAAACGCCGTAGTGGAGGGCTCCAGAAATTTCGACCACGTACAAACTGTGTATACAAGAACATTCGACTAATTATGAAGTATTATGGTTCCCAATGAATTGTGAATACTAATGTGCGACTGCTTCTAAGTTCACTCTTTTCTATTTCAAGTGGTGTTCATTATTGCCCTTAGTAGTGTGGGCTATGTCACTCACTGGAGTGTCCATACTTTTGTGGGGGAGGCGTTGGGCCGATAAGCCCTTATCTGCAGCACGAACGTGGAAACGGGGTCAGAAGAATATACGCGCATCGCACATGTGCGAGGCGAGAGTGAGCGTCAAAAAAGCCACAGGGCAGCCGAGAAAGAAAGTGCCTAGCCGATAAAAATACAGGTGAGACAAGCCTGAAGGCTTTTTTTTTTTGTGGTGAGGTGATGGGATGTGGTGACGGTCGCACTAGGCGTGATGTTTTAAGTGTGAATACACTTTATAAGCGACCCCAAACCATCCACCGCCGTCGGCGGCGTCCGCAGTCTTCTCTCTATCTTTAAAAGAAAGAGGACTTGGCGGGCCGCAGCGCGATGCTTTACCGAATAAGCCACGGACGCGACGCTGATATCGGTGTCAGTAACGCGCCTTATACCCCCTCTTCCTTCGATCGCTCCTCCGCTCTCCTCGCTCGCTGCAGCTGCGCGCGCACCCCTCTCTCTCGCGCGCCCGCCTTCTCTCTCAGTCTCCCGTCGAGAGCGGGTCGTGAGGGGGAGTAAAGTTAAAATCCATTGGCATTCGCCAGTGAGTTAACGTAAACTCCCCCGTGTGATCAAATTGCGATTCCCAGGAACCATTACACCATAAAGGCACCATAGTGTGATTAATAAATATAATAGTGCGAATTAATAAACACCCCTCATAGCATCACCCCGTGTATTCGTACTTAACCATGTTCACCCTCGGGGAAATGCTTGGGAGTTTTTCTTTAATGGATGATGCAGGGCAGAGGTCACGCCAGTTTGGAGCGTCCGCGAATGCGAGTCACTGGCTAGTCTTCTGCTGCGAATTGCGTGTGAGTTTACTATCCTGCTGTTAAGTTTCACGCCTCATGTTTCATTGACCGCCAGTCTGCGGTCTTCCTGTCCTTTGTGTGTCTTATAGTACAGGATTTTAGTATACCGGGTTACCGGAGGGTGCCAAGCCGGATAGCGCTGAAACGAGCTTTTTGCACTTTTTGCCCGTACCGCACAAAATACGCCCAAAGAACGCCCGCAACGCCTTCGCGGCCGTGGCCGCCGCATGTGCGTATGCGCAAAGTAGAAAGTCTTCGCGATTACTGACTAAATCTGAAAAGAAAAAAAATGAACAATGCCAACAAATTTTTCGTTACAAAATGGAACTTTATGTTTGTTTTCTTTACTTGCGCTATGATTTAAACCTAACTATGAACAAAAGATCAGCATCACGGTGATCGGCATCAGAATCGGCATCACGAGTGTCCGCCACAGTAGCATTGATGCCCCTTCAGTGATTGTGTGCCACCACGAAGCATTCTCGAAAGGGCTTAGCACAAGAACTTCTTCGAGGATAGCTTTATTGTATGAAGGCGAGTAGCGTGTCCGCGGTGCAATGCTGGTAGCGGGCCTCGAAGTATCCCTTTTGTTTTTTACGTTTTTGTTTGGCTCAACTTGACTCAGCTCAAAGGAAAGCCGGTAATGGCAACCTTGGAAGCATGTCGGGCATTTGGTCGTTTGAGCGTATCCGGTAAACGCCAGCTCAGACCCGGTAAACCGGTATTCGCAAACTTTTTTCCTGTATAGCGGTGCGCCGGACAGACTAAAATCCTCTAGTGTCGTGTTGTGCCATTCTAAAAGGCTGTGATTTTTTTTTTGTATGTCGCGAATCGAAGTGGTTCTTGTTTCCAGCGTTGCTCACTCGTGTCGTGCGAACTGGGGCTCACTGACCCCTCTGAGCAGAGGCGGGGCCTTCACCGTCAATTTTTATTGTGATAGCAACTATACGGACATTCTTGGCTGGATTTCGCCCCCTGCACCGGCGTCGGTGTCGCGCACCGTATATGTATATGTGTCTATATAAATGCAAACGCAGGAAAGAAAAAAAAACTCCAGAAAAAAAAAAGCAGCATATTCACAGAGTGAATGATGGAGAGTGGGGCGAAGCATCTGTCCGTCCATTCGTTCTTGCTTCTGTCCGTCCAGGCGTACGTCTGTATGACCATCCATGCATCCATCCGCCCATCCGTGCGGGCGTCTGTTCGTGTGTCCGCACGTCCATCTGTGCGTCCGTCCGTGCGTTCTTGCATGCATCCGCCCCTGAGCCCGTCCATGCGTCCATCCGTCCATGCAGCCATCCGTGCGTCCGTCCATGCATCTGTCTGTGTGTCCGTTCGTCCATCTATTCAACACTCCAAGTACAACCATCTCGTATCTTTTCATCATATATTCCCCATATAGAAGCAGCGCCATCCAGCGTACATTCCAAGGACAAACCGAGAGGTGGCACACGCACACTTTTTTAGGGCTTGCGCTTCGTATCTACTTCCCACCTTTAACTACATCGAGTTCATGGTATATACTAGCTCACTGTATTCATGGCACTGCGGCTCAACGCTCACTAAACCTTTCTGAAAGCAAGGAGGTTACGCCCAGTGTGTATATCGAGCAACCCTTTCTTGTGAGATAGTGCTTAATGTACATGCCAATGACTGCTAATGGGGAATGAGAGACAGAAGCATTCGGCTTTTAGTTAACGCGCACGCTGTGAACTTTATTGTTCAACAACGCACAGGAGAAATCTCCCACCGGCACCACCTTGCAGGTCAAAACGTAAAACTGGTTACACATTATGACTAAGAATACTACGAGAGACGAACTGGTGCCGCTTTAAGGAGCTTCGCCCCTAAAGAGACTCCGATGTGTGGAATCCAATGTGTGACCTCCACGTCATGAATACGAGGCATTAACCACTGAGCCACCCAGAGGTACCTCCTTCGACGTTCAATCGGCAAGCTATTTATATCTACCACTTACCACTGCTGCTGGCCATCTTGAAGGGAAACTGTCGTGTTTTCAGCGTAATCAGCAAAATAGCGCAAAAAACGCACGGCGGCTCTCATCTCCGGCGCGTGCTTTGGCCTGCGGAGATGAGAGGAGTGGGCCATCTCTTGCACGCCTTTATCTCCCGGTGGGGAGGATCATACGTCTTGCTAGCGTTGGGCTTCAACTGGAATGACTCAGGTGCAGTTACGGGTCGCACGAATGTCACTGCAATCGTTACACAGCCTCCGTTAACGAAAAGAGCACACCTTTCAGGCACAGCGAAGTAACAACTGAGATGTTTATTCGGGTTCATCCGTATATGTGAGTGCGTTTGGTGCGTCGTTTGTGCGTGAGAAACGTGGGGCACGCTTCGATCTGCTTGCCATTCTGCGTGGGACCTTCCAATTTGTTGCTACTGCGTTCATTGCTTCGCCTTTGCGGCAAAGCGGTGACTTTTTTTTAGTTTTCTCCTTAATATCTACATTTAATTCTCCCATAGATATTGAATAACATTATTCGTTTGTCTGCCGATTTCATTGCGTACTGCAGCCACTCTAACTGCCTGTCTACGTATATATCTATCTACTAATATATCTAACTGCCTGTGTCTATAAACCAAAATAAGTATGGTAGGTAAGGAGATTTGACGAATATGACTTGCTGGTCATAATACGCATAATGTTAGAATTCCGTCGTGGACGCCGTGAAACCCTTTCCGCCAGTCACATGTGGCACATAACTGTATACCAGAAACGTGACACAAGTAGACGGGTATGTGCCTTAAGTGATCTCAAGTTTATATCTACCCAGAAACGCCTGAAAATCCAGACAAAGGTAATTATAATGGAAGAGCGCTAAAACAAACTTGACATCAAAAGCGTTGACTAGGCGAGTGCAAAGAATAATCTTCCCATTCGGTCATACGACAGCCTTCCTGTGCCCTTCTGTTGTCAATGGCAAACTTCAACAATAAGTTTTCCCTCAAACAAAATTTTGTAATGAAATAATTTGACATATAAAAGAACTGTTGGTTTGTTTTGAATTTTAATATAGTACCAGTGATTTCTAATTGTACCACCACAAAGTGCAAGTTTTGTCTCAACTCAGACAAAAATGACGAAATTGTTCGACACGCGCTGGTTCGGCGCAGACCAGCCGGCTCACACAGGAGGTTCAAAGATGCAATGAAGCCGAGTATACTAAACATACCACATGCCCTGACATTTTGGTCACGTGTTGGACTGACATAGTGGGCTTCACTTAGCTTCACCCGTGTAACGTAATGCTAACTGCTTTTTTTCTTACTGTGTGCACGCGAATAGAGCACGGCAGGCGAGGGAAAAAACGTCACCACGCACTTCCAGAAAAGGCGTGACCTACTTGGCACCGAGCCAGCACCTGCAGCCAAGGAATCGCGGTACGGCGCTTTGACACAGAGACATGGCCGGAGAGCGTTACACAGGCTAGTGAAAGAGCTGCCTCGCATCTTTAATCAGGAATGCTCGGCATACTGGCGCGCTGCGCACAAGGCCGTGGTTGTACGAGTAACCACTCAGGTACATGAAAAAAGAACAAGAAGCACTCGTAGTGTTATTAGAATCTTGAAAAGACCAATGATAGGCAGCCGGTTTGTGGCCCTGTTGCCGTATCATCGGAAAATATTGCAAAAAATATCCTACTTGGCGTTTCTACACTGGGCAATGCAGCGTGAACAGTGCTTTTCAATGCGCAAGGAAAAACATTCAAAATACTTGCAAAGTGAACTTTCAAGCTTCCAAATAAAACCAGCCGACATTCAGTATTTCACAATGTCCGTGCTGAAGCTTTATTGAAACTATTGAGAAATCTAGCTTCCTTCGTAATGCTCAGCAGCTATGGCACAGACGTTGGTTAAAACTACGCAGCGTTTCAAGAAAGTCTTTGGTCGATCCTTGAAATCGACGTTCCTCGATGTAAACCCGTATCTGCATGAAAAAACGAGTCCTATAAGATATAAGGGACGGTAGTTTTTCATGAAAAGATACCCTCAAAGTACGTAAGCTTTAAGATAGATAGATAGATAGATAGATAGATAGATAGATAGATAGATAGATAGATAGATAGATAGATAGATAGATAGATAGATAGATAGATAGATAGATAGATAGATAGATAGATAGATAGATAGATAGATAGATAGATAGATAGATAGATAGATAGATAGATAGATAGATAGATAGATAGATAGATAGATAGATAGATAGATAGATAGATAGATAGATAGATAGATAGATAGATAGATAGATAGATAGATAGATAGATAGATAGATAGATAGATAGATAGATAGATAGATAGATAGATAGATAGATAGATAGATAGATAGATAGATAGATAGATAGATAGATAGATAGATAGATGAAGCATCAACGTTAATTTACCACAGGTTGCTGATTTAAACTAACAACCACTAGTGAACACGCCATCAAAGCGCGTACGACAACGCACATGAAAAACAACTAACCACTGAAGCGACCGGTTGGGCCCCCGCAATCTCTGACGACAGCGCAGCTCTGGACGACTGGGCTTGCCCTACGCCATCTCCTGACGCCTGCAAGAGGTCTCCTCCAGTGGGGCCCCGTCCTCGGATTGCTGCAACCGTGTCCATCTTTCTTATCTCCTTTTTATTTCCGTGGTTTTTGTCGTTCACTGTCCCTGTGCCTCGCTCTCTCCTTCCTCTCCAACTCTTCACTTTTTAATCCCATCCTTTTAATCCCTGCTTTACCCCCCCCCCCCCCCTCGTGAACTATTGTCGAGGTGTCCTCCCCCTGAGAGACAGTTACGGAGCTCACTTTTCTCTTCTTTTCATTTAAAATCACTCACAAGAAAAAAATAAGCAGATAACTGTGGGAGGGGGGGTTACAAAGTGCGTCATCCTGTGCCCTCCTTTTTCTTTTGTGCTGTGTTATGGCGCCATCAGTTATTATGAACGAACAGCAACTCACGGAACCTTTTACTTTACCGAAAAAAATATTATCGCGTCCATGCAGATTTCATATCGCCTTCAGTATAGAAACAAGCTCAATCAAATTAACCAAGGGGTTGTTCGAGTTATGCAACCTGTTTTCGTCTCAGATATGGCGCGTTCGCTATAAGATCAATTGCTATATTAGTTGAAAACACTGGTACTAAGGACAGTTGCAACGCAACGTTCCGTTGATGCCTTCTTACTCGGTGCTTTATGAGGACTGGACCATAAATTCGCCAACAGAACACACAGACGCGTGAAAAGGCAGCGCTTGTTTTTGCACTGGTCATGGCACCAGAAGCCGTGGTCATGAGCAGCGACTCAAGGCTGTCATTCATGGCTTCGCGCATATCGCATCGTTTGACAGGCGGCCCACATGTAGCAATCTAATCATGGTAGCTTGGGCGGCGACAAATTTTGAGGAGCAGTGGCCTCGACGTCGTGATCGTCACTTTTCAAAACCGAAAATACTATGGTCTTTTATTCAGTGAACTTCGGCTCACACCAACGTTCCACTTGCAGGCAACCAGGTTGCCCACAGCATGGGGTCAGGTCTTACGCACCGAGCCATGGCCGATTCGCTGGCCACATTTACCTCCGAGAGCGTTGTTAACAAAACAAGAAACGAGGGGGTCGTGGGGTGATTGCCTGACCACATTAAACGGCATCACACAATATGAGACTTACCTGACGCATATACCCAACACCACGTATCAAAAAAACAAAAACAAAATACAGGCTTTAACTTGAAGGTTACTACACTTAAAAACTTAACCCAGCCCGGTGAACCTATGCCGCTGTTATCCGAGCCTCCACCTGACGGACTCGTGCAAAACGTGAGCGGAAAGTACCACACTGCAGTACATGCTTTGGGAGTGGGCCGCGACAGTTTTAATGTCACCACCGCCACTCTATTCGCGACGCCTATTAAGCAGAGACAAAATTCTGTGAAAGGTTGCTGGTGCCACCACGCGAGGGCAGGGACTGGCCACCGCCATGGCAGTGGTTCTTAAAAAATTAGAAAAAAAGGCCGATGGAGTGGCTAGCGCGGGGAGTGTGCGTCACGTGTCTCGGAATTCACTGATTTGGAAAGGCCAGCATTGGACACGTTGCAATGGTGCTCAATGAAGTCACTTCATTTTCCATCTTTACAATCACGAGGCGTCCATTCATCTACATTCTACGGTGCCGAGACAGACAGACAGACAGACAGACAGACAGACAGACAGACAGACAGACAGACAGACAGACAGACAGACAGACAGACAGACAGACAGACAGACAGACAGACAGACAGACAGACAGACAGACAGACAGATGAATTTTATTTTACTGTGCCGAGAAACCCCGGAATTTCCGATCCAAGGGAGCGGGCAACGAATAATGGAAAAGACTTCCGCAGCAACGAAAATGGATCGGATCAAGGGCAGGCAAGTGACCCACCGAGCTTTTAAATGCTTCTCCGTGGCGAGGCAAGCCAACTGATTGAATGGATTCAGTTTAGCGCCTCGGAATTTCGAGTTTTAATTGACAGACTGAATAACTGCAACGATGGTACAGATGCTCAACGAACCACAAGGACTCCCCACGAATGAGAAAGCAGCTGAGGACTACCTGTCAGTCTCGGAACATGAAGACAACGCAGCAAAAACGTTTCCCTTGTCTCTTATCACATCAAGCAATTTCAGCCTGAAAAAAACGATGGACCATTGCTTGCCGGTACACTACGATGGTGTGACCCCAAGTACGGCTTCGAAAAATCGTTCCATCTGCGATGCTTCAAAGCGGTTTTCTCGGGCTTCAAGACTACCGAAGCTTGACTTGGCTCACTTCGACGGAGCAGCAATACAGAGGCAGCCGTTTTGGAATGTGTTCAAGCATGCCGTCTGTACAAACGCTGGTGTGACGAACGTCGAAAGGTTTCAATACCTCTAAATTCATTTTGGTTGAATCAGCGGCCAAAGCGGCAGACGGAATTCAGGTGGCGGATGCTTCATATGCAGCAATCGAAATGCTAACCAGCCGCTTTTGAAACATCAGCATCATCAAGCAGAAGTTCTTGGAAAACCTGAAAACGCTCAAGCTCATACGATCTTCCACTGACGTGACCGCCATGAGGAAGCTCCTAAATATGGTGACCATAATTGTTAAAGGTACCAAGGCTATTCTACAATCGTAATTTGCACACACTACGATACTTCTCAAGATTCTGATGAAGGTGATAAACAATAACATCTTGGTGGAACATTTCAAGGGACCGAACTCATTAGAAAGACCAAGGGAGCCTCACTCGATTGAGACGGAGCTACATCGGCTGTTAAGCCATCTGCGACTGGATGTAGAAGGCCAAAATAAAAGCGTGCAAAACGAGTTTTGTGTTCGTGACACACTTGAAGGAATGCGTAACAGGAAGTCCAGTGCGATGCCCACCATTTCCGTCTTGCGAAGGGACTCTAAAATGAGAGCGAAGAATGCCAAGACAGCATCACAGCCACGAATGAGACAGCCCAGACCGCGGAAGAACAAGATGGGTGGTGGTTCTAAAGTGAACTAAGCGAAGACAAGGCAACCGAGAAAACTTTTTGAAAGGGGCTGCGGGAGAACATTGTGAAAGTGTTCACATAACGGATGTTTGTGGCAATGAAAATTGATCATTAAAAGCACAAGTTCACCGAAGGCGACGCTTTCAGAAGCACGCGCGTGCCACAAGCGTCACAAGCACCGATGGAACAACAGGCATAGGAGAAAAATCGGATTGTCCTACACTGATTGACCTGGACTTGGCACAAGTATTCGTGAACGACAAACATGCATGTGCTTAGAACGTGGTTGCATTAGAGTTCTTCAACGTCAAGTGTCTCGTTATATTGAGGGCATAGTTCGTTCACGTAAAGTAATATTACCTAATTACTCTCAGCTGTTCAGGAATGTACAAAAACTGTACCATTCGGCTCTCGCCACATCAATTCCCGTAGTATTAGAAGAAAAGGACGATGAAGAGAGTAGCGCGTGGAGTGTGTGGCGCGTTTCACGTACTTCACTGATTTGAAACGGCCAGCGTTGCAACAGTGCTCTGGGTAATAAAGTCACCGTGTTTGCCGTCTTTCTAACAAGGAGGTTTCCTTTCTTTTTGAGTGGTGACTGCTGGGAAACGTATCTGTCAGCGCCGCTGCCACTGGTAGGCAGCAATCATTAGTGATGAGCTGGCTGATCAGCTTTAGGACGTCCGGCAAGCCGAAACTGCCGCCCGGGTCCAAGGACTTCGAGCTGTTACCTGAGACAACGACGGAGAGTGAGACGGCACAGTGATTAATTCCTTCTTCTACCCTACCTCGAAGAAAGAACACTGCTCAAGTTTTAATAGTTTATTCTTCAGTGATTGACACGGTGTTTTCTACATTTGAATAAGTTGACTCGAAAGCGAAAGCCGTAGTTGTATCGTGCGTCGAATGCGACGCACGGAGAACGAAGGGTCCAGCTGCATAAGCGCAGGCTGAAAAGGAGAAGTGACACTGGCAAGACCTGGGTGCAAAACTCTCTTTTTATGTGCACAAGCATATCCATGTAAAGTGCACCCTCGCTATCTTTAACCGGACTTCAAGAATATGCCGACACACGCAATTACGACGCGACCAAATGCATGTTGCTTACCATTGCCTGGAGTTAAACTATTTTTGTGCTCTAAAATATTGTTTAATTAGATCTGTTTATTGAACTAACTTTGGAAGGAGAGGCACTAGAACTTTACGCATCTCGCCATATTTTGCAGTGCTTCCGGAATTATACCACCTTTGACAAGGAGATGGCGTCATGAGATGGTGTCGTAATGTGGCATCATGTTATGTGATGTGCTTGTGACGTCATGATTAATTTTTTTGCATCAGTAGGGCTGACGCATGAAGCATCTGAGGCTTTCGTCTTAATATTTAATTTGGCAAAATGCCCTATACGTGGTGCACATAATGCAAAGGTATGCTAGGTTATTTATTTGTGGACTATTATTTTACCTATTGACTACACGAAATACTTCTGCATGAAAGTGATGCTCCTCCTATGCCTCCAATAAGTTCCGACAGCCTTTCGAGCCGAATCCAAGCGACAAAGGCTAGCCGAGAAACGGGCCCTGCACGCAGGGCAGCGCCAACGCGGCAATGGCGGGAACATGTTCGCCAGGGCCGACGACTGCTTTCGGCAGGAATTATTCGAGCGGCACTTCGGCTTTTGCGACGTGTGCAATCGACTTGGACCACACTTTTCACCTTCACTGGTTAACCATTTCTACGGAGATCTTGAGAGGGATTTTTTTATTATTATTACTTATACAAAGGACGCACCACAGCAGTACGCTTTTGAAAGGTTATTGTGGGGTTTTTATGCCAAAAGTTCGTCCTCGGGAACGGTACTATGGTAGTGAAGCTGTAAAAACCAGGCGTGTTTCAACAGCGGAGCTCTTCAAGCTGTTCGTTGCACCGAGTAGTCCGCAGAAAAGTATTCATCATCATAATCCGGCAAACGCTTGCTTCCTTTTTTTCTTCTTCTGCTTCATCACCGCAACACCCGCGCCGATTGATCCTTCTGTAGAATAAAATAACCATCGCTTGCGAATGTATTACATGATTGAAGATAACGTGATGGCGCATAACTACTAATCACTGCACTTAGATTATGTACCAACACGTAATAATCAGTCATGAAATATCGCACAACATCAAGAAACACCCAGTCGCCCCACCATAGTGGTATAGTGGCTAAGACACTGAGCTGCTGACCCGCAGAACGCAGAATCAAATTCCGGTGGCTGCATTTTTGGTGGAGACGAAAAATACTGTAGGCCCGTGTGCCCAGATTTGAGTGCACAATAAGGAATCCCAGGTGGTCAAAATTTCCAGAGCCTTCCATACGGTGTCTCTCATAAGTTGTGGTGTTTTTGGGACGTTGAACACCACATATCAATCAACAACGCGAAACGACTGGTTACGTCACAAAAAAATCAGATAATGCTTATATCGTGACTTAATTCACATGAAAACATGCAACACCTAGTGACGTGACCATATTAAAGCCAGTTTCATGCTTTCGTAATTCAGAATAGTGTAACAGCTAGTCACCAGACTAAAATCTCAAGTACAAGCTAGTCACTTGACGCGTGAGAACAGCGAGAAATAAAAAAACCGGAGACAAATACCCAAGCTCATCAATACGCGGTGCTGCTAACAAACACTTATCTCTAGCCAAACCTTGCGTTACTAGCAAAAACTTAAAAGGAGAGAGAGACAGGAAATGATTTGAAAAAAAAATAAAGTAAAGGGACTCTAATTTCTGCCTCCCGTCATGGGCGCGTGGTTCAGCGCCTGTGAAGGTAAGCTAGGGTGTAGTAAAGATGATGAAAACTCAATAAAAGAAGATGGCGAGAAGGTGTGAGTAGATGACAATACATAGTGTATATCGTGTCAGCCACAGCAGGAGGATGAAGCCAAGGGGTTCGTCTATAGGGCGTCAAGATTAGCAGAAGCAGCAGCTTCGACAAAAGCTCGCAGAGATGGAATTTTGGACCAAAGGTCTCAGCATTTCTTCGGCATATTATTTGCGGCATCCCATGAAGGGTGATCCATGTAGAGAATGCATGCAGCAGGCCAACTGCTGCCTTTTCGCAGGCAAAAAAGCAACCACCGCTCGGGTCTTTCCAGCATGTCGCCGGTACCAGTGGTGCTGGATTACTGATGACCACCCGCTAGTCAAAGTGCGCTGTTGAAGCAGCTGGGGCAGGCGTCACCAAGTAGTTATCCGCCAGGGCGACCACCTGGTGACCGCATGGGCTGTCACTGTGGTGTGCTGATTTTGCGGCGGCGTGGGCTTCTTTGTTCTGAGCAATCTCAAAGTGCGAGAGACGCCACTAGAGAGATTAACACACACCGCTAATTCTACTGGTGCTGAGCTTGACGTGCAGCAGCGCCATAGTGATCCGTGCTCAGACTGGCTGCAGCAGCGCCTGAAAGGCTGGGAAGATGCAAGGTCCAGAGGTAGCTCCACTTTTGGTTCAGCCTTGCTCTAGTAGCGTAATATATGCGCATTTTTAGGAGCTTCGGCCCTAAAGCCGTGGGTCTATTCTTTCGAGCTCCTTGATATACGTGACCGCCTATTTCGATGACTCACTCAGCAGGTGCGGATGCAGGACGGACGGGTGGACAGACGGACGGACGGACGGACGGACGGACGGACGGACGGACGGACGGACAGACAGACAGACAGACAGACAGACAGACGCACGAACGGATGGACAATCCTCGGTTTACCGATAAAAACCTCTCAAGCTTTGCCTCACTGATCAGCATTCACTCCGTGGATATGCTGTGATTGTTCTTGCATACGAAGTGATTTGAATTAGTCATACATCTGCAAGAATTTGGGGAGCTAAATGAATGCATTGATTGATTCACTTGAAGGGACACAACGTAAATAAACAATTTACGTCAGAGTGAAATCTCAATGTATTAAAATATCTAAAACGACAATAATATCAACCCATGCTTATAAAGATGGCTAATTTTAAAGACAAACAACGAACTCTTTCAGCTAGCAGAAAATGCAAAGCTCATGGGATTAACGTTAGAGAGGATTTCTCTGCTAACAAGCGTTTCGCCAGTGAACACCTGAATAAATTTAAAAAGTTGCAGCCTTTCAAATCAAGGCTGCTACATACTAGACTTAGTGCACGCAAAGGCACGTATGTTTTCGACCATACCAGAAACGAAGTTGTTCGTAAAACAACCTAGCAATCAAAAGAGCCTGCCAGTTTCTGTGTAGACAAAGGTTTATTTTTTCTATATACTAATATTAGGAGTGTATTACCCCAGTGTGAGAAATCGTGCAGTGTGCTAGAATAATCAAAAAAACATCTCTTGGTATTAACTGAAACATAGCTTCACCCTTTCATCGATGATTCTGAGGTTCTGCCTTCTCCCCCTCACTTCGACATATTTAGACGAGACCGTGAAAATAAACGAGGAGGAGGCGTACTCATCTCCATTCACCGTGATGTAAACTGCATTCTTATATCAGTTTCCTCAACTCTCTAAATCATCTTTGACATCAGATGGTCGTCTATCCTCTTATCGTAATAGGTGCGTGCTATCAGCCGCCTGACTCTGAGGCGTCTTTCGTCGAACGTTTTCATGACGCCTTTCATCACCTAACGTCTGTCTACAACCATGCTAGCATCTTGCTCTTTGGTGATTTTAACTAACCTTCAATTACATGGTCCTATGTATTAAAGAAGACAGCTAAACACAACAATGAAAGTGTTATTGTGAACACCTGCCTAACATTCAGCTTATCTCAAGTTGTTACTTCCATCACTTGACGTAGCACTCATTCAACGAACATTCTTGATCTAGTATTTGCGTCACATCCATAGAACATACCCCCTCTCACTTACCGTTAGAGTAAGTGACCATCTAATCGTTTACGGTTCCTTTCATTGAAAACTTACACGTCCCCAAAAGCTAAAAAAATGCTTACACATTATGAAAATGGAGATTAGGTAAATATCAATAGAGAGCTTAATAAATTTTGGCATTCTCTATCAGTTCACTTCTCACCACGGTCTGTTGAAACAAACTGGTCCCTTTTTAAAACAGAAATGCACTGGCTTATCAAAAAGTACGTTCCCACAGTTTCTGTTCAAAACCATCCAACCTTACCGTGGTTTAACTGTAAGCTAAAAAGGCTTAAGAATAAAAAATAGACATTTCAGGGAAGCAAAAACTTCTAATGACCCCGCACTTGGTGAAAATGTCGCACTACAGCAAAGGTATACGACGTTACCCTAGCTCAGACTAAGCGCTGTTTTTTCAATTTCACTCTGCCTCAATTTTCGGTTAATACCCCAAACAATTTTGCAAGATTATCAATTCGAAACAGCATAAATGTTCCGTATATTTCGAAGACGACATTGGTAATCGCCGGGTATTCGCCGCAGTGGCGAATACCCTGAATTACATCTTTTTTCAGTTTTCACCAAAAAAATTCATAATAAACTTCTTCGATTTCCGCTCTCAAATCACCCCATTATGCCTGAAATCACAGTTTCATCGAAGGTGTCGTCAAAATCATTGACTCACTAAAGTTAACTTCATCTGCCGGACTCGATGGTATCAACTCCAAAGTGTTGAAAAATACCAAGTGTATAGCCAGTGTTATTCTGTCTAATATTTTTTAACAGGCATTGCCATCCAGCGCAGTGCCACATGATTAAAAGTTGGGTAAGATTGTTCGAGTCCCTAAAAAAGGCCCCTCGAGCCACCACCCGACCTCTCTAACCAGTGTCTGCTCGAATATCATGGAACACATATTATATACCCAACTTGTGAATTTTCTGAATTCTGTAAGCTTTTTTAATCGGGGTCAACATGGGTTTCAAAAGCTTTTTTCCTGGAAACCTAATTTGCGCTTTTTCTCCACGATATACATTTTAGCTTTGATCAAAACATACCTGTATACGCACTTTTCATTTACTTTGAAAAAGCTTTCGACAAGGCGCCACATACACGCTTGCTATAAAACGTTCGCGACTGAATTGATATCATCTTGCTTTTCGTTGGATGAAGGAGTCCTTCACTAACCGGCAGCAAATTGTGCATGCAAATAATTCGTCATCAACTTCATCGCCTGTCTTGTTCGAAGTGCTACAAGGCACTGTAGTAGGTCCACTCCTTTTTCTCATTTACATCAATGATCTTCGCAGTAACATTTGTTCAAACATACACCTGTTCGCCGAAGACTGCGTGATTTATCACCCGATCATTGACTCCGCCGATAACCTAGCGCTCCAAAACGAGATACCAAATTAGTTAAATGGTGTACTGATTGGGTACTGATTGATTAATGGTGGTGAATGCTAACAAAGCATCTCTGGTTTCATTTATTAGACGGCATGATTACCTGGCATTCAAATATTCTCCTAACGGCAGCTTCATCTCCTCAGAACCTAGTGCTAAATATTTGGGTCGTACTCTCCATTACGACCTCACTTGGGATGCTCACATTACCAATATTACTAATACCGCTAACTGCACTTTAGGCTATTTTAGACAAATTTCACAAAATGCATCTCTTCTGGTAAAAATTACTGGCATATAAAACAATAATCCCACCTGAACTATAGTATGCTTGTTCCGTCTGGGATCTCCTTGTACGCGTTCTGACCGATCTAATAGAATCAGCCCTAAACCAAGCGGTGAGATTTATTTATTCTGTTTATTCTTACATGGCTGGTGTAACTAACCTAATGAAAAAGGTAGGTCTAACTGTTCTTCAGACTAGGTGCAGAATTACAAGGCTTTTATTGCTTCGTAGGTTTTTTCATGTCCTACGTAACTGTTCTCCCATCAATCCAGCTCATCGCATCTCTCAACGCATCAGTCATGATAAAGCCATATAACCTTCTCGTGCCTGGACTGCCATGCATCTGCAATCAATCTTTGTTAAGACTGCCTTCAACTGGAACAATCTTCCCCAGACATCGTCTTTCACATCAGCCATGCTCATTTCAAGAATTCAGTTTAGTCACAATTTGTAAACAATAACTGACTTGTTAGTTTCTCCCACCCCTCATGCGAAACCCTGTGATATGTCAGCGTATTTGAGGTATTTCTAATAAATAATTATATAAATAAACAGTGCACTACTTACCGAGAAATTAAGGTACATGCATGAAATACATGGGCCGCAGTAGGACATTCTCAAAATGACACCGATGACATCAGATGGACCGCCTACAATTAATCACTAATAATTAATCTAGCTGCACAATATAAAGAACCTTTTGTGCATCAAAGCTCGTAAAAAAGCTGCTTGTTTCTTTCTGCTTGATTTATGGAAAAGAGAACTGCCGGACGTTGCTTGGTTCAAAAATTTAATTTTTGCGTAGTTATACTGTACAAGTAGTGCCACCTAGCGGGGCGCAGTTGAACCAAAAAACGTCTGCAATCTCAGAGCCAATGGTGGGAAATTGAGCAATGGCCGTTGTTTCTTTCGGTCTGCTGCTAATAGCGCAGTAAAATTGGGCCGCGTTGTGCACGGCAACAGTGTCGTGAGTTGGTGTGGTCGGCAAGCTTCTTGAGGCGGGTAACTTGAAGTGTGCTAACCCAATGCGGTCCACTAAAACGGGATTTTATTTCAAAATAGGACCTTCCTTGGCCCAAAAGTAACACTACGAGGTTTCTGGACCACTATTTCTCTAAGCAACGTCAACCTAATAGTTGTCTTTCATGTCCCTTTAAAAGCTTCATACGATTTTAAAGTTTTCGATGGTAGAACACTTCAATAAGCCACCAGCCTCTAATAAAAATATTTTCGATTATGGACAATGCCGACATGTAGGGGTGCTACCTTCCAAACAAAACGTATTTTCAGGGCAGGACATGTATAGCCTAGAGAGACACCAACAATTTAAAAAATGATTTAATCACGCACTTTCGCACTGTACAGGCAGGTAATTAATGATAAACTACCCAGATAGAGAGGAGCTTTTAAAGAGGCCAACTCCTATATTGTCAGGGATAAGGAGGTTATGCTTTGTCTGCTATAAGTATGAACACGAGCTTTTGTTTGTGGTAGAGATAGAACTTACAGAAAGTATAATAAAAAAACGGAGCGGCCCAATAAGCGCTGGATCTTTAATTCCTAGTTTGTCGTTGCATCCATAAATGCAGGCTTTAGATGTAGGCTGGTTCACCACTTCATATTAGTCGTCTTAACATGACTTATCTGATTTATTCATATGTGGGGTTTACGTTCCAAAACCACCATATAATTATGAAAGACGCCGTAGTGGGGGGCTCCGCAAATTTCGACCACCTGGAGTTTTCAACGTACATGCAAATCTGAGCACACGGGCATACAGCATTTCTGCCTCCATCGAAAATTCAGCCACCGCAGCCGGATTTGATACCACGACCTGCGTGTCTGCAGGCGAGTGCCTTAGCCACTAGACCACTGCGGCGAGGCAGTTGTGTTAACAAGCTCGAGTTCAAACTTATTTGAGCTCCATGACATAAGCATTTATAGCGAAAGCTGTTATGAAATCAAAACTCGGTTCACGTGTGGCGCATTAGTTTTCCGCCGCCGCCGCCGCCGCCAGTGTCCGTAACCACCTCAAATCAGAAGAAAAAACCTAGCACCTTATACACAGTGGGGCTGGAAGCTGGGTGCGCTCGGTGCTAGCCTAGTATTCTACCACTGAGCCATGCCAGTGCTTGAGAATTCTTTGCAAACTTGTACAAGGCAGGCTTGATGTCGGGAGAGAAATCGCGTCATTACGACTTATAAAGCGTTTTACAGCAGCAAAACAACAAACAGTCGTCGTACAATGCGAATAGCGCAACGAGTGGGCCTACCAATGCTCCAAAGCATCACAAAAGATTGTTGTTATTCGCATATTAACTGTGACGCATACCCACTTCAGGCATACCTCCTCATTGTCGTGAACCACTACATAAAGAATTGGCACGAAATTTCTTGCAAGTTTTTAGCGGATGCCACACTTCTCAAAGAAATGACGAAACGTAGCATAGTAAATGCCGGCCTACTACCCAAACTTTTGTATTATTATTGCCGCAGAGGGTTTCAAGCAAGCGTAGTTGCAGCAGTCACCCATTCAGTGTGTAGAAAAGGCTCTGAAAGGCTGCTCATCTAGTTCTCGCTATGACTGTGCTGCACTTTCCACGCAGGCCTGGCGCTTCTTTTTTTCTACATTGTTTTTCACCGAATGAAATGCAAACACAAAATTAGAGTACATAAAGTGTGAAGGAACGTTTCAAAACACTAGACCTTATTCTTGAGTAATTATAAATGCTCGTGTTTACTGTCTGAAGACCATGATAATATTATAAGGGATGTCTTAGTGGCAGGCTCCAGAAATTTTCACCATCTGGTGTTCTTTACCTACATTAAATCTAAGCACGCGGGCTTCAAACATTCTCGCTCTGTCAATTTGCGGCTGCCGGGGCCTGGTTGTGATCTCGTAACTTTCGTGGCAACAGTCCAGCACCATGATCACTAGGCCACCGCGGCGACTCACTAAGCGAGTGTGGAGATTAAGCGTAGTCCTCTTCAGGAAAAGCTTGCAATTCGGTGGCTCTCGCGTGCTTCTCAAACGGAACCTTAATATTAGTGTCTCCAACATTGAATGAACTCCGTATAGTTTTTCATATACTTTAACATCCGTGCAAAAAAACTTGGACCATCTGACGCTAAAGGGAAGCATGTGTAAATGCGAAGCAGCGTGCGCTAACGCTAACACTGGTGTCGACGTTCACGCTGACGCTCATCAAGCGAAAGCTAAGTAAAGACACCCTTCACTGAATTCCGAACGCGCGATTCAGTGCCTACATATACGTGGTGGCCCGTGAACGGCTGCGCAGTCGCAGTCGATTTTTTACTAGCAGACGCTGCCTGCGTGGGCCTAGCGAGGCAAGACAGGAGGAGGGGAGCAACAGTTTTGCAGATGTCTGCCTGAGCCGGCACGAGACGCGAGCATGCGCAGTGGTGAAGTCCAGAGGGGCAGCGTTACAAAGGCTAGTCAAAAAGTCGCTTCGCATCTAATAACCCGGCGAATGCTAACGGTCAAGCTCCACTGTAACTATGTGTATAATTATGTTTAGATTGCGTGAATAGGCCGCGACCTTTGCCGGTTGCGCGACACTTGAAGCACCTCCATTATCGGCAGGCGTAGCTCATGTTAGGCCCTGCAATTTGGCAGCAACAATTTTTTTCTTTATTTCGCATCACTTATACACGGTACCATAATCTGTATTTTTGTTTTGTTTTGAAATTGGCTCAGCTACGTCTTTTACACTGATCATGTGTACATGGTAGTTTGCGCTGAACGTATATACAACGTAGAAACTCCAGCAAATGCAAGAAAAAACAGAAAAATTACCATTTCCATTTCTATGAATAAGCGAATTAGCATCGTCCGCTTTGTCGTCTTGTGGTTGTGGTAAAGTTTGTTCTTCCACGTCCGGCTCGAGGTCCTCGAACACGTTTTGCAGCATCTGCGCCAGGAAGTCCTAATGCTATCCGGCTATCGAGGCCTACGCTATCCCTTCTGGGCAGGAAAACGAAGAACGCCATAAACACGATCAATACTGTGAGACAGCGCCCGCTATCCATGATTACGTAACTGAAGTTCACCGATCGAGTTTCGAGTTCTTTATATAGGCACACAAACTTCACTACTATGAAAAAAACCCGTTTCTTCAACATTGCTTTATTTTCATTTAACAAATGCAGTTTTATTTGTTTGTGTTTTTGAGAACTTCAGTACAATGAAATTGCATCTGCAACATCACGCAAACTGTTACTGCTGAAGCCGGCTGCCCACCAACATTGTGTTGTCGACATTTTAAGAAAACGTAATTGTGGTGGGACCTATTTATCAGCAGGCCTTATTACGAATGAGCGATGAGCTCCAACGTCATTGTTTCCTCTGCGTGGCGTGAAACGTCCAGTATAATTGCAACCTTACAGGCTAATGGTTGCAATAATCTAGATGAAACGAATTAGATATTCTTATTTTTGGAGACCATTGTTGGGTCTCGAAGCCAAAGCGAAAGAGAAAGTTGGGGGCGGGGGGGTCACTTTTCAGCTTCGCCTTCAAGAGCAGAAAACGATAAAGTAATCGAGTGGCGTTCCAATGACCTTCTCAGGCACTATTCTGCATTTGCTTCTCTGTAATCCCTTCAATTGTGCTCCAAGCTGCGTGCTGTGAATCGACCTCATCAAACTATCCTATAAAGCCCGAAGGAGGCGGAAATGTTGTAGGCCCGTGTTCTCAGATTTGGGTGAACGTTAAAGAACCCCAGGTGGTCTAAATTTCCGTAGGCCTCCACTACGGCGTCTCTCGATACCATATGGTGGTTCGGGACCCTACTCCGCATATCAATCAATCAATCAATCAATCGATCGATCGATCAATGCATTGTGGTGTTTTTCCAAAGCAGTTTGAAGACCTGACGTGGCACTGTGGTACTGTACTTGATTGCCACGCAAAATGCTTGGTAAAGCATTTGCGTGCAAAGCCTACTGCAACTGCAGTTGTGAATCAGTTGTGTCCACTTCGGCCCATTCCTTCCAATTTCTAGATGGCAAGGTACCAACTACGAAAGGCAATGTGGTTCTAGATTTCCGCAACGCAATTTTACATGTTGTATTGAAACTACTTGCACCTACTCGCAAGACGCGGTCACCCACCAAATCACGGTTCACAGTGAGACATAGAAGCAGAGTTTGCATTGCGCATGTGTAAGTATGCAAAATGAAGTGTTAAAGAACACACCATTACCAAATGAGTCCAAGAAATTACAGCCTATAAACCCCATACACCGCCAGCGACCACAGTTTTATCATTGCATGCGTCACGTCATGGGTTTCATGGTGTAGAGCCGTCATCTTCCACCAAAGTTGCAGCCACTAGAAGCCGTTTGATTTTCAATGTCAAGCTAAAAGAAGCTGAAGTATCTTCATTGCACGCGTAGCTTACTATAGCAAAAAAAATGTGCACCGAAATACAGACTTTCGCAAAGCAAACGTTGCGTTACATCATTGTCTGTGAGTGCGCCAGTGTTGTCAAACTCTCACGCTCTTCACGTGTTTAAAAAAGAGTTATTATAGACTTAGTGCTTGAGCAAACGTGCGTAAAATTTTCTGGCAGAAACTGGCTAAATCACACAAGGCTACAGCCAGAATGGCTGGAAGATCAGTGCTACAAAGGCTGAACTATAGCGAACTCTTTGTAGCCAAAACAGACACGGATCGAAAATAACGGATTCCTCCAAACATACACGAACCTTTCTGCATTGCTCGAATTCCGCATAATACGTAGCTCACGCATCACAAGGAAAGAAGGCAGGCACGAGTGAATCTTCTACGGCGAAGTCACAGCCGTGGTCCGGACACCAGATGCTGCCAAGTTTCCCAATAGAGACGCCTGCGCTTTTAGCGTCGTCGATTCTCGGGGCATAGAGCTAGCATCTGCCAAAGTTCGTGCCCGATGCCTAGAAACTGCAGACAAGACTGCAATCACACTAGCTATCACTACGTGCTTGGATGCAGCTGTAGGCCTTACAGATTCTCAAGCAGCCATGCTACATTATTACAAATATTGAGTGTCTACCCAAGCACTGCAGATAATGAAGCGCAGCAGGACTCCAATGCTGTGAACCTGCGTGACATGGGTTCCAGCGCGTGAAGGACTGACTGGAGGGGAACGAGGTGGCTCGCTTGACAATCTCGCCTATCGGGCTACTGCTTCCCACCTTCTACATGCCAGAACAGCGTCCGTGGAGGCTGAGTTCATACCTAGTATACTCTGCTATAGCGCAGCATCATAGGCTGGCACGGATAGATTATCCACCACCATACCTGAACGTCAACAAAGAAGACAGTACCATGCTGAGGAGACTTCAAAGCCACACTTACACACACGGTATACTGATGCAACGGCTGTTCCCAGCCTTACGCGAACATCTGTACCTTGTTTGTGGCATACGAGACACGTTGGCTCACGTGATCCTCGAGTGCTTATGCAGCAGTCATACTGGCCTCTCACCACCGCCGAATACCCGTGACGCTGTTCAAGAAAACGCACACCTTCTCGATACGTGGGAGGCCAAGGTTACCTCGCATGATCAGGACCAACAACGACGTCTTGTCGCCAGGGCAGTCGTGAGACTAGAGGGTCTCTGCAATGAGAAGACCTCCGACCTAGAATAGAAGCGCAACTTGCACCACTATACTGTTTCATGCAATAAACGTTTATTTCTCCTCCTCTTCCTTCGCTGAAATGAATTATTCTACACCTTCTTTACACGATAGCTTGTTTAAACATGCGTACAAAGTACTTGTCTAGGTAAATCTGAACTGTCAATAGTTAAAAAGTTATGAAACTTTTCTATGCTGGCTTCCCCCCCCCTGTCGACACTTCTTTTCTTCTGAAACTGAAGCTCAATTTACCCAGTTATCGGTTTCTTCCTATTTTCGTATGTGTTTTTACTACGCATATGAATATATATGCACAACTGGATTGGCCGTGGTAAACAAAGTGTTAATACGCCCTTGAACAGTTTCATTGAGAGACATTCGCGCACGCTGTAGCATTAAGCATTGCAAAAAGCATCGGCAAGCTCTCGGCATGAAATAAGCTGGAATTTGTGTTCCTCTCTTGACTATTCATTCAATATTATCACCTAATGGTTGAACTGACAATCTTAGACTCGTCCGGCAGTTTTCCTTCAGGCGAGCCATGAGGGAAAAGGGATCCGACCGTCCATCGATAATGTTGGCGGTGCCTGAGGTGACGACTCGAAGTTCTTGGCATTTTCGGCTTACCGGACGACTGAAAAATGGTCGGCCAGCTCGTCAATGGTGCAAGTTGTTTCTCTGGAAATGTTTTGGCCTCCCTCCACTGCCTTGAGAGCTTTTTTCTACAGCGAAGGTGCGTATGGCTGGGATGCACAAAAAGCTTGTAGGACGCTTGAGCTTCGGCTTCGAGAGTAGAACGCGATAGCGTAAACAGGCCCCATGGGTAGATCACCCCCTTGACTGATGAAACTGTCGCCTCAATTCGCAGACTTCAGCCGAGGAGTGGCAAGCCACCAGGAATAATCGTACATTTCTCCAACCAGACAATAAAGGGCACATGGCTTTGGCTGAGAGCCCCAGAAGACTTTTGGTGACTGAAAATTTGACTGCACTAAATCAGATGCTTCTAAAAGCTGCGAAAGAGTGGGTGCGACTAAAAACTTTCGTTTTGCGTGGCACCATGCTGGAAGGATATTTGTGCGGAAGTGCAAATGTGAGCACACGCACATAACAATGTTGGCCGCTACATTGGCTAAGATTTTGCTTGAGAGTGAAAACGAATATTTCTATTAGCATGGCTATTTTGTCACACTTTAACACGTCATTCTCACACAACCTTCCCGATAATGCACGCGTGCAAAGCAGTGGCTTTCTAATCTGCGTGCATAAAAATTGACAATCTGCGAAAGAGAAAACTGGTAAACTTGACGTCCTAAACGCAGGCTATACTTTCACGCTCAATTCATAATGCTTTCTGAAACGTGGTACGATGATTATTGTAAACCCTGGCGTCCACCAAAGTATCGGTGCTTCACGAAGTCCCGAAAACACTTACTTGGTGGCGGGGTGAGCTCTCTTGTGTGCGACTGATTTAATGCAAACTATGTTGAAAATTTTTCCTGTGTTAGAGAAGACTTACGAGACGCTGGTAGTTCTACATGCGCAAACGGTTGATTCTGTTGTCAAAGACCTCAACGAAGTCATCTGCAAGACTTTTTTGTAATTTTTTTGAAAACTTTTAGGGCATGTTGTTCAATCTGAATATGAATATATTTGCAGTAACCATTTTAATCTGAACTTGTTGGCTGACTGTCATTCAACATGTAATTTCAATCTGCTTTCGAAAACATATGGTTGCTTTAAGGCAAATATTACACGAACAAGAGTTACATGTCATACATCGACATGCCTTGAATATTAAATTACTGATCATGAGACACATCGTCATATTTTGACTTGTTCGTTACTAATCATGAGACAACTATAGTAGATCGTGGCACTATTTATTACAGCTTAAGGGATCACACGCCTGTATTCATTTCTGTTGAATGAAAGTCCAAAAAGATACCGGAGCAAGTCTGTTTCTTGCATTATTATTACAAAAGACAGACTTTAACGTTTTTGCGGTGCCCTGTGTCAAGAGGTATGTAATGAAGTTATTGCCGCTACAAGTACTAACGGTGCCTATGTGCTTTTCTAAAAAAATCCTTCCATACTACGTTAAACGCTTTCCTCCCTGTCGAAAGGATTCTGTCACGTCAAGAATTCGTAAAATGTGGTGGACACGTGAACTCTTTGCAAAAACAAAGCACATTTATTTCAGAAATTCATCGCGTCATGGAATCCAGATGGCCTAAATTAATTTAAGCCATTTCAAAATGCCTTAACTAAGAAACTACGCGCTGAGAAAACGGCATATTACAAAAAGAGCGTTGTCATTTTGTAGTCTTGACCGAAATAAAACCTGGCGTTTGCTTAACTCTATGTTAAAAAGAGGGCCCTTTAAAGTGCAGGTATAGAATGCATGCCGTTTCATTAAGTCGCATTGCGAGCGTTCAATACTTCTACGTCCAATAACTGATTCAGAGGTGATTTCACTGTCTTCCGAAGTAAATGACCGCAACTCTTGTCATCCGGATAATACTAAAATCAAGCCTCGTTTTAGACATAATCACACCGGTACTTTCCCATATTTTAACGCCTCGGTTGGAATGATGTATATTCGCATAAGTGAACAAACGCCACGGGTCGAGCCATGAAGCTCACACCACAAAACAATAATCCTTATCAGCCAAAACACCTGATGATGTTTGCCTCCCACTCAGATGAGAATGGGGTGCATAATAGATGCTTACACTGACTCCCACCACGCGGAGGCGGCCAGTCTTGCCGCAGCAAGTCAATGTAATGAGGAACGTTGTTTGAAGTGTTTCGTGTGGAGACGTGACCAATTTTGGTGCTGCGGTAACGGTGGTCGATTGGCATGACAGGTGGTGTCACACGATAATCGACTGGCGAAGTGTGCTCTAGAACTACGAATTGGACGATGAACCGAGCTTCGAACATGTCGCACAGGCCAGATGTGCGAGTGAGTGTCAAGAGCAGCACCTCATTACCCGGTCGGAATGACACAACCTGATGAGGGGTGTCATAAGCGGCCTTCCTTTCTTTTTCTGTGGTTTCTGTGTTCATGCCCGCCTTCTATAGACACTGATTAATACGAGCAATATATTCCTCCCTGGGAGTTACGAATGAAGTGCTATTACCGACCAAGAAGGAAACGTCGTTAAAGAAACTTGGTGAATGTCGATAAACGAGATAAAACGGCGAGTATCCGGTTGTGCGCTAAACGGCGGTGTTGTAGGCGAAGGTGAAGAATGGTGGAAGTTTATCCTAATTTTTGTGGTCTGGTTGGATGTAGACAGCAGTGATATCAGCGAGAGTTCTGTGGAATCCCTCGGCCAAATCATTTGTTCGGGGATTGTAGCTAGACGCCGTTTTGTGTGTAGCGCCAGAAGCGCGTAGGACTTCACTTAGCAGTTGGGGTAAGAATGCCTTCGCATGGTCGCTTAGAAATATGTGAGGAGCACCATAACACAGAATTATGGCTTGGAGAACAAACTCAGCAACTTGCACTGCTGAACCAGTAATCACCAAAGCTGTCTCGGCCTAGCACATGAGACGATCTACGGTGGTCACAATCCATCAATTTCCAGTGCCAGTGACGAAAAGAGACCCAACAAGATCAAAACCTGCGACCTCGAATGGTGCTTTAGGGCACGGAAGTGATTGTAATTGACCAGCTAAGGCAGAAGTTGGGAGTTTGTGACACTGTTATGAACAGCAGGAACCTACGTACTTCGCTACGCTGGTAGAAAGACCAGGCCAGTAAAAGCGGCTGCGAATGTGGTCGTAAGTTTTGTGAAAGCCAAGGTGGCCCGCTACGGAATCGTCGTGAAAGGCGTTCAGCACACGATGTTGGAGAGGGCGTGGCAGAACATACGCCCAGCGTTAAACGTCAGAATGAGAAATGTGACGATATAGTACACCGTCATCCAGCCTAAACTGTTCCAATTGACGAAAAAACTGCGCATTGGGTGAGTGCGAAGCTCCAGAAATTTGGTCTATAATGCAGCGACAGTACGGGTAAGTCCACTGTCTAGAACTGAACGGTGGCTCGTCGTCATTGGTCTGCTTGTCTATTGAGGCGAGCAAGGCAACTAAACTTTACAAGTGGCGTCTAAACTAGTGTTGGTTGGAACAGTTTCGGGATTGTCGAGCGGTGCCATTGGTATTGGACAACGCGAAAGAGCGTTGGCGTCTTGATGTTTTTTTTGCCAGATTTGTAAACAATCTCAAACTGATACTTTACATATCCAGACGTCCGGATAAGTGTTGATGTACAGTGTTTCTTGGCGCAAGGGCCATGTGATGGCAAAAGAGCGCCACTAGAAGAGGCAGATGATGATGGCAATGGGTATGGTAATCGGTTGTATATGGGCCTAAGCATTCCTCGCAGTAAAGGTGGGTAAAACGAATTTAATAAAATCATCGGACTGACGTGGAATGTGTGCGGTGAAGATGAGTGGCATATGGTTGTGATATTACTATGAAGGGATGAATAGTAGCACGGAAACCTCCTCAATCCACTGTGGCCAAAGACTAAAAGGTAGGTGCATTCTATTGTGTAACTGCTGCAGCGACATCCTGTTTTCAGAGGTCGTGCTGCAGGTTGCGTGAGTATATGATGTTAAAACCTTTTATATCTTTTAGAAATGCGAACAATGATTCCATTTTAAAAAACGGGTCCTTATCAATGAACATGGATGGGTGCATAGAACATTGCAGTCGGTCGAGTGAGGAAGATTGCTTTTTCCTTATGGCGTCTAATTCATCGCACTGAATTAGGTTGTGGAAAATGGTAAGTGGTTTTCCACATCTCTCGCAGCTCGGTTGGTCACCACCAGACAAAAGATATGCATGTGTGATGTGTGTGTGTGTGTGTGTGTGTCTAATACTTGACCTGGTAAGTGCTATTTGTGTGCGGCGAGACCTCGAAACTGGTGAACAGTTTTCAAGAGTTGGCTTGATGACATGTAGTTTATTTTCTGTTAGTATGTCCCGTGATCGTTGTCAGTAAGCCATGAGCTTTCGTTTTAGGAAGGGTTTCAAGTCTAGTGCCAGATTGCTACGGATCTGTTGGTAGCGTTTCTGTGGACGAATAATGCTAGCTGATCCGCCAACACGTTTCCTCCGATTTGGCGATGACCTGGCACCCAGCATATGACGACATATAGTTTAGATGCGTAAATTATGCACAGCAGTGAGTAAAGCGCTACAATTGCAGGATTCTCGTGTCCTTTAAAAGTTTTCAATGTTTTTACAATGCTTCAGATGTATATAACAGCGTGGTGTATGCTCGTTTTCTTAATATGTTCAGCAGCGGCCAGTATCGCGTGGGATTCTGCTGTAAAAATACTCGAGTTGGTGGGGAGCATACTGGTCTTCGAAAAGGATGGACTGATCACCGCATAAGATACACCGACGTGAGACTTCAACGCAACTGTAAAAAATTCAGGACAATTATATTTGTGCTGGAGTTCTAGGAAGCAAGTGCGGATATGTGGAAGAGGCACATGCTTTGGGACTTCCTCGAAGAATACATCGCAGTCTATGAGGTGCCACTGCAACGGCGGCAGCTGTGTAGTCGGTGCCATAAGGTGCTTTTCAAACACTGGTACTTCCATTCCCTCAGCGAGACGTTGTACACGTAGTGAAAATGGGTCCCTCGATGAAGGACGGTTGTGAAACAGCTGCGCATTAGATAAATCATTCACATCATAGTATGTGGATTGTTCATTGTTCGCGCTGGCTTTTACAACATATATGAAGGAAGCGTCGCATCTCTGCAAATGAAGGGACCACTTATTTCATTCAGCGTGAAGGCTTTCTACAGGACTTGTCCGAAATGGCTCCGTGGAAACACGAATGCCAAGATGGTAGATGTGATCCTGAATCTTCAGTGCGCTCGATGTGGCAGACTCGTGAACTATAGCCTCTTCACCTAAAAGGGTGATATTTGATATGTGGGGTTTAACGTCCCAAAACCACCATACGATTATGAGAGAAACCGTAGTGGAGAGCTCCGGAAATTTCGACCACCTGGGGTTCTTTAACGTGCACCCAATTCTGAGTACACGGGCCTACAACATTTCCATCTCCATCGGAAATGCGGCCGCCACAGCCGGGATACGAACCGTCTAAGATGGTTGGTATAAAACTTATATAGAGGTTCACAAGGCATTTGCAATCACTTCCCCTGATGTACGCGACAAGTATTCATAGTTTTGATGTCCTTGTTTGTCAGGTATTTCATTTGTTGTATAAATTATACTTTTGTGTCTAAAATTATGCCTAAAAACTTGTGCTCTGTTTGTGCAGGCAACAGATGACCCTGCAAATATATATTTAGATCAGGGTACAAGTCTCGTTTTCTAGAAAAAATTACGCAAGCGCTTTTTTGTGGATTGAGGCTGAAACAATCTTCAGCGACCCTCTTCGACACTGTATTAAGCGCAAGCTGAACTTGCCATTCGCACATTGCGAGATCGCCAGATCTAAAATCGAATTGTACATCATCAACACAGGTTGAATAGAAGATATTGTGTGGGGTACACAAATGCAAGGAGTTTATTTTTATTATAAAAAGTGTGCAACTTAACCACCACCCTGTGGCACTCCGGTCTCCTGGACAAATGGACGTGAGAGCGCGTTTAAAACACGAACACGCAATGTTTTGTTCAGCAAGTAGCTTTTACTATGTGTAAAATTTTCCCACGCACACCCATTTCTGAGAGGTCCTTCAATATGCGAAACCGCCATGCCATATCATATGTTTTTTTTTTCATGTCAAGGAAGACCGGCAGGAAAAACTGATTGCGTACGAAAGCGTCGCGGATGTTTGCCTCCATGCGTACGGGATGGTCAGTTGTGGATCAAACTTCTCGAAAACCACACTAATCTGGGTCAAGCAGCCTGTTTGAGTCAAAAAAATGTTGTAGCCTATGGTTAATTTTCTTTTCAAGGAGTTTAGAAAGGCGACTTTTGAGAGCTATTGGTTTATAAGCGGAAGCAAAAGATGGCTCCTTTCCCTGTTTCAGGGTTGGAGTAACAATTGCTCTGTTTCAAGAGGCAGAACTTTCACCGGAAAACTATATGGCATTGCATAGGGCAAGCAGAGTTTCTTTTTGTAGTGTTTCTAAAGGCAGATTCCTCAACATTTTATATACAACACGATCAGAACGTATGGGAGAATTGTTACAGCAGTTTAGCGATGCGCTTAATTCAGCTAAGTGGAACAGTTCATTGTAAGCCTCGTATTTCGCACTTTACGTTCTATTTTTTGCACTATTCTTGTTTGGTGCAACTGGAATGTTTTGCAGTAGTGTGCTCAGCTAGAAACAAGCTCAAAGTGTGCACCAAGGAAGTTTGCCTGGTCTTCTAAGGTGTCAACTGCTGTGTTTACTAAAGGGAATGAATACGCTTCACATCATCTGACTTTATTGAACTTGTTCGGGACTTTAGGTTCGTTCGTATACGAGTTAATACCACACAAAAATTTCTGCCTACTATCTCTACTTGCCTTTCGGCGCGTCTTCCTGCTTTTGGACTTTATGCTTCTAAAATTTATAAGATTCACCGTTGGTGGGAGAGTTCCGAAACAACTTTCATGTTTTAGTATGTTTCCTGCGTGCAATTCGACATTCCTTGTTCCACCATGGAACACGTCGTTTGTCAGTGAGTCCAGATGCTTGTGGAATACATTGACTTACCGCATCAGTCAGCAAGGCCGTAAAGCACTCAACAGCTTCATCTACACTTAAGCTTGATATGTCGGTTCAACTTAAGCTAGTAATCTTATAAAACTGTTCCCAAAATGCTTTTTCTGTTAGCCATCTGGGTACCTGGGGAGGACACTGATTTGATACTCGCGTGCTAAAACTACAGGAAAGTGGTCACTTCCAAAAGGTTTATTCATTACACTCCAATGAAGTAGGGGTTGAAGTGATGGGGACGTAATACTGAGATCTATGAATGAGTAGGTTTTGTTGGCGAAGTGAAAGTATGTTGGCTCTTCCTTATTCTATAGACAGGCACCGGAACAAAAAAAAAATGAACTGTGCAATAAAGCGACATTGTGCATCACAGCGAGAATCTCCCCATAGGCCACTACGTGCATTCGGGTCCCCGAGGACCAGATAAAGTTCTGGTAGTTCATCTATAAAATACTGGAATTCATGCTTGTCAAAACTGTGATGTGGAGGTATGTAAAGAGAGCAGATGGTGACAAGTTTGTTCATAACAACTGCTCGAACAACCACTGCCTCAAGCGTTGTTTTTAGTGTTAGATGTTTACATTCTGTTCCTCGATTAACAATAATGGCTACGCCACCGGATGACGCCGCAGCATGATCTCTGTCCTAACAAAATATAATATAATGACGCAGAAAGTTGGTGTTCTTGGGTTTTAAATGCTTTTCTTGTACACACAGCATTTTAAGTCAATGTTTGGAAGAGTTCATGGACATCATCGAGGTTTCTGAGAAGTCATCTGACGTTCCATCGTATAGTTTGTGTTTTCATATTGAGAGTAAAATAATGCTGCGTGTACGAAATGCGAGTGATTGATGTCTGAAAGAAAAAAGTGGCTTATTTACGGGTCCTTGGCGATGTCCTGTAATCAACGTTTCTCTTTTTTGAAGTGGTTGAGAGGTTCTCGCTGCTCCTTTTGGCGCTGTTTACACCATTGGACAGGAAGTCTCCGTCGCACCTGCTTATGCGATGGACAGTCGCTCTACCGAGCGTTGTTTACGTAAAGTTAGCTTCGTCAGGGCAGACGAAGCTTTCGGCTTCACCAAGCTAGAGGTGTAGTGGACCTCTTTGGCTGCTACTTCGCCACCCTGGCTGCTGCCCGGGCCCGCAGCAGCGGCTGGTGTGGTTTTTTCGACAGAAGGCAGGGCAGCGGTCACTGCTCTTACGTGGGGGCAAGGGGCGGTGGTGCCAGTACACTGGACGTAGCTGGGCCGGCCACCTGAATCCGTTGTGGTGCTGTCCCCGTTGCACCACTTGAGCGAGCGATCCTTTGCTTGCATAATAATGAGAAACTAGTGACCTTGCTTCGCGGAGTTACGTTTTGTTTCACTTTGACGGTTATAATTTCATTTCCTTTTTTCCACGCACTCCAGGACGTGAAATATTCTGGATGGTCACCATCGCAGTCTCCGCAGTGTGCCTCAATATTGAAGCGATCATCCGTGAAGTGACCCATGCTACCGCACTTCGCACAGGTTAGCTGTCCTCGACAAGTCTGGGAAGCATCGTCAAATTTTTAGCACTTGAAACACCGCCGCGGATTTGGTATGTAGGTTCGCACAGGTAGTTTCAGGTAGCCGGTCACTATTTCATCTTGTAGTGTAGAGCACCCGAAGCTCACAACTATGTTCTTGGTTCAATTTTCTTTTTTGTCTCTCGTGATTACAATACGCTGTACATGTACATCATTTTGATCCTTCCAGCCGTCCAGAAGTTCATCATTGGTTATATATATTAGATCGTTGTCTGACGACGCCGTTGACGGTGTTCATCGTTATATAAGCAGATGTGGTTACAGGCTTGTCCCGAAATGCTACTAGGTATAGTTTCTGAAACTGTGTCTTGTACTTAACCTCAGCCAGAATATCCCCACTGGCCATCTTAGTGGCCTTATACCCGCTTCCAATGATTTCTGTGAGGCATCTGGATACACGAAACGGGGAAATGTTCCGGGCCTTCTTTTTTTGTCTGAGCTCTCTCTCGCAGTGAATGCCGTGGTATTTGTATAACAGGTCTTCTTTCGAAAAAAGTTGTCATTCGCATTGGTGCGCCACGTTTTCAGAGGGCGATCAGCGAAGAAGTGGTTTCGTGATCCCACGGAAAAGAGCGGTTAATTCGGTAATGGTACCTACCACCCACAACGGAGCCCATCATGGAGATGTGGCAAATCATGTAAAGTCTGCTCAATGCCAGTACTGCGCCACTATTATAACCAAATATGGCTTATCCTAGGTCAGTATTCACACAGGGTTAACCTTCGCCGCCAGAAAAATTGGAAGTAAACAGAGCAAAGAAGTAGACAGGATGGACAAAAAGCGAGAGGTATAAAGAAAATGGTGTAGAGAGATGGATAGGAAAAGGTGACTGCCGATTTCTCCTGGATGGGTCAGGCCAGGGGTGCCGTCTACGTGAAGCTGGGTTCAAAGGGGTGTGTTGTCTCTGCCGGGGGGCCTTACAGGTCCAATCACCTGGCATCGGCTTAATCCTGAAGATTCCCTTTTTTTCGGACACGGCTCAGCCACGAACGGCTGGTGTAGAAGGGAGTCGACACCCGCCCATTCAGCTCCGGTCCGTAGTGTCGCTACGCACCTAACGCCTGCTTGCGCAGACACCCCTTCAGACTTTCTCCAATGTACAAAGGCGGCATACGGCGTGGTAGTCCGTTACGATAGTGAATTGACGGCCGTACAGATAAGGACGGAACTTTTGTACTGACCAAATCACAGTGAGGCACTCCTGCTCAGTGATCCTATAATTCTTCTCAGCAGCGGTGATGACTCGACTAACGTATGAAACGACTCTCTCCCGTGAAGAGTGAAAGCGCCTTGCAGAAGCAACGCACCTAAACTGCAGCCACTGGCGTCTGTATGCAGGTGTGTCGGGGCGGTTTCATCATAATGGCAGAGTGCAGGTTCTGACGTGAAGGCATTTTTCAACAGGCCAAACGCCGACTGACATTCTTCGGACCAGATGAAGGGCACATCGGAAGCAAGTAGCTTGTGGACTGGCGCAGCTATTGAAGAGAAGTTCCGGATGAAACGCCAAAAGTAGGATGCAAGCCCCAAAAATCTTGGCAAATCCTTTGGTCTTCCGGGCCATGGAAAATGAAGTACGGCCGAAATCTTGTCCGGGTCAGAATGAATTCGCTTCTTGTTTATGACATGACCGAGAGACCGAGAACCTTAAAGAATTTCTTGGCGAAACAGCATTTACTTGTGTTGAGTTGCACACCTGTGATGGCGAGACATGTTGGGACTTCATGCAGGCGTTTCAAGTGCGGAGAATAGGTTGATGAAAAAATGATAAGGTCATCAAAGTAGCAGAGGCAGGTTTTTCATTTAAAGCCACGCAGCATGGTATCAATCACTCGCTCAGTTGTGGCAGGTGCATTACAGAGCCCGAAAGACGTCACGTTAAATTTGTAAAGTCTGTCGTCAGTGTCACATGCTGTTTGTTTCTTTATTGTCTTTGTGCATCAAAATTTGCCAATCTCCCAATCGCAAATCGAGGCTGGAAAAGTATTCAGCGCCTTGTAGGCATTCAAGGGCGTCGTCAATGTGTGACTTGAGGTACACGACCTTACGTTTGATTATAATAAGAGACCAGTAATTGACGCAAAAGCGCTCGAAACCATCTTTCTATTGAAATAGCAATGATACGGAGACCAGCAGCTGGATTTTGCTACCAGCGTCTGCGTTGAAGTTGACGTCACTCGCCGTTATGTACATGAAAACGAAAGAAAAATCTAGAAAAACACTCCGGCGTGCGCACTCGAACGTGAGACTTCTGCGTCGTGAATACGAGGCGTTAACCATTTAGCCACAAAGGAGCACTTGATAGATTAATATGCGGGGTTTAACGTCCCAAAACCACCATATGATTATGAGAGACGCCGTAGTGGAGGGCTCCGGAAATTTTGACCACCTGGGGTTCTTTAACGTGCACCCAAATCTGAGTACACTGGCCTACAACATTTCCGCCTCCATCGGAAATGCAGCCGCCGCAGCCGGGATTTGAACCCGCAACCTGCGGGTCAGCAGCCGAGTACCTTAGCCACTAGACCACCGCGGTGGGGCAGAGGAGCACTTCCTTCAACGTTCAAATTGCAAGCTATTTAAATATAGCACTTACTTCTGCTGACGGGACTCAGGGAGAATTTTTGTGTTTTCAGCATTACTAGCAAGGTGGCACAATGAGCGCGCATCGTCACATCGCACGGCGTCTTGCGCTCTAATCACTCATGCCCACTTTTCCCCACTTGGAGAAAAGGGTGACGATCCCTCGCGCTCCCTTATCTCACGAGGAGGATCGTACGTCTTAGCTGTCCTCAGGATTCGCATGAAAATGTAGTTACCGGACGCACAAAGGCCACTGCAATCGCTGCAGTCCCGGTTTGCGAAAAGCGGGCGCTTTTCCGACGCAACGAATGACAACTAAGACGCCTATTCGCGTGCATCTGTTACTGGGAGTATGTATCGTGCTTCATAAGCGCGTGAGAAACGCCGGGCACGTTTCTATCTGCTTTTCATTTTGCGCGTGACCTTTCAATTTGTTGTTATCACGTTCATTGATTCAGTTTTGCGACAAAGCTGTGGCTTTTTTGTGCTAAACAGCAGGCGATGGCCAAGGGCTAGCCGATGACCTCTCGTTGGAGCAGCTCATTGACATTTTCCTGTAATGTTTTTTCCTCAGCATGAGACAGGCGGTATGAGTGGTGGTGCACAATAGCTGTTCCTTCTGTCTGAATGCGATGAAGTGTAGTGTAAGCCTGGCACAACGTCAAGAAGCAGGCGTAAAAAAGAAGCGGTGTGTTTTTTTGGTAACAGAGTAAGCAGCTGCTATACCAGCGTAGCAGGCAGCGGCGTAGCCAGAAATTTTTTTGAAGGGGAGTGGGGCTGACGTATTCAATGTCACATCGCAGGGCTACAATCTCCGAACCAGTCGATATGCTCACGTGACTAAGTTTGTAAGTGATGTTGATGCGTCGCGATGGGATGACGGTGGCGCCGGTGGAGCTAGTCTGGATGGTGAAGCCATCAGTCTCTACATAGATTCTGTAAGCATAGAAAACGCGCAAACAATCCGGAGCTCCTTGCTTCAAGGGCAATGTAAACGAACTTACCCCGCCATGGTGGTCTAGTGGCTAAGGTACTCGGCTGCTCACCCGCTGGTCACGGGATAGAATCCCGGCTGCGGCCGCTGCATTTTTGATGGAGGTGAAAATGTTGTAGGCCCGCGTGCTCAGACTTCGGTGCACGTTAAAGACCCCCAGGTGGTCGAAATTTCTGGAGCCTTTCACTGCAGCGTCTTTCATATTCATATGGTGTTTTTTGTACGTTAAACTCCACATAATAATTAAGGTGAATGAACTTTTCTATTTCTTATCTCTGGGACGGAAAGGCGCACATCGAGTTGCCGTAGGTGCCACTAGGTGGACGGTGATTACGCCGAAAGTGTGAAACCGGATTGTAGCAAAGCGGGTAGGCGCTAACAACATTACAGAATGACGCGTGTGGTCGTTATTCTGGTCGTAACGCCAGATAGCTATTTACCATCCGTTAAATGTGCTTTCAACACATCGTTAATATGTGCTTTTAGCCCATCGTTTGTGATGTAGGTTGTATTGATCACCACATACATCAATTCCTGCAGTTTGTGAAGCACTTGACTTCAGTTTTGACTCTCTTTCAAAGAAAAAAATTCACCGTCGTCATGGGTGACAATAACAAAAATTCGCTTGATGCTTTTCCCTATGCAGCCAAGTTATTAAGTTGCTTCCAGCGTTATGGTCTTGAATCTTTTATTTTCCTTCCCACAAGTTGCACTAACAATGCATTCGACACTCTTATTCCTGATCCTTTATCGAACCTTCTTCATCCTTCTTATACATTTACTATTATAAGCAATATTACGAATCACTTTCCAGTTGCTCTTTGCTTTGAAATTAGTCTTCGTATTACTAACGTAAGCTTTGCTACCAGTAAGTTTGATCGCAAAACATTTATAGAACTAGTATCAAATTCTGATTGGCCTTCTGTCACTTTAATGAATAATGTTGAATCAGCATAGACAACATTCATCTCCATGTTATTCACTTGGATATCTTCATCGACAAGTGTGCAGTGCCATCAACGTTATGCCTCCACTAATAATGCATGGTTAACGAAAGGATTACTTAACAGCCTACGTAAAAAAAGAAAACACATATGAAAAGTCATAGCTTTGCTGCAAAGGTGAAGCATTGAACGCGATAGCAACAAATTGAACGGTCACACGCAGAACAGCAAGCAGATCGGAACTTGCCCGGCATTTGACACGCACAAATGACGCACGAAACGTACTCACGGGTACAGATGAACGCGAACAAGTGTCTCAGTTGTTACATTGCTGTGTCTCAAAACCGCGTTCTTTTCGTAAACGGAGGCTGTGCCAGAATCGCCGGGATCTTTTCGCGCCCCGTAATTACAACAGAATCATTCCATGCACGCAGTTAAGACGTATGATCCTTCCCACCGGGAGATAAGGGTGCGCAAAAGACCGTCCACTTTCCTCATCTCCACGGGCCAAAGTACGCGTGAGAGATGAGAGCCGCCGCGCGCTCTTTGCGCCGTAATTCTAAAAACACAATAGCCCCCCTCCCTCTGAGATACCCGCCAACACGGTAAGTGGTAGATATAAATAGCTTGCCGTTTTAATATTTAGAGAGGTTCCTCTTGGTGGCTCAATCGTTAACGCCTCGCATTCAGGACCTGGAAGTCCCACGTTCTATTCCGTGCACCGGAGGCTTTTTCTGCATTTTCCTTCTTTGTCGCGTTCTCATATGTATAAATACGTAAACATATGCAGTGCCAGATATCGGCGCCGACGCCGGCAGCGAAATCCAGCTGAAGGTGTCTATATCATGGCTATCACAATAAAAAACAAACAGACAACTATTTAATTGGTGCCTGTTTGGTCGCTACAAGCAATGTTGTAGCACATTGCATAACGTATCAAAAGAAGCAAAAAGTGCTGTTATCAGAACGAAATCAAGCGTACTGGATTAGGCGCGAAAAAGCATAGGCGACCGAACATTTTTTTTTTTTAAATAAAACCATTAAACCAACAATAGCCAACATCATTCATGAAGGCTCGGTGTTGTGAAACCCACTACACAGTGCCAACACATTTAGTGAGTACTTCTGCTCCCCTATCCCTGTTCTGCCCCGTGTGCATGATGAGCGTGACGATCATTGTGGTCACTCATTTTTTCACTGCTACGTCTGATGAAGTAATACGCACAATTGTTTGCATAAAGCCCTGTAGCACAGGTATTGATGTTATTTGTGCTATCCATAGGAAGATGAGTGCTCATGTTATTGCAGATTTGCTCACCTACATAATACAACTAATTTCTGAGTCTGGTGTATTTCCCCGTGACTTAACAATCAGTGAAATTGCTGCAGTATTTCTGAAAGTTGACAGATGATCAATTTCTTACAGGCCAGTATTCATTTTTTTCATTTTTAGCGAAGTAAATCGAAAGCACATCCATGCTCGACTGTACTTCACGAAGTATTACCCACTGCATCTGAAACAGTTTGTGTTTAGACAAGGATTTTCGACTAACTTAGCACTCATTTATAATACAGAAAAATGCAAACTTGATACAGACAAAGGTAACTTCATTGGTTCTGTTTTTCTAGATTTTACTAAAGCGTTTGATAGGCTTAATCATGACAATCTCTTCACTAAATTATTTCTTATGACATTGCAGGCAAGTCGCTCAATTTTTTCCGCAGTTACTTATCTGATCGAGAACAATTAGTATCCATCACCTGCATGTATTCCACTAAAAAACTAATTAATATCGCTGTTCCACAAGGCTCAATTCTGAGCCCGCTTTTATTTCTACTTTACAATAATGACCTTCCTCAATGTCTCAACTCGGAAATTAAATGCATTTTATATGCTCACGACTCAACTCTTCTACTTCTAAGTAATTCATTAAGCCACCTCGAGAAACCTTTATTATTGAACGTCTTACCGTTAGTGCACGGTGCACGCCGTGCGCTTACTTTTCCAAGACAACTGCCTGATGGCGCTCATGTCTCACGTTTGACGTGACTTGATGCGCTCGTTCGCCTCCGCTGCACACTCGAGGCACTCTAACGCAGCGCCTCCAGGATACCATTCACCAATTTCCTTGCGCAGAACATCAAATAAACGTATTTTTCACTCTCTCCAAATGCAAGACTATTGCCTTTTGACGACATTTGCAGTGTAACATGCAGATATGGGGCCAACTTTTCGTTTGCGCTCTCTCTCCTTTTTCTTACCTCTTTCCTCTCGTGCTAGTGCCCGCTCTTCTCTGGCTACCTCCTGTTGCTCTTTTACTCATTCTCTCAGTTCAGCGCCCTCGAGATTCAACTCTTTGCCGTACGCGATCCACTTATCAATCTCCATTCTTCCAATTAAAAGAGCTGTCGCTAATTGTGTTCCTGCAACAATAGCGTGCACACACTTTACATGCAGAATAGTTCAACTAGGCGCAATAGCTTGAACTGCACTGCTCTATTGTCGTCACCCCTTACTGTCCACTCTCGTACGGAATGTCCTCGTCGCGGACTCCAGTTTTGTTACAAGCTGCCACTCTAGCATCGCCAGCACGAAGTCGGTGACAGGAATGACAGCTGGTTAGTTTGTTCCGTATGCAAGCAGAATCAGTGAATAGATCATAGACGTGTGGGGCAAACGAAACGATAGATTTAATATACTAGTGTTTGGCACAAGAAGCGTAGCTCTTGAATAAACTAACAAGCAAGCATTATTTAAAGGCACTAAATTAACACACGATAGTACTTATAGTTGAATAATACATAGTTCCTAAATACACAAAAATTCGTGAATTAATAACAGGTGGTTCATACTTTTGATCACCGGCAGTTTTGGGTACACGACGATCGGATGCGCGAAATCGCCGAAGAGTTGTGGCACGACTGCGATTGCGGCGGTGTTGCAAAGCTGATGTTTGCCGGAGCTGATTCTTGACGGGGGACCCGGGCAGGATGAGCTAGCCTTTGTTGAAGATCCAAAGTCTACGAGGCAAACGTTGATTGCGCGTCTCCGCTAGACGAACGGCTAAGTTCAGGTGGCCAGCCGATACAGTCACACTAAAAACTTCTCGAAGAGATACTCGATGATCTTGGTCAATCACATCTTGTACAAGCAAGCAGACTGCCTAGCAGGGTGATATCCTGCGCTTAAATCACCTTCCTGTCTCCTTATTACCTGCTTGAGGGAAAAGAGAATCATTGACGTGGATCGAATCACACGTGTGACATTGTTGAAGAATCCGCCCTTAATTATATTCTAATCATGCCCTTTTGCATAAGTGGAGCGTGTTCTTAACTGGGTAAGGATGTGAACTTATGAGGCAATCGCTTACATCTCGCTGGCGTGTGCTTCTACCGTGAGAAGGAAATAGTACCTCGGCATTCAGCCAGTGCGTCTGGGGGCCCGTACTCTTGTTCGGGCAACTTGGCGGCTGCCCCTCATCGCCTGTGGCACGAAATGGTATAATCCTCAGCCCTGGTCGTCTTAGATGGACACCTTCGCCAAGCCTTTGGGGCTTAAAAAGAAACTTTTGCGGTGCCCAAGTGGTCTCACGCTCAAGGAGAGAAGCACGGCACCTGTTCATTCGGCATGACGCCAGGTAACAAAAATGGCACTCTGTGTCAGTGACGCAGAGCCGCATAGGTTATTCCATCAGCCCCTCATGAAAAACACAGTGTCATGCCAGCTTCTTGCTCTTCCATAGAAAACGGAACACCCATACTTATATCTCGTGGACTAGGGAGTTCACGTGTAGTCTAGAGAGTTCCGGCAAGGTTTCACCTATGTCGATGTTAGAGGCTTATTTATCCTTAAACCCTACAGCGTTTTCTCTGAGAGACGGAAGCGGAAGAAACTTCGAGCACGGTTCATGAGGGAATGGGGCCTTAGCAGTTTCGTAGCCCCATCAGCAAGGCAATCATCATCGTCGTCATCGTCTAATAGATGCGGCCGCTTCTTAATAATACGAGTGATCTAGAACCATTTTCTTTAGCACTGTCAATTCTCTTGAATAATAGGACAGTCTTTCCAAGATGCATCATGAGGCTCATCACAATTCCAACATTTCAGCATATTTGCCTGACATGTGTTCGTGGTGTGGGGTTCAGTGCATCGGGCAGACACGGTGGGGTTCCTGCGCACGCTGCTGAAGTCACCAAGCATCACACATTTCCAGCACTGAAGTGGCCTCAGTGCGAAGGGACGAACAGCGTGCCGAACGTGTCTCACCTTCACGTGTGAAGGGAGGGTTTCATTCTTGAATATGATCTTCGCGCAACGTGACGTGCCGAGACAAAAAGCGCTTCTGATGATGGTATCTTTTGTAGTGAGCTTGATCATGATTGCCAAGTATGCGCTGACAATAATCTCGTCAACATCATAGATTACACCAGTGTGGACTTTGTTCAGCGGTATGTGAAAGTGGACTTACATGCCATTGACCTCTGTGACGTCACGCAATATATCCGCCTCAGCCGCGTAGCTGACGTCAATTGCTCAAAAAATTTTCGAGCGTTCACTGTGACGTCATTGATTTTCTTTGGCATCAGTGATTCCAGCTGTGCAGACACGGATTGCTTCTTCAGGTGCCTCATATGGCCAGTGGCAAGAGCTGACATGAATAGGACGGTGAATGTCTCAATACTACGAGATCTAATGGTGGACGCACTCTAATCAGATGGTGTGCTGAGAAACCATCTCTTAGCCTTGCAGCTTCTCACCACCTCGAAGGTGTCGTCACCAGATTCTTCACTGTTCACATAATGAGCACGTTATTTTAGCGCTCTCCGAGCTCCAACAGAACACGATTGAATGCGCTCGAGTGCAACGCCTTTAGAGCTTAGCTTAACAGCGATTTCTGCCGACTGCTTTTGTTAGCATGTAAGCATTACGTGGTGAATGTTACATTGCTTTTGCGGAAGGAACAAGAGGGGAAAGAGAACGCCCCCCATCGGAGGAGCAAGTAGGACGCACTTGCTTCTTCCGGAAGACATAGCAGACGCGCGAGATTTCGTCAACCATCTCAGGGTCGTAGCGCATAGAGCGTGCTCCGTTACCACGCATCCCAAGTCACTTTAAAATCATTAAGCTTATGAGAGCGCACTCTGCCGACTACAGCGTGCTAGAGCTCCTTAACGCGCCGGTATAGTGGCTGTCCGTGTTACTCTCGGTGCTGTTGCGCTTCCTCGAGGCGGCTGTCGTGGGCTTCATGCGGTCTGGTGGACTCGTGTGTGCCTTCATTTACATCGCACGCCGGCGAGAACCCGCACTTGACTAGCGGAATCAATGTTATCCACAAAAATTATAAAAATAAAAAGACTCACATAAACTTTTGTACATATATTTTTTTATCACTTGATACATATTCCAAAGGAAAACTATCTAACAAAAACTTACACTATCTAGAACTTCCGTGAGATAGCCTCGCAACGTCATGGGCCTGCTATCAGCAGTGACAACTTTTGGTAAGGCACTGCCTAACATGAGTTGGCATACCGTACGAAAAAAATGGGTCACTGACACCATGGAAGAACCAAAATCTGTTTATTGTCTCATGAAAAAATGCGCCAAAGCTAGACCCCCGTTATTCACGCGCCTGAACTCGGTCCGGAGGCACCTTTCCCATTTCGAGCCCCATATAACCCTCCCCCCAAATACTTTGCGCAGCCTTTGTACGTTGATCCATGAAGAATGTAGCACCTGCATCACATATTACAATTTGATGGTAAAAACATGTTGCATACAGTTACTCTAGCATACACGTACAGGTTCATGTCTTTCCACCTGTCTGTTTCTTTTTTCGTTTCTTTTGTTTGACGTGACCAGTAGTCTTCGCCGTCTTTAGAGCATTCAAGTGGAACGCCAAGATACCTAGTCGGTGTTTCCGTCCAGTATTCGTTCACAAAATTATCGGGCTTTTAAAGCCACCTTCCGTGTCGAAGCCCAAAAGATTTTTCTCCAGTTTACGTGGCTCCCCTCTCATGTAGCAAAAATTTTTCACCGCACTTTTCGTTTCCTCTAGACTTTTTTTGCTCGTACAATACACCACAATGTCATCTGCACGTGCCAGCAGCTTAACTTCCGCAACCGCCAAGCTAAAGGCACGTGTTATAACGCGATAGCGTTAAAGAGCTCGTGTCGCAGAAAACCCGCCGTGGCGTCGGCCTCATTGGTTGTGAGCGAAAAATGGTCTGTGCGTCTGTGACCGAAAAATCAAGTTATCGAGATAGCCGCGTGAGGCTGCGACTTGTCCAAGCGTGCGCGCGCGATCATACTGAAAAATCAGCGCATTCGAAGAAAAAAAAAGTGCGGAAGGTCACGAGGCGCAATAGTTACTTTGCCCTGCCACCCCTCCCTGCTTAGCTTCCAGCGCTTTCGTCGGGACGAGAGAAGAAATAATGCAATTGCAACATGCGACAAACCTTCGTAACTCCACTCGCACTGGACGGATTCTTAAAATTCATGAGGCAATGAGCTCTGCTAGAGAATTCATGTTAAGGTTACTTGAACAAGTGTTTCAGGGCCCCTCTAACTCATTTTGTTCGACAGATGTCATGACAAAAACGAGCCTATTCGGCAATAGCGCGCACTGGTCCAATCTACTGTGTGCGTGTTTGTATGCGTATGTGTATGTAACAAAACATATTGTAACGCATGGTTCAATGAACACATTTAATAAGCTAACGTAGGCAGGGCGAACTTGCCCAAGAATAATAACACAGCTACAACGAAATCTCCGAGTTGTCTCGAGGATTCACTTTTGCCTCTTCTTTAACGTTCTTCTTTTTTCCAACATGGTTCGCGTGCAGCTGGGCCTTGCAGGCTCGTGCGTCACATACCATCTGGAGGGCACAAGTATCGGCTAGCGCGCGTAACATGAAGTCACATTGTGTCAATATGAATAAGTATGCACTTAGCGGTTGAAGCGTGCACTAAAGGCTGGATTTAGCTCTCGCGTTGAATTCTTAAAGGTGAAGCTTAACGGCTCCCAATTTTTATCATTTGTAGCTCTCGTGAAACACATCGCATCTATGTATATTCAAAACAAAAGTTGAGTGAGGGGATAGCCTTGACGCTCAGAACGCACTACGTGAAGGATGGCTCTCAATGACTCATTAATGAATAAATGTGTTGTGCAGGGGTGCAATGCAGTATGACCCCAGCTTATCGGGCAGCCGAGTTTGTTCCGAGCTCACTTGCGGTGGCCGTGGCATAAAGACAGTACGGAGTGCGTCATAGCGGCGATGATAAAAATGACTACACGAACGCACGTGGCGCTGGAAACACACGTGGGACATATGCGGTGGTTATCAAGGAAACACCGTGCGTGAGGACGTCAGCGCCGCCACTCACTAGGCATTTTAGCAGTGCAGGGATGTTAGAGCGATTGTCGTGCTGTATTTTTGCCGACTCTACACGTGCCTCCCACAGGCGTGTTCGTGGGCATATGCCCTCTTTAGCACAGGTTCTTTCCTTTCCTCTGCAGCATGGAAATTTCCACTCTCGAAGGCAGCAAGGCTGCACACGCACCACTTTCGTGCTGCTCGTTTCACTTCTATAAACTATTGCGGGTAAATGTAAGGACAGGTGGTCAACACATGTAAGTATATTTTCTATGGTCAACATGGGGGCTTGCATCTGGTCGGCAACTCGGCTGCGATTGGATATGTCGTGAGCGCGGTGAATTTGAATACACGATTTAGGGAGGTTTAGAATAACGTTCGCAGGTGTTGCGGGCGCCATAGTTTCAGAATAGCGTTTGCTTCCCCTAGAGAAAAGGACTTTCATTCCGACCGCAAACCCAAATCCACGGAAGCTACACAGAGCACTTTGCGGGCCTCACGGGCTGCGATCACCGCTCGCTATTTCGGTGTTTCTTCGGGCTGACCGCAATCGCGAACGGCGGCTCGCGTTACGACGCATGCGCAGTAGCAGCAACAACACCGCTGGGGCTTACTGTGCGCTATTCTATACCTCCCTATAACTTTTACTTCTGCGTGCGAGTGTGCATAGCCTGGGTGATAAAGCTTGTAGATGGAAGGTTCCCTCGCTGGAGTTGCAGCGCGAGCGCTGCTCTTCGGCAAGAGCGAAAGTGTGGGCGGACCTGATATTCGCCGCGCGCGTCTGTCAATCAAACTGATGTACGCGTGAACTAAGATAAAAACTCGTAGACTCTGATTGATTGATTGATTTGATAGATTTAACGTCCCAAAACCTCGATATGATTATGAGAGATGCCGTAGAGGAGGGCTCTGGAAATTTCGACCACCTGGGGTTCTTTAACGTGCACCCAAATCTGAGCACACGGGCCTACAACATTTCCGCCTCCATCGGAAATGCAGCCGCCGCACCCGGGACTCGATCCCGCGACCTGTGGGTCAGCAGCCAAGTACCTTAGCCACTAGACCACCGCGGCGGGTGAAAACTCGTAGATTCTGAGAAGGCCCGAGTTCAACTCGTGGCTGTGACGGTGCCGGTGTGACTGTCAAGCATTTGATGCGGTGAACGGTACGCGGCTACAGAAAGAGAGTAACCCTGCGCTCACGCGACCCTATTCTTTCTTGGGGAACTTCAACGCAAAAAAGATTTGGTCTCTCTGTTTGTACTTCTGTTTGTTTGTCCACCTTTAACGGCACCCTAATTAAAGGGCCACTCACCAGGTCCCATTCCGAATTTTAGTTAGACAGTGGTAGTTGTTGGGTGACCCATGTGGATAATTTTAGCACAAAAATTTTTGGATCGGTTAATCACGAGCGGAGAAAACAGGTTTTTTGAAGCGGCGCGAAACGAGGATGAGAGGAGGCGAGCTCGAAACCCTCGCTGCTCCTCCGCGTAGCTAGGGTCTCTTCCCCACCCTCTCCGGCATCCTACCAAGAGGTGACGTGTGCATGACGTGCCCAAACACTTCCAACCTCCGAGAACGCGAGCAGCGATGCTTTGTTGACCAGCGTTATTTTGTGGTCTTCTGCCTGTTTCTGCGGGATGGTTTGGAAAAGCTGGCAGACGCGGTAGAGTAGATGAGTGCAATGACTGCTCGAACGCGTAGGAGCGTTCCATGGTGGTCATCTGCTCAATGCGCTGACCGCGGGGACACGGACGCATGCGAAACGCTGGCACATTATCCCGGCATCTTGTAGCAATTCACGATAAAAAATGAAAGGAAAACGCGCACAATTATTTATTGCGTCTCATTATTTATTTCAAGTTTTATTATACTCTTAAAGCAACAAATACATAAACTACGCTTGTTGTGTTAAATATTTCTTGCCATGTCACGCGGTACACTGTCGACAACGTCAGAGCAGAGTCATCTACATAGAGGACCAACGTAATTGCATCGCCCTGTACGTAGAGCCATTCATACGCCCACATCATGCCCACATTCTCTAGGCCTGCGCCGGCAGAGAGGGAGCAGCGTTCATCTTGAAATTTCACCCATTTCCGCGGTGCATAGCGTTGCAAAATTTGGCAGACGTGATCATGAACACCTCGTCTACGCATTGCGATTGTCAGCTCAAAATTGTCAAACCTGGTGAGGGGCCTTTAAAAGACATCGGAGTGACCGGCCGATACCCCAAACGGCCGACCCCTACCGCAGCGCCCACCAATATTGCTCGAGTTTCAGTGTTCTTACTTGTGCGATTGGTAATTAAAAAGCAATTATTGCGCATATCTGAGGCACCATAACAACACGTCAATATTTTGTATGTATATCTTTTACTAGACAAGGCATACATAAGCAATTCTAAGGACCGTAACGTTTATCAAGCTGCGCTGACCACGCAACGCTTGCACGAAAGGTAAATATTTCCAACGCTTTGCTAAGACGACACGGTGGTGACACCTTCCCGTCGCTTTGCGCTCTGCACCTTATCACCTCAGAGTCGGGCGTGCACGCCGCGGGTGCACTTCGCTGTCCAAGATAACTGCCGGATGGCGCTCATGTCTCACGTGTGACGTGACATGATTCACTCGTTCATCTCCGCTGCACGCTTGAGGCACTCTAACCATAGAGAAAGAAGAAGACAAGAGCGGACACTCCGCGAAACCTGGCCTCAGGAAGTGCGTCACGACTACGTAACGAAATAGTGCTCTCACCAAACGTCGGAGAGCGCAAGCACAAAAAAAAAAAAACAGTTATAATGAATGCAACAAAATTGTTTTCACAAATTAATAATTATACGCCCAAATTTAGTATGTTCTTTATACATAAAAACGATTTATTCACCACACCTTACGCGATAATTTTTCTTCAGCCGTACTGTCATAAACACCATCTACCCAGCGACAAGCCCATGCATGACTGACAGCGAGAAGCTTTCGTCGCTTTCGTCAACGTCGGCTGCGTCGGCGTTTTTGTGCGTGAGATAACAGGTGAGGCACGTTTTCAAGCGGAGCTTGTTGAATGACATGTTGTTGGTCTTGTTGGGTCATTTTTTCAGAAAACGGTTACGCCTGCGCGAACAAGACACCATGCAACAAACATAGAAAGATGCACACACACACACGTTGCGCTTCGTGTGTGCGAGTTTGTTTCTTACGTGGCGTCTCATTCACGCAGTTGTAACCTTTTTCTGAAGCTTGTAAGTACTGGGAGGTTCGCTAAAAAGAAAGTTTGGGGCTCTATGCGGCGGCTAGACGGGAACATTGTGCAACGTATGCAATATAGCAAAGGCGGCACGGTGTCAAGCCGAGGCGACGCGTGCTGCGTCTGCCACGGACGCGAGCGTCTGTGCGCTGAGCATAGCTGGGCAGCAAGGTCATAGGCTCGGTGACTCGGTGCAAAATATTGAGAATCATTCGCTGGGCCTCGCATGCTTCACGACGCGTTTCCCGAAGGCTCGGAACACGAATAATTCTTGGTGTGCCGGAGGCAAATCTGGACTAGCCAAGTGGCCATCATCTTCGTTTTTTCGCTAGCCTTGTGCCACTAGTGCAAGCTGCTCACAAATTTTTTTAACGTTTCCAATATAATTTTACCGCATAAATTTCAACTACAATTTTTCTTCCCAATGTACTGCTGATACTGCGTACGTACGAAGATGTTCTAAAGTTCCCAGGCCGCGATACCATTGCATTACAAGGGATAGCGGCCTGGAAACTTCTGAATATCTTTGTACGTGGTCTTGACGTATATCTTTGTAAGTCAGAGTTTTATGGGTCAGAGATGTATCACTGGTTTTGTATTGTGCATCGATTAGCTAATCATTCAAAGGGGTTTGCTGGTACACTTATGACGTGCACATATCTTTTTCGTAATTTGACAGCGAAGCATCCACTTACTAACTTCAGATTGCGCTGATGCCATGCCGTCCGGCGGTCCAAGCTACGGCAGCTACTGCTGTGTATCGTGGTGCTTCAACAATGGCAGAACCCACAAGAAGCCTGGGACGAGTTTCTTCCGCATACCACGGGACGGCAGGTGTGTTAAAGCTTTTGTATGGTTTGCATGTCTTTAGGCTTACTGTTCGTACTTGCTTAGTGAGGGTAACAATAAAAATCACTATTCAAGCACTTCTCCTTTCAGCTGATAGTTCATTGCCAATGCAGGATGAAAGCATGGATGCAGTATGCTGGACGCGATGATCTCCTGAGTAAGCCGGCCAGCCCATTGTACGCAACGTACAGGGTTTGTAGCGACCATTTTACTGCTCAAAGTTTCATGGACCCTGGGCACACAAGGCTTACAAGAATGGCTGTTCCCAGTGTGCAACCAGCTGCACCATGTAAGTGATTGACTGAAACTCAAATATGTGCAATAGAAGCCACTTGTATTGAATCAGTGGCGACAGTTAACCGTGAAGATCTTTGTAGCCGATGGAGAAACCTCACTATAGAAGTAACACTTGAAAAGTCTTAAATTTTGTGAATTGTGGGCTATTACCTTCCTAACAGCAGCTTTACATTTCTGTCGTTTTTTGATGCTCTGGACCTGCGCAACTTGTTATGAAAGACTTTAAAGGGCTATCTCACGTTATCTTCAAGCCTGAGTGCACATGTACGTATACCTTTCATCAGTGAAAGCTGCCACTGTTGATAATTCCAAAAATCACAAATTACTTGTTTCCTAGTTGGTGCCTTCTCTTTTCTTCCACGTTCGACTAATTTATGCGTTTGAAAGAGCTGTTTAAGTTTCCCCATGCTACAAGCTTTGTAACTTGTACCAACTGCACATATATGCAGGTTCTCTGAGCATCGCTTCAAGTAGTGACTGTGACATGGCTGCAAAAGCTGCGCTGCAAGGTGCGGATGAGATTCAGTTTGTGTTATTTTAAGCCTCTTACTGACACATTGTCGTAATTTCATTTCTTCAGGACCTGCGGTAGAGGCTTCAAAAAGCGGCTCGCACACATTGAGGTGCCCCGATGAACAGGGTGCGTTCAGTGTCGCGATTTCTTTTTTTTTACCCAAATTGACTGTTGACCAAACCTCTGCAGGTGGCAGCTCCCTTGTAGCTGGTGAAAAAAATTTCTGCTGGCTTCGTCTTGCCGGAGAAAACCTTAACCAGTCGTTCAGCTGTCACAAAAGGAACTTGTGTGACCGGTAAGTTGTATGTTCACTTCAACACCAGAGTGGATTGATATAGAGACTTCCGCAGGCCGCTCGCAAGAGTGTTCCGACAGCACTGTCCGAGGCACTGAACAAGCTTCACAAGACCCTCCAGAAGACGTCTCCGCCAACAGCTCCACGCCTGAGTGCCCTAGAGAAAATGGTGACTATGCTTTTATTGCAGCTGTTTTTAATGTGCTATTTTATGTTTAGGACATTCTGAGGAAACTATCCTCAAAAGGACACTACGTGTGCACTTACAAAATGTAAGGGTGGGCTCTCAGTGATTTTCATTTTTTTTGTGCATTGTCAACATTGTGAATGGTTTGTTTTTAGGTAGTGGAATCGAAAACTTTGCACCACAGAAAGTTGTGCACCTTGGGTCTGAAACGGCGAGGGAAGTGCTCGTATGGGATTAGTTGTTCTTCGCTTTTACATCCATTTTTTTGTTTATTGCAGTGCGTTCCTGTGTGCCAGCGACAATGTCTCCATCAATGAAGTACAAGCAAACCATTAAACATCTGCAAGCCAAAGTAGCAGCACAGCGGGAAACTATCAAAAGACTGCGGAGACAGCCTCACCAAGCACCGTCATCGACTTCAAAGGCCCTTGAAGTTATCCGACCGCACGTCACCGAGGAGGTTTTTAAACTTCTTTCTGCACATGTTCGCTTGAGGCCCAAACGCAAGGGCAAGCAGTTTCCCGTGTGGTTCAAGAAGTTCGCTCTTCACTTAAACTTCCGAGGTCCGCGAGCATACCGATTTCTGGCTCCATATTTTTCTTTGCCCTCCCGGCGTTCATTAAGGAGGAGCTAATGTAAAGATGACTCCAAGCATAATTCCAGGAATCCTTTCTTCCATTGCAACAAATACTCAAGCTTGGAATGAACGGGACCGAGTGTGCGCTTTAGTTTTCGACGAAATAGCACTCAAAATGAATTTGTACTATGATGCTGCAATAGACGTTGTCCAGGGTTTTACAGATGATGGCACTCATCGCACTTCAACCATCGCTGATCGAGCACTGGTTTTTCTTCTTGTTGGCGTTTCGAGAAAGTGGGTTCAACCGGTTGCTTTTACTATAGGGCACACATCAACACCATCATCTGTTATGGATAACTTGCTGGTGTCACTCATTTAGGAGCTTAGGAGCATTAATATTGCAGTGAAAGCAGTCATTTGTGACCAGGGCAGTTCAAATGTAAGTCTCGCTAACCAACTAAGAGTGACTGTAGCAAAGCCTTTTTTTTTTGAAGTTAATGGTGAGCGGGTATATTACATTTTGATGTTCCGCATTTAATTAAAACAACGCGCAACGTCCAAGCACACAAGTTATACACTGGGGATGACATCGTTAACTGGTCGCACATTGTAAGCATTTACCAATCCTCACATGAGATGCGGTTGCGATTGGCTCCAAAGTTGACTGAAGGGCACGTTCGTCAGAAACCTTTTTCTAATATGAAGGTCAGCAGAGCAACTCAGGTCCTCAGTGCATCAGTTTCGATTGCTATCACGGCAATGGTGCATGCGAAGGTGCTGCCTGCCTCGGCCATCACTACAGCTCAATTTTGTGATCGTACGGACAGGATTTTCGATGCCTTGAACAGCTCGAGTAAAAAAAGAACTTCGCAAAAGCTGCGGCATGCAATCATGAAAAATGATTCAGAGCTGATTGACTTCCTCCGAGGCCAGCTTCCCTGGATTGCATCATGGCAGTTTGTTGGCAGACGTCAACCACAAACCATCGTAGGTTGGCAAATTACAATTCAGGCAATTTGTCAACTATGGGACGACCTCTCCAAAAATTACAATTTTGAATACCTGTTAACACGCAGGCTTCAACAGGATTCTCTGGAGAACATATTTGGCCACATTAGGCAAAAACAGGGTTGCAACACCAACCCTAATGTAGCACAATTTATTTGTGGCCTGAAGCACATCTGCACAAGAAAACTCTTCAAGCTGTCAGAATACGGAAATGTCGAGGATGATGAATGTGACCTCCTCCAAGAGCAGCTCTCGCCATTCTCCCTCACCAGTGCGTCTCTTGTGGATAATGAGGAGTGTGCACAGCCACAGCCTGACGACTTTCCCGCTCTAGACGATCTCTCTGAACTTGCGACAAACATTCACTCCCATATCATCGATGACTCCGCTGCATATTAGGTAGCTGGTTTTCTCATCAAACACTTCCTTCGGAATGCATGTGACGGTTGTAGTTGCCCACAGTTACTGAAAGACGACAGTGAGACGCTTAAGGGTACCCACCAGTATTTCACAATGCTAAAAGCATACCACTTCCCCTGCAAACTTTTTGGGAATCTCACTGTGCCATCAGAAGTAGCTTTTGCATACGTACAACAACTTGAATCTCACTTTCTTGCCATAATTGAGGCCACTGCACATCACCTGAAAGTGTGCGATGTTTTGTATCACCATCTGTCAAGTGTTGGCGATTTTCATTTGTGCTCTGCTGGGTGTCGCGCGAAGTTTCTGAAATTGTTTTGCCGGGTTCGTTTATGTTGGCATGTGCGTTTTGTGAACCGAAACTTAGATAGGGTTAGGTTCCAGTCTTCAATCTCAGGCATACAGCTTGACAAGTTCAAAGGTTAGCAATTAGCGGCGGGTTTACACTAAAGTATTCGAGTTGAGCCGAATCCTGCAATAGCTTTGTTATGTTATTACTTCGTTACAGCAGACTTCATTATGGTCTTATATGCTTATATTCAGCTCAACTGAACTAGCCACTCCTTCGTTGCGTACATTGTTTAGGTTACCCGCTATGAGGAGTAGGGACACTGTGTTTTCGCTCGAAGTGATTTGCATAACCCTAAAAAGAATGTTGGGTATCCTGTCTGTATTTTTGTAGCAAATGCGGGCGAACTGTACACTTTACTGTGGCTCGCTTGGTCACTGTGTATGCTTTGTCTCTCCAGCTCAAGTAATATATCGATAACAAAACCGCTTGTTGAAATGTCTTCGAGCGGGTAAGGAACAGAGTATGAAGTGGGCACGGTTCACGTTATCACGCTTTTCGTATTTCAGCTTCTCATCAACCTCCTCATCTCGCCCATCAAAATTTTCGAAAGAATACCCAAACTTGTAGCGTTTGATGGGGCTGCGGACGCTGCCATTTTATTTTTATATAGTTTGCGAGTGAAAACGTACGATGTAGAGCCTTTGTGAAAAATAATGAGCCAAAGTGTTTTCCTTCTGCTATTTATTAGCCCTGTAATACTGCTCTCGTAGCACCAATTAAGGTCCACAATTCTGGATAAAGTGATGACTACAATCTATTTTAGCTCGCAAGCGTCACAGCAACACCCAGACGCAAATCACTTGGGTTCTTAAGTTTTTGATGAAGGCAACGCATAACAAAAGCCACAAGACCTGCCAGTGTTGTAGCATAAAGTTTGTCTTTCACGTAGTGAGCAAGCTGCAAAGCCCTACCTTTCTGAGGACAAGCAGACATTAAGTCTGCTTTTTTTCATTTTGGACTAGCTGTTCTTAAGCACAGCCAGCACACTGCACCTTTGCATTTCTGCTATATTGTGTCGTGTGGTTTCTGTGCGCTCTTTTTTTTCTATGCATTATTTCGGTTAACCCCAGGCGTGATTCGCGACTTCATTGCTGTGTATATGTCACTTCTTCCTTCTTCATCAGCATTGTGCGCTGTGTTTTTGCCATAGATCCTTACTTACCCACTGGCCCGGTGTGTCATACTTCACCAGCTTCTCGGCTTCTGCCAACTCTAGCGATGTGTGCGTTGTCTGTGTTCTCTATGTATTTGTTACAATATTTGTTACAATTTATTTGTAAGGCGAGATGCATTTGTTGTCTACCTTTGTCATATTGTGCTTTTTATATTCTCATACTCTACCTTGCCTTTGAATAAAACATTGCGGATGCTCTGTTTCTTTGACTGATATATACATTGATCACTTGTTCCAAAAGAAAAACACAAGCGCGATGAATAAAACCGTAGTGAATTATCATTACCTGCATCTCTTTTTATTATAACTTAATCGAAATAAAAATACGTCACGACCGACTCGCACGAACCACTGAACAAAACAAAACAGGGAATCGATAAATCAAATTGACCTACAAAAATTATCCATTTGGGCGATGAATAGTGGTCTGAAATTATGAACTTTCGTCATAGCCAAACGTCGGTTATGCAAAGTAATTCAAAATTTGCGCCAGTGAAACCGAAACAGGAAGCGCACGCCACTTGCTCTCACCAACCACTAGGTGTGCTAGGGTCGATTGGGCCGCTGGGGTCTACGGGAGTGTCCACTCTTAACCTTTATTTCTCTATGCTCTAACGCAGGGCCTCCAGAATACCATTTACTGATTTTCTTGCACAGAACATCAAACAAACGTTTTGTTCACTCTCTCCAGAGGCAATACTATCGTCTTTCGACGACATCTGCAGTGTAAAGGCTGGTGCACACCGGCCACTAGCAGCGGTCGCGCGACCATTTGCGACTGGCGACCAAAAAGCGACTGATGTTCACACCGGCAGAGGCTGCATGCGAGCGACCGGAAGTCACAATAACGGAGAGTCACATCCGGATCTCGTTATCGGTGAGAACACTGGAGACCGGTGCCGATCAGCTGATCGCCACCAGCTAAGTGAGTGGAGAAATCCGAGCGCGCCGCATTTCTTGTTTTATCCGTTTTCTCCAGCGCAATGAAAGAACAAACAACAAAAATTGAGCATCGCTGATTGGTTCTAGCATTTTTGCGACCACAGTCGCGTTACTGAAAAATCTGTCAGCAAGCGACTAGCCAAAGCAGTCGCTTTGCGAGCGTTTACGACCTTTCGCGACTGTTTGCGACCAGTCGCGAATGGTCACGCGACTGCTGCTAGTCGCCGGTGTGTAAATACGGGGCCAGTTTTTATCCCCCTCTGTTCGTGCAGGGGCTTCTCCTGAAACGCCGACTGCGTGTCACAGCGTTCATATGCGACGCGGATCGCGTATCACTGGCACGCCGGTGCTCGTTCCTAGCAGCAGCCTTGGGAGTGTTCCCGCTCCCTTGTGGGACGCAGACAGCGTTGTCGTCGACGAGCACCGCTTGAGAGCTTAGGTGATGGGCGTCTCTTGCACTGCCAGTCTCCAGTCATGACACCGTGCATATATGCGCTCAGTTGAATGACAAACAAATGAAAGAATAATCACCTGGTTTTAAAACGCCCCGCCGCGGTGGTCTAGTGGCTCAGGTACTCGGCTGCTGACCCGCAGTGCGCGGGTTCGAATCCCGGCTGCGGCGGCTGCATTTCCGATGGAGGCGGAAATGTTGTAGGCCCGTGTGCTCAGATTTGGGTGCACGTTAAAGAACCCCAGGTGGTCTAAATTTCCGGAGCCCTCCACTACGGCGTCTCTCATAATCATATAGTGGTTTTGGGACGTTAAACTCCAGATATCAATCAATCAACCTGGTTTTAAAACACCGCCCAACTTAGCGACCACCCTTGACACGATGACTGGTTCCATCGCAACGGATAAAAGGCAGCGCGCTGAGGGGTGGATTTGACTTTTCTCGTTCATAAAGGGGTGTCGCCAGAGCTTGGGAAGATTCGAGCTTCGTGAAACTAGGCTGATCCTGCATAGCGCCCGAAGTCTGATATAGGCCAAGGCCACTCGTTCGCTGATGATGGAACCAGCCATAATATGATCTAAGATGACCAACAAATTATAACACATCACGCAATAAAAACCTTTCCCAACTATATCTGGAGCAGAGCAATGACAAGTAACTCGTCATCACAACACTCAAGCACGCACCACATCTTGAGAATGTTAGAGCTAATTGTTCTGCCTTTGATTTCGCCCGTTTGGTGCTCCGCAAGAATTACTTTAATGACACCTTGAAGTGTTGTTGCTAGTACCTTCAAAAAAATCTTGTAGCCAACATTTATCAGCGAAACGGGCCTATACAATGTCAGCAGATTAGGTTTTTTCATTTCGTCCATTTTGAAAATCAAGATTCTATGCGTTTTGCTAAAAAAAGGTGGCCGAGTTTATTTTTTTCGTTTTTACGACTCATTGAGTAGGACAAGGACAGTTCTCTTCTAAACGAGTCATACCACGCAGCGTTTAAGCAGTCGGGTTCCGGTGAATTACCGGTGTTCCAAGGAGCAGATGCGCGTTCCACTTCGCCTTCCATATGTCTTCTAAAAGCTCTTTCGTGTCGTCACTGAGCCGCGGTATGCGCTGAAGAAACTCTTCTTTAAAACCATGTATACATTCGCTTCTTGAAGAGCAAAAAGTACATATCAGCACCAGGTCTCGTAATTACTTTATAATTAGAAACTAATGTTCGTAAAATGTCAGGGGTGGTTCAGTTCTGGCTTTCTAATTTTGTGAAAATTATATATGTACTCTTATTATGCATCCGGCATAATGTCAATAGTAGTTAGGCATCATCCGCTGAAGTTTACGTAGCAGTGTCTAACAATATCCTCGCGAACACCAGCGCTTCGTATTAGCTTACCGCTTCTAGCTTCCAACCGAGTACGCTACCCACTACACCACGCCAGATCACCACCCAGGCACCCACTTCACCACGCCCCACCCTGGTGGTCTAGTGACTAAGGTACTCGGCTGTTGACCCGCAGGTCATGGGATCGGATCCTGGCTGCGGCGCCTGGAGGCGAAAATGTTGTGGAAGCAAAAATGCTGTAGATCAGTGTGCTCAGATTTGGGTGCACGTTGAAGAACCCCAGGTGGTATAAATTTCTGGAGCCCTCCACTACCATGGCTCTCATGGTTTTGGGAAGTTAAGCGCCACATATCAATCAATCAACCATCATCACTTCTGGTATTCGTAATATCCATGTTGCTGTTGGCCTCCTTACGCAACTGTAAACAATGGGTTATAAGAAATATATGTCCGTGCTTCAATTTGCACATATATTGAGTGCCACTTCCCAATGTTTACCTCACTGAAAAGATTACAACCCAGTCACTTTCCTTCCGCATGCTTCGCGTAAAATCGATTCCCAAGGTACGGGTGATCTGCCAAATTTTTTTCTCGAGACCTTGAACTGCTCATTTCCATTATGAATAATAAATTTTTATCAGTATTTATGGCAAAATTTCTTGTTGTCGTTGATTCAGTTTCGCTGGAATTCCGGCGTTAGTGTCGATGCCGGCGTCATTGGTTGTAAGCGAAACTAAGCGTTGTCCATCAGCGAAAATCCCAGATAGACGCAAATAATTAGGTTATTAACATCAGCGGCTCTAATGGGAATCAAACTCAACAATCCTGTGTGGTAAGTAGGTGTTCTACCACAAAGCTACGATCATGTTCGGAAAAAAAAACACGATGCTGCGCACAGGCGTTGCTTTGCTTCCGGTGCGGTAGAGGCGTACAGTGAAGAGCGAAGCCAGGATAGCGATTCAGAAGGCAATGCGAATCAGGCCTCATTGAACTACCGCGTTCTATTCTTGAAGGTACAGCTCAAGCGTCCTCCAATATTGTTCCTTTTTTTAACCTATTGCTGAATTCCCAAGAGGTCACGCTTTCTTACGCGTAACGATGCCCCGATGTGCCGTTTGAAGGTTGCTGTTAACAGATACTGGCTGGTGGCTCAAGGTCACTTAAAAGCCGCTCAAAATAGGAGCTAGAACAATAGCATACCTGAAAAAAGCAATGCCGCTCTTATATTTATTTTTCTTTTTCAATTTCAGGATATATTGTCGTTCTCCAAGGAAACTCACTCCATTATTTTGATTTTAGTAGTCGTGCTATATATATACTTTGCGCGTTCTCGTTATTCCAAAAAAACATTGTCAAACGCAGTGCCCAATGACCTTACTAATAGAGGCGTGGAAATCGATTGTATCTCAGCTTTAGCGTGGATGTCACCTTTTGCGGGGTCACATCGCGTTATCGGGTGTCTACACAGAACACGTCGTTTGATATTGTCTAAATTTAGGTACGCGGTGGCCGCCAAATGCATGATTAGATATGGGCATTCCCCAGGCATGCGTAGTCGGGAAATGTCGCCAGCGACAGCCGCAACGCGACATTCGAGTGTTCTAGACAATGGGGGTCAGCTGTGTGCCACAAATTAAGATGGCATAGTTGAACTCGGAGTGCGTGTACGAGTTTCTTAAAGAAGAAGTGGTCCCCTTGCAATTATCGTGCAGCAGGACTAACCGCCAATGACATGTGAATGAATCTGAATGAAACTTGAATCGTGGTAATAAATTATGATTGATTGATTGATTGATTGATTGATTGATTGATTGATTGATTGATTGATTGATTGATTGATTGATTGATTGATTGATATGTTGGGTTCAACGTCCCAAAACCACCATATGATTATGAGAGACGCCGTAGTGGAGAGTCAATTTCGACCACCTGGGGTTCTTTAACGTTCACCCAAATATGAGCACACGGGCCCACAACATTTCCGCCTCCATCGGAAATGCTCGTGGTAATAAATCAAAGACGACAACTTTCTATTATATAATCAATTTTTTTCACGTGCGCGAACACTCTGGTAATGTATGTTTGCTTTTAAATGTGATAATTTTTAGTGAGTGATGCATCTGCACTTGAATTCCTCTTTTGAAATTCCTGTTCAGGCTGTGATAACAAATATGATTATGCCGATAATCTGCAATGTGGTTTTAACTTTTTTGTAAACTTGTTCAGGAGCAACAAGTGTCATGCGAAAAAGCTTCCACGTTAGCCTTTATTAAAACATGTAATAGCAACGCACGTTCACTATCGTGATAAAGTTGAGGTAGTTATATTTCCGTCCTAATCCCGCTCACACCATGCATGGGCAGAAAATCAGCAAGTCGCTCCTGCTTTGCAAGTTTCATAGCGCATGTTTAAGGAACAAACGAACGCTCAAGCGATCTCAATAGTCAGCCTTCCTTTTCATTACATGGTTTTACTGCACCTAATTTCAAGGTTTGCTGGTACATTCACACAAATATTTTTTTCATTCCTGTTGCGAAAACTCAGTTCACCTGGTTATTTTTTCTGTTTGTTCAGTTATAAAAATATTTTCGGTTATTTATTTATTTGTTTGTCTATATATCTGCCTACTCATTGGCATCTGAAAGTAGGGCTGTTGCCGTGCGTTTTATTTTATTCTGAGCGCTATTCATACAGAAGTTTCCCTTCCCTCAGACTAGTACTTTCTTGACGATGAAAAAGTGGCCATTGTGAACATCGTATACTTGCGAAAGTGTAACTTGTGCAATGCATCAAGTCCGTTGCACAGTCCATTGCACAGGCAATTTCATTGTATAATGCTATCCCATTGCTGCCGAGTCCTATTGCACATGTTCAAAAACATCTTATATAGGTATATATAGAATATGAAGTTTACAAAGACTGTGTAACATGCCACACTTACGAAGGCAGCTGACCTATCTGCCGGCTGAGATAACAATAGTGTAGTGCAAGAAACAGGGCACTCGCTATCAACAAAGAGAGACAGATCGCCAGCGTTGTAGCGATAGTTTCCGCCATTGTGCAGTGTCCAGCTACGTGCCTTGGGTCCGCTTTCCTTCTCCTGCCATTGATATCCAAATATGACGTACTGAAGCCCCCTTTGCAACCTAAATCTACCAACAGAAACGTTTGTTGGTAAATTCTAGGTGCTCTCTTTTAGACACGTTATTAGGGCAGCTTTCTGTTGTCCCATAGTAGAGTGTCAAGTACTTTGAATCGTTACAGAGCTTCTTTATGCACACATCGTGCTTTCTCGCTTACGTTTTACTAACAGAGCCGTTTTACTGACAAGGCCGTACGTTCATGTTCAATTACGTGTCAGAATTGGGATTTATTTGCGCGGAGCCACCTGTTCATTTTTAACCAAGCTACTCAAGGTAATCTTGTGACTCAGCAGTCATCTGCTTGACGGCGCACAGAGACGACACTGTACGCGAAAATTGTTTCTTTTGCCAGTTGAAAAGTGGGAGCTTTAATGCTATTTTTGCAACCAAAGGGTCATCTTTCTCAAGTTCATAAGAACGTGTGCCTAGTTTATGGATCTACAGAGATGAAAGAAGGAAAGGCCAAACAATGGAGCTGATACGGCACAAATGACTGCAAGATTTGCTTGATGAAGAGCGAAGTAGCAGGCTTGGCTACAATATACAACAAAACTGTTCCATGAATGGGTGGAAAAGTGTGAATATATTGAGCACTGACAGCTCCTAATTTGCTGAATAGATTTCTTTTTGTGGAGGGCTCGGCAATTTACACGACTGTATCCTAAATGCTCGGAATGCATAAAGTGTGTGCAAGCTGGGCACTGAAAATGGTTCCTGATCCACTCGAACATCAAATAATTTCAAGGTGGTGAACTTCTATGCAGAGGGGCAAAATAAACTATACTCTGTTTCAGAAGTTCCCTTCAGTGATGAAGAGGCTACAAGGCCTTTCAGCCAATACAAAGGGTGATTAGCCCCTCCACATGTATTCATCCGCGCCATTTCTTATGCTCACCATCTTCCTGGCGTATGTATGCTGGGCAAATTGTCTATACACGCTCATTTCAGGTACTATGGCTGGCTCAATTAACTGAAATATACAGGAAAACTGTGAAACAAGCAACTGCACCAGAAACTTGAAGCGTAGATTTCTAGCTTGAGATCCGTAGACGCTCATGTCGGTAGATAACTTCACTGGGGCTGTTTCTGTCCAACGCTGTTCGTGGCTCTACTTCTCTGGCAACGTGTTTCTTCATGGTCCCACTGCAACGCTTCCTTTCTCTTTTTTTTTTTGGTTTCTGACGAAGGAAGATATAAACATACACTAAACGGTGTTGCAGGTTGCATGTCCGTTGGAAATTCAGAATTCTTGATCTGGTGACGCAGCCAAAGCGCGGCCTCGACGCGTTAGACATAGTAGGTGCGGCTAAGCAAGCAGCGTATTTCGCTACCCTCAGCAACAACATTTCTTGGCACTGAAGGAAAAGCTACGGAGCCAAATCGCGTGCATCTTATCGCCAGTGAATGTAGCTCCAAAGTTGCGCCCGTATTTTCACTGGGAAATATAAATGTTCATCGTTTATTTTCTACGTGGAGCTATTTGACACAGGGCGCAGCTCACACCAGTAAGATATTTGTATTCCTTTTAGTTTACATGTTGTGACTTCACGTTCTTGAACGCGTGAGAGAGTTTTACTTTTTTACGTGCACCTCAAACACTAAACGGCGTGTGCTTGTACATGCAACACTAGCGATACGCCCCCGCCACTTTCCCCAGCATTACGAGACGCGCGCCGAAACGAACTACTTCGCGTTGTGCTACATGAGCATGCAGAAGCTCCGCCTCCATAGCTTTTCCTTCAGTGCCAAGAAAACTTGTCGCCGATTATATTAATGACATAACGTACTTGATGTATTATGTTTAGAATAAGATGAAACAAATCGATGGCTGGGTTGACACTGACGAGGTTCAAGTAAGTAGCACTTGGGCTAGTGAATATTCGTCGCCAAAATATGTTACATCGTACACATTGAACCTTATATGTTCTTGTTCTTGTTTACCTTCACCTGTGGATCATACCCACTGTGGGGCACCGGCCAATAATTGAGTGGTCTTATAAAGTATTATTCAGTTTTAGAGTAAAGGAATTTATAAAAGGAAACTATTACACAACAAAAAATTGATCATCACTGATCTGTACCTACTATCAAGTTTTTGTATTAGTAATAGATAATAACCTACATCAAAACCCAACTTGAAAAAAGAGACAGGTTATGCGTATTTCGATACAGAAGAATAATAGGATTAGTTTGTCAGTCTTTTTGTTTCATTCAGTGAATTCCGCACTGCCTCGGAAACTTTTGCACTGGCAGACCCAGAAATAGAGGCTTCAAAGGACAGAATCACTGGCAGGGTATATTCATTCCAATAGCATGTAAAAGACTTTCTAACTTGAATCTACGCCCCGCCGTGGTGGTCTAGTGGCTAAGGTACTCGGCTGCTGACCCGCAGGGCGCGGGTTCGAATCCCGGCTGCGGCGGCTGCATTTCCGATGGAGGCGGAAATGTTGTAGACCCGTGTGCTCAGATTTGGGTGCACGTTAAAGAACCCCAGGTGGTCTAAATTTCCGGAGCTCTCCACTACGGCGTCTCTCATAATCATAAAGTGGTTTTGGGACGTTAAACCCCACATATCAATCAATCAATAAGTTGAATCTACAAGCTGTAGTAAATCGCCCACTTGTCAAAAAAATATTGATCTATACTTTCTGACTCACCACAGAAAGCGCACATTGGAGAAGGAGCCCAGCTGGAAGGTGCTCGTAGAAGTTTAGTTACGGCACCCTACAGCGCAGCCTCGTAATTGCGACTCCTAGTTTACGAGTGTCACAAGAGGATCGGCGCCAAAGATATAATAAGTGCCGATATTCTGTCGAATTCCTGAGTGATGTACCTGTGGAGCTTTCCATAATGTTACGCCAGCGAAATCGCACAGGAATTACATAAGCAAATGGTGGAAAACACGGTAAAAATGGCCCACTTATTGCTGGACTCACTAGAGAATCGGCTATTTCGTTTAAGCGCAACCCTTTATGACCCAGAACTCAAACAAATCTATTTTTTTTTTCAAATGTGGGGGTAATAATGCACAAAACGCCTTTATTATGTGCGATTCAGCACCAACAGAAAGTGCAGCGCAAAGAGACAGAGAATATGTATATATAACAGCCGATGAAATTTCCGGATTTAACTTTCGTAAGGTGAGTACCACTGCCAGAAACTCAACCACAAAAAAGGGTATGAAATCGGGTAGTCGGAGCGAATAGGACCAATTCAAATTTGGTTGGATTCACCAACAGCTGACTTTTTGTAACACTGTGAAGCATTTGTAGCAATAATTGCGCTTGTTTCGGTGTTCTGCAAGTGTTCTTGCAATGAACCATCTAGAGTGCGATGGGGCAGTAGCTTTGCATTATCAAAGAAAACGTCGTCAAATTGAATACCCACATGGGGCTAATTATGGCTAGTCAGCCTTATGTCGCTGATACGCACATTCAACGGGTCCAGTAAACGTTGCACAACTATAATTTGTGGGGTGTAAAACTATGGTCATCTAACAAAAAATAAATCCGGAGAGGATATGCATTCTGTCCATTTAGATATTTTAACAGTGCTGATATTGAAAGTATTTTAGACTTCCTCGAACTAGATTTTCACACTTTTAAAAGCAAATATAATAACGGGTATCTCGACGTAAACGGATTGTGGTTGCACTTCAAGACGGCCGTGCATACTTGTATTAACAAATATGTCCCACAAAAACAAAAAAGATTAACCGCCAAAGCCCGTGGATTACGCGTGACATAATTCACTTAAAACTTCGTGTTAAGCGTCTTTCCCGAGTGCCCAAAACGCCTCAGTGTTACCTTGCCTGAGGGCCGATCTACGGAAAAAAATCAAGGAATCAAAGTATCAATTTTTTAATGTAGATGCACGGCTTTCTTGTTACCAACCCTAAGAAGTTCTGGACTCACATCACCTGAAAGAAAGAACCAGTTCGCAAAATTAAAAAAAAATGGCAGGGAAGTGCCCGATGCCTGCACGATAGAAAGGGCTTTTAATGCCTTTTGCTCGTCTGTATTTGTGCGTGCAACCCAGCGCTGCACTAATTTCAATATTCCTGGCTTTGACATTCCCAATATACCTATTACCGAGCCGGGAATATTTGACAACATTGACACTAAAGAGTCCGCAAGTCCCGACAGAATATCAAACGCATCCCTTCACTGGTATGCGGAGTGGTGCTCGAAGTACCTTTACATTATATTTAACGAAAGTCTACTAAGTGGTGTGGTTCCGGACAATTGGAAAACTGCAAATGTTACTCCTGTGCATAAATCCGGCGATAAAGTCTCTGTAAAAAACTACCACCCCATATACCTTCTGTGTACAGCCGGTAAAATTTTGGAGCACTTTATATTTAACACCTAATAACGTATCTTGAGAGTAAGACGTTTTTTACGAGCAGTCAACATGGTTTTCGGCGTGGATTTTCCACGGTTACACAACTAATACACACGAATAACGACATCTCAACATTTTTAAATAAAAGGGGGGGGGGGGGCAAATTGACGCTATATTCTTGGATTTCGAAAAGGCTTTCGATCGAGTACCCCATAGCAACTTAATGTTAAAATTTTGAAACTTGGTCAAAAATGAGAAAATAACTCAGTAGTTGGACTCCTACTTATCAGGCCGGTATCAGTACGTTCAAACAGGTGACTCTGCCTCTCATTTGTCATCAGTTGTTTCTGGAGTACCACAGGGCTCTGTCTTAGGTCCGTTGCTTTTCATTATCTATTTAAACGATTCACAGTTCGACTGTCCGGTGCGTTTCCGTTTTTTTTTTTTTGCAGATGACTGCGTTGTTTATCTCCCTATTGAATCGGTAAATGACCAGAAAATTCTCAACAAATACTTAACAGCTGTTAGTAATTGGTGTGCCGGTTGGAACTTGAGCCTCAACACAACAAAGTGCCGCAAAATGACAATAATGCGCAAAAAGTGTTCGTTTCAATATACTTATCAAATTAACATTGTTGAATTAGAGGTTGTAAACGAGTTCAAATATTTGGGTATAACCATAACATCAAACCTCACCTGGAAGAAACACATACAAAACATTACATCATCAGCACTGCGCAGACCTTGGCTTCTAAGACACCGACTTCAGCACTGTACAAGCAAAACGAAGACCATTGCATACACGGCACTGGTCCGCCCCTTTCTCGAATATGCAAACGTTTTTTGGGACCCACACTCACACGGATTCTGCGATGCTCGAACGGGTACAAAAGAAAGCGCTGTGATTTATTCACAACAGATACAGCAGGCGAGTATCCGTGACAGAGCTGCGCAGACGTTCTGACCTACCAATACTAGAGTCCTGCGGTAAATTACATCGACTTAAAATATCACAAAGCATAGTCAATGGTTATTCAAAGCTTGACTTCAATACTTATATCGAATTCAACATGTCACGCCCCACCCGAAACAAGCATAACAAAACAATCCTAATGCCTTTCACGAGAACAAACGCTCACCATCTATCCTTTTTCCCGAGAACGATAGCAGAAAGGAACACTTTGTCACGCGACGTTACTAACTTAACTAATCAAAATGCTTTTTCAACGGCTATTCAACAATGTGTACGGTTGAAAGTGCTGGTCTTGTTCTCCTGTTCTATTGAACTAACGTATTTCACGCGTTATCTTGCTTCCATGACACTAACGCACACTGCTTTTTTTTTTTTCACGCTTCCTGGTCAATGCGCGTAGCGCGCTTTGTGTGTTTTGCTTCAGACTAGCTTCCCGGTTTTATTGTATATTCACGTAGCTATTTGTAACGATAATTACTGCTGCTTTGCGAATCGTGGGCCTTGTTACTGATTTTGTGCGATTGTGTGTCATTACAATCTCTAAGTTTACTGCATGCATTATTGCTTCCCTGTGTACCACAGACCATGTTACTGGTCGCGTGTACACTTTGTGTTTAAACTCTGCACTGTACCACTCCTGCCTTGGCTGCCAAAGGGTGGCAGGCAGTATTGAATAACAATATTATAAATAAAATAAAAAAGATAGTTATTTTTGTTGCAGGGCGATAGATTAAACGTTGATACATTGAATCGAAATTCTATAGTCCCACCTGGCGGTACCGGCAAGGACAGTAGCTATGGACGGCTTGTCCACAGCAGTAGCTGAGCAGGCAGAGGTCAGGGGTGCATCAAAGACTAGTCATCAAAGACAATCGGACGTCGGTGGCGGTAGTGGTGCCCGGCGATAGAAATAGTGCAGTGCCGTATCTTGGCATATGCACCGGTAAGAGGCGTCACCATGGACCCCAGCAGGGTAGCTCATAGCCTGCAGCGTCGGATTTGCTAGCTGAGGATCCCCCAGGATTTGCTGGATCTCCTGGGACACCATCTCCACAATAAAATCAGCCTGCACTTTAAGAAAAAAAATGGAGTATTCGAGGAGTAGCTCTGCTACGCAACAATAGGCTTCATCTGACTTGCACGCATTTCCTTTCTTCAAAACCCGGCGCTCACCATTCTCCTGTCATGAATGAAATGCTACACTCTTGACGCATGAGCTGCTCACAACCGCTAACTACCGAAAGCGTGGTGATAGCGTGAAGATGATATTTGAAGTAGGTGACGTATATTGCTGTGTAGCAGAAACACTCCCTCGATTTTTTTGGAATGTCAGTCTGTGATGAAGATAAAAATTTTCGCAGATCCCCTGCAACTATCCTCTGATCGTCTAACGCAGGTGGGTGGTTCGTAGTGCTTGAAAGTCGGAAATTTTAGCGGTCAGGAAACTGCGGCTGTATTGGTGCGTTCCCATAAAGCATTTTCTCTACTGCTTGAATCGTCCAAACCTCCGAAGCTAAATTGGACAATTCCTAAGGGGGCGTTTCATATGAATCCACTGGTCTTCTTTTACACTCCGGATTAGGTAGCTGACTTTATTCTCATAAGGCGTACCGGAGTCAGCATGTGGAAACGGTTGAACAATTTCTGTGTGCAGATCACGATACTTTCATAAGGAAGCTGCACACCTGTCTTCAGCATAGCTTCGACCTATTTGTTAAGGACGACGCTCGTGAAGGTGCTTAAGAACGCCATCCTAAAAAGGTACCAGGATTGTAGTGTGAATTTTTAGTTCTAAAACGACGTACTCGCGGCGTCTTCTAGGTATATGTACACATCAGGCAGTTTATTCCTTGAGTCACAGTTGTTGCAGGTGGCGACTCGGTAACACGTATCCAACCACCTTTCTAGGTCATAAAACGATGCTGTACAAAAAATTAGCGGCTGCCTGGGTGACTGTACCAGGACTGTATGACCAGGAACACAGTAGTTGCCGAGGTGACAGTTGCCTTAATTGACGTGTAGGGTTTAACGCTCGAAAACTACCATATGATTATGTGAGACGCTGGTGACAGTTGCCTTCATCTTCGTAGCTGTCTTATCGAGTCATCCGCACTGTGGTAGCAAACCTGAAAACCAGTGGGCAGGTCGTTGCCACATGAGCCTCAAAACACATGTGTTTTTGAGGCTGTGGAATGGATTCGCGGTTTTTCGTTGAGCGTCCAGAATATGAAGGAACCAGCTACTCTGCCAACTCTTACGTTGATATGACGTTAAAAAAACAAAATGCTGCCGATAAGAATGAAACTTTATATGGGCTAATTCTTAAGTCCTGGTTAAGCAGCACTCAAAGTGCAACGAAAACGGCAAGTGCAGGCGCATGTATTAACATGCGGCATAGTAGATTAAAGACTTATTCCTGTTAGTCGTGTTAGTTCCACAATGAACTGTACTATTCGCTTAGCGTGCTCCACCTTGCCAGGCAGAACACTTTATATTATCCGAGAATCTTTGATATTCCAGTGCAGTGTGTGCAAGGCAGTGTTTGCGCATGTCACGAGTCAGCTACGTAAGAATATAAAAAGTAAGTGAAAAAATATAATTGGGTTATTCATACGAACGATATGCAACTGCTACAGTAATGTGATTGCTTATTGTGAATATTGGTGTTTAATATCACAAATATCTGTTTGCTACCGTACCATCAGGAAATATTGTGAGAAATCTCATACTTACCGACACTCCAGCAACTGTTGAGGATGATGATGGTGGCACAAGATTTTTCACGGCGCAAAAGGGCTGTTTGATGGCCACAGAACGCCAGGGTATTATGAAGAAGGTGAGCAATCGAGAGCCCTCCTGCACTTATGCAGTTGCACTCAGAACTACAGTGTGAAGAGCGTTTTCCAGCTCATAAAAAACATGATGAGCACTTAGTATGAACAATTTCAAGCTTTGTGTACAAAGCAGCAAGAATCAGTAGTTAACATTGTGCATATTTGAACTTTATTTGAAGTGATTAAAAGAAATCTTGCTTTCATTTAGGAGGCGAAGTCTGGTAACATTGTGTAGCATGTCATAAAAATTTTGAATAGCCTCTTGCCCGTGCTGTTTCGTGGTGTAGACGTCCACCTGCATGAATGAACGTGTCGTATGAGATATGAGGAATGGTTGTTGAATGATGATAAACATAGAGGTTCGAAAATATGGCACACAACGAAAAGAAAGCAGGCAAGATAAAGAATGTTTATCATGAACCAATGCCAGCTCACCAAACGTTTTTACTTTACAGAGCAACGGTTCTTTCCATCCATCCATCCATTCATCCATCCATCCATCCAATGGATGTATGGATGAATGGATGAACGAATGGATTGATGGAAGGAAGGACGGATGGATGAACGGATGGATTGATGGAAGAAAAGACAGATAGATGGGTGGACGGACAGACGAATGGATCTAAAGACAACCTCAATCTGCATTACGGCTTGCTGGAGTGGCACACAACCACACGATTACTTCAGCTTTACTGCAACCCTTGTTGCATCAGCTAATCGGTCATACCTAACACTTATATGTCCGTTTAGAATCGGAAAAGTTTTCAGTGGTACAACATGACGTGAAGCCTCCCTTCGTTTAATTTCAACTGGATATAGGACGCCCCAATACAGCGCCTATATAAAATGAAATTCTGGGAGTTTCTATGTGGAAAGTGTGCTGCATCGCCATTGCTACTAGGGAACATTTGGCCAGTGTTCTGCCATGTCGAAATGCTCCTAGCTGTACTTCATCATGGAGTTGGCCAGCTTAGTGAGCTCATTGATTAATTCTTCTAAAATTAGGAGGTTTTCGGTTTCGGAACATTCAGCAATAATTCATCAGCGCTCAGCGCAAATATTCTCTGTCAAGAATAGAGACGGCGAAAGGAGCTACATTCCAAATGAAATTTCTTTTCAGGGTGGAACGTATATAGCCAAGACATCTACAAAATCACAGATAAATTTACCACCCACCAGCGCACCCTCGAAACACGTTCAGTCGTAATGTGCCCAGGTGGAAAATGTGTCTTAAAGACACAGATTTTTTTGTGTATTAGTGAAGCACAATTCTTCAATACCGAAAACACCACTCTTACCACGGCATGCCACTTTATAAGCAAAAAAAAAAAAAACTCGCGAAAGAAAATTCAAGTGCAGACGCCCCCTTTGGGAGGAGACGCCAAGCGCCATGACGTCACAAATTTTGAGTGTTCCATCTTTGTCTATCTTCTGATCGATGAAAGTAAAGTAGATTGTCATCTGTGGCTGCATAGACTTAGCACGAGATGTTTCAAATATTTTTTCTAGGTGTCACAAAACTACCAAAAAGTTATTTTCGAATTTTGCAGCTAAAGCTGGTATGAGATCACAACGCTGGTCACGCACCAACGTGATTGTCCGCTGGCGCTGGTGTCCGTAATCACATCGCGTAAAATTGTAAAAAGAACTAGTACTAATAACGCAGTGGGGCTCGAACTCGGGTCCGCTGGTTACCTGCCCAGTATTCTACTACTACGCCACACCGTTGCTTGGGACTAATTGGCAAACTTGCCTCAGGCAAGCTTGATGTCAGAAAAGCAATTGTGTTAATACGGCTTATAAAGCGTTTCAAAACTCGAAACACCAACCAGTCGCTGCACAATGTGAATAGCGTGACGAGTGGGTCTTCCAATGCTCCAACCCATCACAAAAGCTTTTTCTTATGCCCACTTCAGGCATTCAGGCATAATTCCTCATCGTCGTCAGCCACTGCATGAACAATTGGCACAAAATTTTTTGCAAGTGTAAGCGTGTATCACGCTTCTAAGAAGGATGACGAAAAATAGCATATAAAATGCCCACGCACTATCCCAAATTTTTTATAATATTTTCTTAGTGGTTATCAAGCAGGTGTGCTTGCAGCAGTCATCGAATGAGTGTTTAGAAAAGGCCCTGAAATGCTGCTCTTCTAGGTTTCGCTTTTACTGTGCTGCTCCTTCCGCGCAGTCCTGGCGCTTTTTGATGTCACGCGCGAGAACTTAAGTGTAAATTTAAAAAATGTTACTTCAACCGTGGTTTTCTCCGCTAATATATTGAAATATAAGGCGTTCGAGTTCTCAAATGTGCAGCTTGTCAATCTAAATTAAGTAATTGTTTCCCTTTAATGTTCCTTTAGACAGGCCATCTACTTTATAGTCAGGGCCTTGGTAGATGGCATTTGTGTAAGGCATTTGAAACTGGTTGCACATTTAGTTTCCGATAAACTGTGTCATATTATCAACCTGCTGTTTGAACAGGGTTTATTTCCTTCATTCTTAAAAAAAGGCTAAAGTAATTCCAGTTTTTAAAAAAGGCAATAAACAAACAGTTTCCAACTACCGTCCAATTTCAATTCTTTCCTGCCTCAGCAAACTAGTCGAAAAACTGTTTGTTGAACGTCTGAATGGATATTTAGTTAAATTTAAATTGCTTAAAGACGGCCAATTTGGTTTCCTTCCAGGTAGGTCAACAAATCTAGCTGTGCTGTCTCTAACCGATTACATAAGGAAAAGTATCGATTCTGGAAATTTAGTGGGTTCGATTTTTTTAGATCTCACTAAAGCCTTTGGCACTGTAAATTATCAAGTCTTATTGCACAAACTTCAGTCCTATAGAATAACTGGCCCTGTGCTTGCATTCTTAAAAAATTACCTATACTTGAACGGCAATAAAACTACTCGCAATATTTCAAGGCGCCCCGACACGGCCACCCACTAACTTGAAGTTGTCAGTGAAACATAGATGTAGAGTGCCTAGTGCCTCTGTGCATGTTTAAAACGGTTACCATAGAGAAGTATGTCATTGCAAAATGACCGCTGGAAGTCACCGCGAATGAACACCGTTCACGGCCGGCGACCACAATTTCGCCATGGCGTGTGTGATGCCATCTGCTTCATGCAGTGCATCCGTTGTCTACTACCGCGGTTTTAGGCGTGGCAAGTCATTCAATTTACTACTCCAAGCTGAAGAAAGTTCAAATAGGTTCACTGCTTGCGCAGCTCCCCATGAAACAAAATCGCTGACCAGAATAAAGATGCTTGCCAAGCACGCAATTTGTTATGTCACAATTGGCGAGCTCCCCAGTGTTGACAGGCTCTCGGGCTACTCAGGTTGGTTTTTAAAATATTCATTATAAACTTAGCACTCAACTAAATGCTCCGAAACTTCGCTGAAACGTGCTATTGTACATTGCCCTTGCACGCTAACTTCTTTAAACCTAGCTAAAGTGGCTGTTACCTGTCTAGCTAGAATGTTATCATATATCTCGGTAAATATCTTTAAATTTATTCAATCTTTGTATGTCAGCGTCCATATATGTGGCCACAAGTTTTCTTCTGAAGCTAAAGTTGGATTTTTCTCGTTAATGGCTTATTCCGCCTCTCGTAAGTATTAGTTATTACATATGCGCGAAATAATATACGCAACTGGATTTGATTTGGGATTCACAATGCCCATGGGCTATAGGTGGCGCGCCGTGCAATTCAAGATGGCTGCGGGAAGATTATAAATCCGTGAACTAGCATAGGTAAAAATACGACGCACGTATGTGCGTCCCATGCCGCTTCTTCCGGATGAACTATTGATCGTAAAATCAGTGTATATCGGACCAATTACTTTCCCAAACGACAGGAACTGCTAAATGGTCGCTACCTCATTTTTTCCCGCAGTTCCAAGGACGGTGGTGTCAGCTTATCGACCGTATATCAACGACGCCTTGCGTAATTCTGTGCGTGATGCAGAAACTGCGCGAACTCGGATTGAGGTACGAACTGAACGACAGTCCGAGTTAATTTATGCCGAGCCTGCCTGAAGGCTTTGCCGCTGTAGTGGGCCACTAGCTAGTAACGCACCGTCGCGGCTGCGCGGGACCAAATGCTTAAGGTAATTATGGTTTGCAAACATACTACGCTGTCGTCATTACTTGAGCTGTAAGCACCATGGAGATGCCTCTTCAACGGTGGAACGCAAAGATTTACCTTCTCCTTAAGTGGTGCTTGTGCCACAGCCATGATCGAACTCTCAGTGCGCGATTCGCTGAGCTCAGATGTTGCAGGTTCTATCAGCGCGATCGCAACAAGTATGTCGAAACGTATACATGCGTACGCTTTGCACAATGTCGAAATTGTCCAAATTCGTCGAACAACAACATCGTTCGGACGGTGCCAGTCAAGTTAGCAGAGAGGTGTGTACTGTAGTTGCAACTGCACGCTTCATCGCTCTAATTATTTCGCTACGCTGGTCGAGCTCGAGCGTGTTGGTGGCATGCGGTGCTCCATAATATACACTTTAATTGGCTACATGCAACGCGCAAGAAAAACTATGCTGTTTATGTTTAGCTAGCTAAATGATATTATACAATAAATACAATCAAAGTGACTTACGAGCATGAAAAAACTATTAACGCACTAGGCAACGTGAAGTGCAGCTCTCTGCTCGTAAGTTAGTAGCTCATGATTCATCGTCACTCTCACTCTCGGTGCGTTCTATGCCCAGAGAAACATACTCGGCGTCAAGGCAGTTTCTTCGAACACCACTGCTACAAGAAATCTGAGGAGTTTTCTCCACCCAGCGACTTCGATAACACCAACAACATGTCACTCACCACTCACAAAACCAACACGGCGCTAGTCACTATGTTTATCTGGGCGCGGAAAACAATTCTCTCTGACACCCTATAAGAAGTGAAGCGCTTGGAGTGTGCTGCCATCTATCAAAGAACGTAAAAATCAAGCGGCACCACGTTTGATAAGGTTTGAAAGAGCAAATTGCGAGCCTGCGCTACTTTCCGCGTACAATGAATGTTAAGGGTTCACGCACTACAAAATCACTGGCGACAGTGCTGCTTGCGATTATTGCGGCAGCGATGAAACAACAGGGCACGTTCTCTGTTGTCGCCCTCGCTGCAGCATGCAAAGGCAGCCGCTTGCTGCTACGTTAGCCTGCCTTGACGACAGACCTTGTCAGAATAGTCAGTGCTCTAAGGCCGACATGATCTGTCTAGGCACAGAAAACCAGTTAAGGCCTTATTGAACTTTTGGTTGGTAGTTGCCTGTTGAATCGCTAGTATCCCCACTCTCTGCTTTCCCTTTCGCGTGTGTATTTTGCTTTTCGCTTTCTTTCTCATCTTCCTTTCCCATTCTCCTTTTTCTTACTGTAGGGTAGCAAACCGGTTGCCCCAATTTCCTGTTAACCTTCTTGCCTTTCCCTCACTTTATTTTCTCTCCCATACACTGTCGTATGCTATCCGCACGTAAAACAAGCTGAGTTACAACTGGAAAGGTCAGAAAAAAATCATTTAACTATCTAATGTGGCTGCAGAATGTCATGCGAAGCTGGTATGTGTACTCTGCGGGCTATAATCGAACGCGTGAATTACCACGCACTTTCACGAAAGCTTCTCGTCTCGCAAGAACGAATCAGTTTCATGCCATCTCGGATGGTCCGATATATTCACTGATACACGAAACAGACGAAATAAATTATGTTTGTTGCTTACTAACGCGTTATCACTGTGGCTAGCATAGCCAAAGAAGAGAGCGTCTGCATACTGATCAACCTCGAGAGGATTATCAGTATGCAGACGCTCATGTGACACACTGGTATGATTTCGCGATAGTATTTGTGTTAGTATTTTTTCCTCATGTATGTAACGCGCTAGTTGTTTTTTGATAGGATTATGACATCCTTGAGTGTCTCTAGTGTATGCCTTGTATATGGCGACTTGGGCTTTCCTCAAGCGAATTGTTTCGCTTTTCACCCAAGCTTACCCACATCTTCAGGATGTAAATAAAACTGATTTGATTTGATTTGATTTGATTGATGCTCCTGAGTTCCAATAGGTAGCGCGGCCGTCTATGAACGTTGCGAATATAAAGGGTCAGTATGCCGTTCAACAATAGAGTTGCGTCGGTTTCTACAGCAAACATGTCTATAGATTGGCGAAGCAAAAAGCTTGGAGAATGCTTGACCTTCACCTTCAAAAGTAAAATGCTATGCAGCTATTATCGGACCCCGTGCACATCGCCTCATACCGTGTCGCCAGCGAAGGAACGTTTGTGGGTGAAATATTTCCTGCTTCAGACTATTCTAGAATTCCGACTGGATGTACGGTTGCGAAGTGCTCACTACGCCATTATTGGGTTTTTGCGAAATGGCGAAGTGCCCCCTTGGGCACTTCACCATTTCACCTTGGGCACTTCACCTTGGGCACTTCAAATGGTGAGGGCGGCGATGGCGTAGTGGCTAGAGCATCCGCCTCGCATGCAAGAGGTCCGTGGTTCAAATCCCGGTACCGTGCAGTTCCCAACAGGATTAAAAAAAACAAAAAAATCCGCGTGTTGATGGAACTGCATTAAGAGGCCTGGGGTGCGGCCTCACCGGCAAACACCGCCGAGAACGCACTCCCTCACCAGAGAAGGATTGGCCACCCTGGTGCAGTATCTGGCCACTACCTCCCACATGCTTACGTCAATAACTCACGGCCCTCGGGCCCCAGCAGCTGCGAAGCAACTGACCACGGCGGCGGTCAGATCTGCAACGCAGCAGAGGGTGCTAAGAATCTCTGGATCCGGACAGGCCGCCATTGGAACCCGAACTTGGCAACGTTTAACGCTAGAACCTTATCTAGTGAGGGAAGTCTAGCTGTACTATTCGAGGAGATAGAGGGTGTTAAATGGGATATAATAGGGCTCAGTGAGGTTAGGAGGACAGATGAGGCCTATACGGTGCTACAGAATGGGCACGTCCTTTGCTACAGGGGCTTGGCAGACAGAAAAGAACTGGGAGTGGGGTTCCTAATTCACAGAAACATAGCTGGCAACATAGAGAAATACTATAGCAATAATGAAAGGGTGGTAGGTATCGTAATTAAACTGAATAGAAGATACAAAATGAAGGTAGTACAGGCTTACGCGCCCACATCCAGCCATGATGACGTTTCAGTTAAAAGCTTCTATGAAGACGTGGAATCGGCAATGAGTAAGGTAAAAACACAGTATACTATAGTGATGGGCGACTTTAATGCAAAGGTAGGGAAGAAGCAGGCTGGAGACCAGGCAGTAGGAGATTATGGCATTGGTACTAGAAACGCCAGAGAAGAGCTACTAGTAGAATTCGCAGAACGCAATAATTTACGGATTTTGAATACCTTCTACCGAAAACGAGAAAACCGCAAGTTGGCATGGAGGAGCCCTAATGGCGAAAATAAGAACGAAATAGACTTTATAATGAGTGCACACCCTGGAATTGTGCAGGATGTGGAAGTGATCGGCAAGGTACGATGCAGTGACCATAAAATGGTACGGTCTCGAATTCGCCTAGACTTGAAGAAGGAACGACAGAAACTGATACGCAAGAAGCCAATCAATCAGCTAGCACTGAGAGGGAAAGTACAGGAATTCAGAGTGTCGCTGCAGAACAGGTACTCGGCTCTTAGTGAGGAAACCAACCTTAGCGTAGATACAATGAATGATAATCTGACGAGTATCATTACGGAGTGTGCAGTGGAAGTTGGAGGCAGGGTGGTAAGACAGGACACTGGCAAGCTTTCCCAGGAAACGAAGAACCTAATTAAGAAGCGTCAAATCATGAAAGTGTCAAGTACAACAGACAAAATAGAACTGGCAGAGCTTTCGAAGTTGATTAATAGACGTAAGGTATGCGATGTAAGAAGGTATAACATGGAGAGAATTGAACACGCTCTGAAAAACGGAGGAAGTGTCAAAGCATTGAAGAGGAAACTTGGGATAGGCAAAATTCGGATGTATGCACTAAGGGACAAAGAAGGCAAAATAACTACCAATATGGAAAGGATAGTTAAAATAGCGGAGGAGTTTTACAGAGATCTGTACAGTAGCCGAGACAACCACGACCTTAATACTATAAGAACTAGCAATAACCCAGATTACACCCCACCAGTAATGATAGAAGAAGTCAGAAAAGCTTTGGAGAGCATGCGAAGGGGCAAAGCTGCTGGTGAGGATCAGGTAACATCAAATCTGCTGAAAGATGGAGGACAGATTGTGTTAGAAAAACTAGCCACCCTGTTTACGAGGTGTCTCCTGACGGGAAGAGTACCATAGTCTTGGAAGAACGCTAACATCATCTTAATACATAAGAAAGGAGATGACAAGGACTTGAAGAATTACAGGCCGATCAGCTTGCTCTCTGTAGTATACAAGCTATTTACAAAGGTAATTGCTAACAGAGTAAAGAAAACATTAGAATTCAATCAACCAAAGGAACAAGCAGGATTTCGAACAGGCTACTCAACAATTGACCACATTCATACTATCAATCAGGTAATAGAGAAATGCTCAGAGTATAACCAACCACTATACATAGCCTTCATAGATTACGAGAAGGCGTTTGATTCAGTAGAAATATCAGCTGTCATGCAAACACTGCGGAATCAGGGCGTAGATGAAGTATATATAAACATTCTGGAAGAAATCTACAGGAAATCAACTGCTACCATAGTGCTTCATAAAGAAAGCAACAGAATACCAATCAAGAAGGATGTAAGGCAGGGGGACACAATTTCCCCAATGCTATTTACCGCGTGCTTACAGGAGGTTTTCAGAAGCCTAGAATGGGAACAGTTAGGGATAAGAGTCAATAGAGAATACCTTAGTAACCTGTGCTTCGCCGATGACATTGCATTGCTGAGTAACTCGGGGGACGAATTGCAACTCATGATTACGGAGTTAGACAAGGAGAGCAGAAAGGTGGGTCTTAAAATTAATCTGCAGAAAACGAAAGTCATGTACAACAACCTCGGCAAGGAGCAGCGCTTCGAGATAGATAATAGTGCACTTGAAGTTGTAAAAGACTATGTCTACTTAGGGCAGGTAATAACCGCAGAGCGGAACCACGAGATTGAAGTAACTAGAAGAATAAGAATGGGGTGGAGCACATTCGGCAAGCACTCTCAAATTATGACAGGTAGATTGCCACTATCACTTAAGAGGAAGGTATATAACAGCTGTATCTTGCCGGTACTTAGCTACGGAGCAGAAACCAGGAGACTTACAAAGAGGGTTCAACTTAAATTGAGGACGACGCAGCGAGCAATGGAAAGAAAAATGGTTGATGTAACCTTAAGAGACAAGAAGAGAGCAGAGTGGATTAGGGAACAAACGGGGGTTAAGGATATCATAGCTGAAATCAAGAAGAAGAAATGGACATGGGCAGGGCATCTAGTGCGTAGACAGGATAACCGCTGGTCATTAAGGGTAACTGACTGGATTCCCAGAGAAGGGAAGCGGGTTAGGGGGAGACAGAAGGTTAGGTGGGCAGAGGAGATTAAGAAGTTTGCGGGTATAAATTGGCAGCAGCAAGCACAGGACCGGGTTAACTGGCGGAACATGGGAGAGGCCTTTGTACTGCAGTGGACGTAGTCAGGCTGCTGATGATGATGATGATGAAGTGCCCAGTATACGTCGGTAAGGTTCCAGGCGCATCTGCTCACTCTCCGATGGTGGACAGCTTTAAATTACCAACTTGTTGTGCCATTCACACCTTTCGACGCCTGGTGGGATTCTACGATTCTTCTGCGCATTATTACACGCTTACGGAGACTCCTCCTACATAGACATGGTTCTCATTGGTGGCTACATTGCACCAAAACCTCTTCCGGCGAAAAAAATTGCAAGTTGGCTCCATAGCTATGATAATGCGATTGCTTTAAAGAATCATTTCGCAGAAATTCTGGTATTGCTATCAGTGGAGGCGTCTTTGATCGTGGCTCAAAAAGCAGCAATGACCGGGAACGAACCTGAAGGACATGCAATAAAAGTACGCGCCTGAGAATGCCCCCCCCCCCATAATGGTTACGCCTGCGATATAGTTACGCAGTTTCCATCACAAGCGAAGGTCTCCTAGCGCTTGGTAATGCCATAATATATGTATGTGTGTGTGTATGTTTGGGGGGAGGGGTGCATGCAATATCAGTAAACACAAAGACCGGTCCTGGTCCGGTTGTTTTATATTCTGCCTCGTCTTTCTCTGCCTGGGTCTAGCTGCCCATCCACTCACAACCTAGTGTCGTTCTTCGTTCTCACACTCAGCCGTGAGCGCGTGGAACTACCGACACTGTTTTTGGTAGGCGGTGCTGGCTGCATCGTCGTGGTCGGCCCAAACGAGCCTTTAGCATGGTTTGGTGACCTGCCCGAAGTGTCTGACTGCTCCTCGATAATTTTTGCATATGTCGGTGCAGCAGCGACAAGCTATACTGGAGGGCAGATGTTTCGGTGGTCGGCACTGGCTATTTAGAGGGGGTCGTAGTTGCCAATGTCGCTTCTCTCGTCGCATTTCTGGACGCAATGTAGCAGAATCACCTCGAAAGAAGACGATTGCACTGATGTGGTGTGGCCACCAGGAGACCGTCTGTTCTAAACTTGCACGCGTCTACATTGCTTTCCGATTGACAGACAACGTCTCCTCGATGCTCTCCCACCACATGAGCTAAACGGAATGTACCGCTTACCGACTCCGAGTAACGGACGTACACTGCTTCGAGCCTCGAGAGCGCTGTTTTTCTCTTAGCGATGGGCGTATCAGGTACGAACTTACCTTGCACCTTCATCAGTGGCGTGCTTGTAGGTGGTATTGCCGATTGCTGTGGCTTGTGGATGATCTTTTGCAGCACGAAGCGTTCGGCGATGTTTTCGTTGTACTGGCTGCTGTGTCTGTCTCCAGCGCCGTAGTCATGTCCCTCACGATCTTGGACAGTGAGCCTAAAGTTGGATTCCTTGGACTCTACCACCATCTTCACTGTAGGCGTGTCAAGCGTGGAAGGAGCAGGTATCTGCACTTACCTTAGCAGCGGTGAATCTGGAACCGGCTTCTTAAACTTCACTCTCAGATGAGCCACCTCGGCCTCTCGCAGTGATGTTATAACATCGGGTATCGTAGCAGAGGTGGAGCCAGGCAGTGAAGTGCAGTAACGACGTGTAACGACAGCTTTAGAGAAGATTAGGAAGCTTTTGTTTTCGGACTCGGGGGTTGCGATAGGACATTGAGCTGGTGCACCAGCTCAGCTCTATGTGCCCGAGAGGGCACGTTGGTATAGGGTATAGCTGCACCGCACTCTTCATGATCTCGTTCTCCGAGATTAGGCAAGTTCTAAGCAGCCTCATCGAGGTAGTGGACGTCCTTTCTCAATCCCACGGGAGAGAGAGAAAACACTTTATTGAATTAACCGGTGGACAACTATCTTAGCCCCGCGATTCGGGGAGGGTATGATTGAGTTGACAGGGAAGGCATCACACACATGAGCAAGCGGCCGAAAGACGGTTCTCAATTTGGCACACCACTTTGTCTAAGATTGTTGTGTCAGGCATTCGTACATGTGCCTGGCCTTGGCGGCATCACGAAGGAGGCCAATCGTGACCTGCCTTTTTCGGTAGTCCGGTGAGGCCCAATGCGTGCCGAAAGCGTTTACTGCATTGAACTACGGGACGGCATTATCCTGGAATTCTCGGAACAGTTCAATGTCACTATTAATGGTGATGCCGAGTAGAACAATCGTGTAGTTCCCAAGGTGAAACAATCTAGCTCTTGAGCAAGCAAGAATGTTGCTAACGTCAGGGGTGGGATGAGTGAAGAGCCCGAGGAACAAGGTGGTGGAAAATATGGGGGTCCCGCTACTCCTGCAAGTGGATGACATCCCGCACTTCGAGTGGCAGTGGCAAAAGAAAATGCTGTTGTCGCAGTGATCAGAGCGGTGATGTCCTGGATCATGGAGGTGGGTCAACCTGTTAACTGAAAGCGTCGGCATATACCGTAGAGCCACCGAGAAGGCATGGACGATTCTTGTAGCGCCGCTCACCTATATATATTGCTACGATACTAAGGGGACGCGTGGAAGAAGAGGATAATGAGGTTGGCTCGAGCAGTGATCTGCCAGATATTCATCAAAGTTGTCAGCGTCACACTCGGTTGTCGGAAGGGGAAGCCGTAAAAGGCAATCGGCGTCGGCATGACGACGGCCACTCTTGTAGCATACTTAAAGGTCGTGTTCTTGCAATTGTAACGCCCAACGAGCAAGATGACCGGATGGGTCCCGTAGTCCAGTGAGCCAACATAAAGAATGGTGGTCCGTGATAATCGAAAAACGGCGTCCATAGATATAAGGGTGAAACGTGTGCACGTCGAATATGACCGCGAGAAATTTCTGCTCTGCGACAGTATAGTTTCGCTCCAGTTTACCTAAACAGCTACTGGCATACGCAACGACGTGTTCAGCAGCTCCATGGCGTTAGACCAAGACGGCGCTGATCAAGACGGCACTGAGACTAGCGTCGGTATGAACTTCTGTGGCAGCAGATAGATCATAGTGGCGAAGTACGGGCCCTGACGTAAGAACAAATTCGAGTTGTGAAAAAGACGACTCGCATTCCGCAGACCACTGAAAAGGTGCGTTCTTGTTAAGTAGGGACGTCAAAGGGTAAGCGACGTCGGCGAACTTGGGCACGAAGCAACGGAAGAACGAGCATAGGCCAAAAGCTTCGCAACTCTCGTACCGACTGAGGTTGTTTGAAGCTGCTGACTGCAGCGACTTTACGGGGGTTGGGTCGAACGTTATGCTTGTCGAACAGGTGACCGGGGACTAAAGTGGGAAGTTTGACTTTGCTACCCGGATGACATTATAATTTTTTGCCGTACATTAGATGAGCACAACCATCGTCTAGACATTGCTCCCACCTGCCTTGATAGAGCTAAGCTCACCCTGAACTCTAAGAAGTGTAACTTCGGCAGCCGTGAGACTCTCGTCATTGGTCAACTGGCGGACAAACATAGCGTCGAAAAAGCGCGCACGGGCGCGCGCTCGGCATGCGTGCTCCTTCCTCTGTACATGCCGTGCGTGGTACTTCCGGATCCAGGATAGCGATTCAGAGGGCAATGCGAATGGGGCCTCAATAAGCTACCGCGCTCTGCTCTTGGAGGTGAAGCTCAAGTGGCCTCCAAGGTTGTTCTTTTGTACCTGTTTGGCGCATTCCTCCGAGTTCACGCTTTCCTATACACGTAATGATGCCCCGGTGTCTCCTTTAAAGGTCGCTGTTTACGCGCACTGGTTGTTGACTGAGGTTCACTTAAAAACCCCGGAAAATGGGAAGTAAAAAATAGCATGCTTAAAACAGCAATGGCACTTTTGTGTGTGTGTGTGTGATTTGAGGAGGCTTGGTCTTACTCTACTCGTTCTCCAAAGAAACGCGCTTTTTTATTTCGGTTTTTGCAGTCATGCTACTTTTTGCGTTCTCGTTATTCCCCGACACATTGTTAAATAGAGTGCAACATGACCTTATTTATAGAAGGGTGGCAAGTTATTGAAAATCCACGACTGCAGATCTCCCCTTTTGTGGGGTCGCGCCATGCTATCAGGTGTCTACCCAGAACACGTCGTATGAGATTGCCCAAATTTAGGCACGTGGTGGCCGCCAAATGCATGATTAAATATGGGCTTTCTCCGGGCAGGCGTAGTCTGGAATAGTCGTCAGCTACAGCCACAACGCTCTACTCGAAAGTTCTAGACAATGGGGGTCAGCATTTTGCAGCAAATTAAAACAGCATCGTTCAATGCGGAACGCGTGTATGACATTTTTTTTAAGTGATCGCTTTGCAAATATTCCACACCAGCGCTAACCGACACTGACTTGGTAATAGATCTGTATGAGACTTGAATTGTCGTAATAAAACAAAGACGACATTTTTACTTCGATACATTCCATTGTTCGTTTATTTTTTCACCTGTGCGAATGTCCCGATAATGTATGTTTTCTTTCTTATACGTGATAATTTTTAAGTGAGTAATACATCTGCCGTTGAATTGTTTTTTGAAACCACTATTCAGCTGGGATAACAAATATGGTTTTGCAGGTAATCTTGAACGTAGTATTATCATTTTGTATAATTCATAAGGAGCCTTAAGTCTCACGTCAAAGAGCTTCTACGTTTGCTTTTATTGAAACATGTAGTAACAATGCCTGGTTACCTATTGTGATAAAGTTGAGGTAATGGTTCTTCCGTCCGGTTCTCATGCACATTATGAACGGTACATCCGCAACTCACTTCTGCTTTGCAAGTTTAATACCGTAAGATCAGGAACAAATGAACGTGCAAGCGACTTCACTAATGGCAATCCGCTTCATAACTTGGTTTACTGCACCTAATTTCAAGGCTTTCTGCTTCTTTCACGCAACTGTTTTTTTTTTCTTTCTTGCTGCGAAAAGTTATATTTATTTATTTATTTTATTTATTTTTACGCAATGGTAAATAATTTAATTATTGATCTTTTTATTCATTGGCATCTGAGTGCATGGATATTGCATTGCGTTTTATTTCATGCTGAGCGACATTCATATCTAAGTTTCCCTTCCGTCATTCTTTTACTGCGATGGCAAAAAAAAGGCCGTTGTGGACACTGCTTACTTCCAAAGCATGACACTTGCGCAATGCATGAAGTTCATTGCACAAGTTTCATCGTGAATGGACCTAATTTTATTGTACCATGATATTGCATTGCTGCTGACTGCTATTGCACATGTTCAAAAACATTTTATGCAGGTATATATAGAATACCAAGTCTAAGAAAGCTGTGTTGCATGCCACACTGATGAAGGCAGCTGGCATACCAGCTGGCTTGGCTAACAATAGTATTTATATAGTGCAAAGAAACTGGGCGCATGAAGGCAGCAAACAGGCACAAACCGCGAGCATTGTAGCCATTGTTTCTTTCATTGTACAGTGTCCAGAAATGTTCCTTGTGTCCTGTTTCTTTATCCTTCATTGATATTCAAGTATGACGTACTGAAACCCCTTGAAACTTTATTCTGCCAAAGAAAAGGTTTCTTCCTAAATTCTAGGTGCTTTTTATACACGTTACTGGGGCAGCTTTTTACACTTCCATAGTAGAGTGACAAGTACATTGCATCGTTAGATACATTTTCTTACATACATCGTGCTTTCTCATTAACGTTTGACTTTGCAGTACCGTTTTACAGACAGGGCTGTCAGTTCACGTTAAATTAGGTCTCAGAATAAGGATTTTTATGCGCAGGGTCTTCTCTTCATTTTTCGCCAAGCTACAGAAGTTATTTTTCTGGCTCAGCAGTCATCTGCTTGACAGGTCACGGAGACGAAACTACACGCAAAAACCGTTGCTCCCGCCAGTTGGGAAGTGCGAGCTTTATTTCGATTTTTGCAACCAAATGGTCATCTATCTGAAGTTGTGGGGGCTTGCGCGTAGTTTATTGACTTTCAGTGAGGAGAGAAGAAGTGTTCAGACAGTAGAGCTTATACATCGCAAAAGGCTACAATGTTTGCTTGATGAAAAGCGCAGTAGCAAGCTTGGCAACAATACCAGTGAAGCCATTTCATAAATGAATGTCAAGTTGCGATTCGATCGAGGACCGACAGTTTTTAGTTTGTCGGATCGATCTCTTTTTGTTGAGTGCTCTGCAATATACATTATCGTAGCTGAAATCCTCACCATTCATGGATTGTGTGCAAGCTGGGCATCAAAAATGCTTACAGACCAATTCGAAGTGCAAGTAATTTTAAGACGGTGAAACTTAAGGCGGTGAACTAAAGAAGCAGTACAAAAAATTCTTAGAAGATGACAATGATTATGTAAATTATTAAAGTAGGACTGTGGTAAACTAAACCCATGAGTAAAAGAAAGAGAGAAAGGGGTATACTTTATTGATTTCCCGAAGATTGCTTAGCTGGGCTTCCGCCGAGGATCTAACGGAAAGAACGTGTCTCTCGGCAGCTTCCTTGGCCAGCTGGACCGCCCAGAGTTCCTTATCCAGGCCTTAAATGAGCAGCGCAGACCAATTTACAGTTTGTGGAGCAAGCAGCTCTTACCTCTGGAATGACCCTCTCGTATGCATAATGTATACAGGGTGGGCTAGGCATCCCGCAGCACGAGTTAAGAAAATAGAGACAGCTTTAGGTGAACCAAATTTATCGCATAATATGTCCAGTATAGTGTAGCAGTCACCACAAATTTGTCTTAAGCTCCCCAGTTTCTGGATACCCAAAAGGGTACCGTTGTTTTAAAGACCACAAATCCTCGCAATTCAGTATCTCGTTGTCCAAATTGGTCTCGGCAATCTAACGATTACTTGCTTCTACAAAGCCCTGAAAACTAGAGCCATGTGTCTAACCATATTCGCAAAACAAGAAAACAAAAATGACTGAGAAGCACACGAGTGCTCGGATGCGTCGTCGTGATAAGTGAAAGCTTTTTTTTCTCAATTGTAGCATGAACAGCAATGTTTATAGCACATTTCTTTAACTGTGGATGCCCTGTAGTTCTAACTGAAAGCCATTTCGGTCTGACATTTTTGTTGCACTCAATCTTACAGTCTTCAAAAATCAGGAGTACGCAAATGGGTACCATCACACTTTGACACAAGCGTTCAATTTTTCGGAATGATAACTTTTCTGCGTTTCTTTTTAAGAGCAGGGAATCAAATAATAGTTTTTTCAAAAGTGTTTCTCTCGGTGTAATATTTGAACTGAGGAGCTTAACGGTGAATTCATAATTAGTCATATCTACATCTATGACTATAAAAGTCTTTACCTAATTATCAAAATACCATTGAGGCAAATGGGCGCGTGTTTAAACGGCTAATTGCGTGCTTATTTCTTTCTGTTCACGCAGAAATTTCACGAAATCAAAAAAATAACGCATGACTGGTCTTTCAACCACCAAAGAAAGCAGCGCCATGAAATAAGCTTACTGCAAGCACCCACTTTACCTCTTTCCCATTGCCGGAGACAGTGTTCTGCACATTGGCGAAACACGAGTCAGGCGCCATTAACACGCATTTTGCTGGCGCCCGGCCCTGCGAAATTGCGTCACATGTGTCGCAATGTTGAAGGGATTCCTTCCGCTTGATTATACGCATCTATTGTTATTCTCATATCACGACTGCCTGTTATCATTGACTGTTCCCGCGGCAGTTGCTACGACAAAAAAAAATGAAAAGGGAGGATTGTCGAAGCACTGACCTTTGTAGAGTCAAAGGCGATAATCACAAGCAGTCACACTGCCACTGCTCCCAAATTATCGGCGTCATTAATAATAATAATAATAATATTAATAATAATAATAATAATAATAATAATATATTCTTGTGAAAGTATATGAGCGCGAAAGGCAGAAGGAAGAAAGCACTTGACAAGAAAAACTCTCAACTTACAACTGAACTATTATTAGAAAATATTCATTGCGCGAGAAAACAGAAACGCGCAGACGCAGACACATCCAACTATCACTTCAAGGTGCCAACCCCTAAAAAAGAAGGTATTGTTATCTAACTCAACATCTAAAACAGACAATTTTTTTATTTAGTGCTCCTGAAGGAACACTAATACACGTGTTTGCGTTCGCCCTAATCTGTTCTGCTTCAATGATTTCTTTGGTGAATCTGAGATTAGATCTGCCAAAAATCCTCGTGTTGCCAAAATGCGGATTGCATCCACGATCCATGCAGTGCATTGACAAGTGCGTGCCACCTGCGAGAACCTTTAGGACGTTGCATGTTTTCGGAGTCGATAATTTTAACAACGACCCGTCTGGCTGATGTACACTTTTCCGCAGCTCAAGGGTATTATGTACACAACCACTGAAGCACAGAGTACAAACAGCGTGGCATGTTTTTAGTGGAACTGGTCTTGTTCACCCTTCTCCTTCCACGATTTCCTATCATGGGACACAGCTTTGCCAGTTTGCAGGCAGCCATCAGAACAACGTGTACCCCGTGCTTGCGCCCAATCTTCATCAAAGTGTGCGACATCTTGTGCACATAGGGCATGGCTACAACCTTTTTTTTTTTGGCCTTCTTCCACCGTGTTGGTGGCACATAACCTCTTTAGCTTGTTTAAAATGACACTGCCTAATGCGTCAAGCAAGCTGTCCGGGTAACCCGAACTGAGTAGGCGTTTTACTTGATTCCGGAAACTGCGCTCCATGTTTCGGGAAAATTATTTGCTGAATGATGAACTAAGGCGGGTATTAGCTATCGCCCTTTTCACTAGCTTGCTGTGAGAAGAGTCAAACGGTAACAGGTCTTTCTTTGACCGCGGAGAAAACTCCCAGCAAACGTGACCAACTTCATTAAAATCAATGTTAAGATATAAAAACTCCAAAGCCTCTCTGGCTGGTTGCTCATGGATGAATGACAATGAACGTGTGCATTGTTTAAAACAATCCAAAATTTTGGTTACTACTGGTGTGGGTGTAGAGTTAGCCTCTATGCTCAACATCACTAGGAAGTCGTCCATATACCTGTAGCCATGAACTACGGGTTGTCCCACGAGCTCATGTAGCTTCCGGTCAAGTTTTGCTAAGAATATTTCACAAAGCACAGGGGCCACACAGGACCCAACGCATATGCCCTTCTTTTGAACAACTGTCAAGTCATCAAATTTCACCAACGTCCTACACAGGTAGCACTGAAGTAGCTTCATGAAATTTTTTACATAAATCAATGCATTGTTTTGAAATTTACTACCCCGTAAGAGTCAATGGCCTCTCGTATAGCTAGAAACATTTCATCGTGTGGGAGAGAAATAAACAATTTTTCGACATCAACTCAAAAACCGTAATTAACACCGCACATGCCTAATAACAGGTCTTTCACTAGCACGTCCGAACACTTCAGCTTGAAGGGGTCATCAGGAGCCAATAGGTTCAGGTGTCTTTGCAGGTAGGAGGTCGCTCGATGCTGCCAGCATACATTTTAGGTGACAATGGCTCATAGGGGTCACATGAATTTATGTATCTTGGCCGAAAATAATACTTCTAGAACGTCACCTTTGCAAGGCTTTACGGTTTTTGAAAGACTTTCTAATACCACCTGTGATAAGAGAACAACCACTCGTGATTTAACCTTGAAAGGCGTCCCGCTGAATGGCTTGCAATTCTTTTCTATAGCTGTTTTTGCTTTTTCTTGGAAATAGAGCTCGAGTAGGACAGCAAACCCACCATCCTTTTCACACTGTAAAAAAACCAAACCCAAATTGTTGATGCTCTCCACTGTCTGGCATAGAACCATTCGGCTGCTAACATCGCTACGTGGCGCACGACCTAATGCCGTGACTGCTGCTGAAAAGCAACTGTCTCTGACTTTACAGAGTGCCAAGTCAGCCAACTTGTGAGCTATGGTAAGGAGCTCCTGCTTGGGTGCTGAGGCTGGTAAACTATACTTGGGACCTTTCATCAGTAAACTTTCCACGAATGGAGGCGCTTTGGCTCCCTTTACGTACGCAGTTTCTACCTGCCCTGACTGTTTACTGCCACTTCTTGTAAAGTGAGCGAGAAAACTAGCCCAAATGAACTCAGTGGCCTCTTTAACTGAACTCCGCTGCTCCAACAGTAGCGCATGACCATGGAAGCCTTAGCCTTGCGATTCCAAACAGATTACCCTCAGCCAGTCTTCGAGGATACGTACTTGCTTCCAAGGTTTGAGTATTTTGCAAATCCTTTTCCAATGACCTTCCGACGGACGAATGCCGGTGAACAGCAGGGACACGGCAGGTGGAAACAAGCGTTTGCGAAGGTGGCTTTGCAGGAACTCCTGGCCAGAGCTTACAAACTGGATGACTTGGCACCCGGTGAAGACAAAGACAGTTGCCTCTTAGCAGCAGTCGAGGCGTTAGGTCGGGCGCCACATAGCGAGATTAGCTGACGAATGGTTCTACGCAATACAGCGGAGTGCATCGACAATTTGGGTTTGGTTCTCTTACAGTGTAATAAGGATGGCGGGTTTCCTGGCCTACCCGAACTCCATTTCAAAGAAAGAGCAAAAACATCTATAGAAAAAAACTTCAAGCCGTTCAGCGGAACACCTTCCGAGGTCAAATCAAGAGCGGTTCTTCTCCTATCAAATGTGGGACTTGAAAGTTTTTCGAATACCATGAAATCTTGCAAAGGTGACGTTCTATAAGTATTCTTTTCGGCCAAGACACATAAAGTCAAGGTGCCCCCTATGAGCCATTGTCACCGAAAGGGATGTTGGCAGCATCTCGTCAGCTCCTACCTGCAACGACACCTGAACCTATTGGCTCCTAATGACCCTTCAAGCTGAACTGTCCGGACATTCTTATGGAAGGCCTGTTGTCAGGCATGTACGGTGCTAATTACGGTTTTTTCGGTTGATGTCAAAGAATTCTTTAATTCTGTCCCACACGACGAACTGTTTCTAGCTATATGGGAGGCCTTGCGCTCTTTCGAGGTAGTAAACTTTCAAAACAACGCACTGTTTAATGTAGAAAATTTCATGGAGCTACTTCAGTGCTACCTGTGTGTGACCTAGGTAGAATTTGATTATTTCGAGGCTTTCCAAAGAATAGGCATATGTATTGGCTACTCTGTGACCCCTGTGCATGGTGAAGTATTCTTATCAAAATTGATGGCAAGCTACAATATGAGCTCGTGGGACAACTTGTAGTTCATGTCTACACATATGTTCACGACTTCCCTGTGATGTTGAACATACACTCTAAAAAAAGAGCGACTAAAAAGAATGTCTTTCTGTCGCACAACAATAATCGTCATCTATATTGCGTTCCATCCTTGCGCTATCGCCCCGCGCCCGGTACATTCTGATCATGATCGACCTGCCCAATATCAGGCTTACATTGCATTCTTGTTAGGAAAGTGGCCAACGCTGTTTTCAAGAAAGGAAGCGCACGCAAGCCTGATGACGATGATTGTTGTGGGACAAAAAGACACCCTTTTTACTCGATATTTTTAGAGTGTAGACGATAACTGTTTACCCACTTCAGTAGTAACCAACATTTTGGATTGTTTTAAACAATGCACAAGTTCATTGTCATTCACCCATGAACAACAAGCGAAAGAGGCTCTGCTGGTTTTAGATTTTAACATTTTTTTAATGAAGTTGCACACATTTGCTGGAAATTTTCCCCGCGGTCAAAGAAAGGCCTGTTACCGCTTGACTCTTCTCACAGCAAGCTAGTGAAAAGGGCGATTGCCAATACCTGCCTTAGTTCATCACTCAAGAAATCATTTCCCCGTAAAATGGAACGAAGTTGCCGGAATCAAGTAAAACGCCTACTCAGTTCGGGTTGCCCGGACAGCTTATTTGTTGCAGTAGGCAGTACCATGTTAAAGAAGTTAAAGAGGTCAAGCGCCGCCAATACGGTGGAAACAAGGCCAACATAAACGGTTGTAGCTATGCCCTATGTGCAGAAGATATCGCACACTTCAATGAAGATTAGGCGCAAGCGCGGAGTACACGTTGTTCTCACGGCTCCCTGCAAACTGGCAAAGCTGTGTCCCATGATAGGAAATCGTGGAAATGGAAAGGTGAGCAAGAGCAGTTGCACTAAAAAACATGCCACGCTGTTTGTACTGTGTACTTCAGTGGTTGTGTACATAATACCCTTCAGCTGCGGAAAAATGTACACTGGCCAGACGGGCGTTGTATGATCAACTCCGAGAATATGCGACGTCCTTGAAGGTTCTCGCAGGTGGCACGCACTTGTCAATACACTGCAGGAATTGCGGGTGCAATCCACGGTTTGGTAGCACGAGGATTCTGGGCAAATCTAAACTCAAACTGACCAGAGAAATCATGGAAGCAGAACAGATTAGGGCGAACGCAAACACGTGTAGTAGTGTTCCTTCGGTAGCACTAAGTGGAAAAGAGGTGTTTTTTTTTTAGACGTTGAAGTAGATAAACATAACTTTTTGGCGGTGGGGTGGCACCTTGAAGTTATATTTAACTTGGTTGCGCCCGGGCGTTTTTGTGTTCTCGTACGATGAATGTTTTCTAATAAAAGTTCAGTTGTAAGAAGAGCATCTTTCCTATAAAGTGCTTCCTTCCTTCTGCCCTGTGTGGTTATATATATTTTCCCAATTTGTTATAACAATTGGCCCAGCATTCCACTTTATAAATATCTTTCACTGTGTGGTTTTAATAAATGGTCAGCGTTGCGTAAGAACACGTCATTATGTAGACTGTCTCTCCCACTAGGTGGCCATAGTGGAGACCCCCCAGTGGAGAAATGCAGTGCAAGCCAGCCCAGCAAGTCAATTACGACAGAGAAGCAGCAAACTTCCAACAATTGATGCACGCTAACAGCATACGACATTCATCTGGAGGAAACGGTGTCAGTAGATCGGCAGACAACTCAATGCGATAATCAAAAGCCGTCTCGCTGCCACAACCACTGCTACCAGCATTAGCCCTACAAAAAAATTGGCAGATCCCACCTATACTGGGAATCATTGATATGCGAAGCACGAATGAGAAATGTTGATATGTCACTTCAAAATCCGCAAAACGTTACGAGTTTGAGGTAAATTATGCCGTACACGACTTCCGTGTCATGATTATTATGTTTGGATGTGTTGTTTACCTTCGTCATCTATTCACGTCACGTGGTACTAAATTTAGTATATGTGTAGCTAGCGAAACGGCCGTGAGCACGCTATGAGTGTGGTATGTCGTCATGTTCTTACATGATACGCGTGTGAGAATCATCTTTGCACCATTCATATATTTCGTCATCCATTGACGTCACGTGTCACCAAATTTGGTATATGTGAAGCAAGCCAAACGGCCACAAGCGCATTATGCAGGACCCAATATACTCCGATGTAGCGTTGACGCGCGCGCACGCTGGGCAAAGCTACGCTACGTGAGCAAAACGCGAGCACTCTATCGTCTGACGCCATGCGTGACCAGCGTTGTCGGCGTGGCCCGACGGCAACCGGCGCAAAATGCGACATGCTGCATTTAGCGCTGATGCTATAGAGTATTATTACTCTATGCCGATGCGTTACCCAGACAACAATGCGTCTCCTTATTTTCATGACGGAGGGATGCCGGACGCGCTGAAAGGCGCATGTGACAAAGCAACACAGCGCGGCATGCGCCTGCGAGTATATGGCAGGACTGGCACCTGGCGTGGCAGCACTGGCATGACGCGACGAAATGAACGCCGGCGAGCATGCGCACTGCGTCATGTCGAAATGTATTGGCACCTTCACTGTGGAATGTATTCATGTTCTTGCGTCACACGTATCTCATGTTTATCATATTTCTACCAGTATCATACTTTCGTCATCCATTCACGTCCCGTAATACAAAATTTTAGAATAAGTGAAGCTAGTGAAACGGCTGCCAGTGCCTCATGAGCGTTGCATGTAGTCATGTTGTTACATGACACGCATGTCATGATTTTTATGTTAGGGTCTGTCACTTGTGTCCGCCATGCAATCGTGCCATACCATGCCAGCTTTGCAACGTGTCATGTGAACGAAACCATCGCAAGAGATGCTAGACCATCATTTGTAAATCATGACATTCATGACATACGTGTCATGATTTTCATGGTATGACTAGTAAAGTATGTTCTTCATAAGGTCATGTTATGCCATACCAAGTTTGGTGGCGATACTTATATCGAAATGGCCAGGAGAGATAAAAGTCGTAGGTGGCTGGCTAGATAGATAGATAGATAGATAGATAGATAGATAGATAGATAGATAGATAGATAGATAGATAGATAGATAGATAGATAGATAGATAGATAGATAGATAGATAGATAGATAGATAGATAGATAGATAGATAGATAGATAGATAGATAGATAGATAGATAGATAGATAGATAGATAGATAGATAGATAGATAGATAGATAGATAGATAGATAGATAGACAGACAGACAGACTGACTGACTGACTGACTGACTGACTGACTGACAGATAGATAGATAGATTGATTGATTGATTGATTGATTGATTGATTGATTGATTGATTGATTGATTGATTGATTGATTGATTGATTGATTGATTGATACATAGATGCGCTCAAAGTTGCCGAAGTTCGCTAAAAATGCTTTGCATTTAAAACCATGGCCGCGAAGCGACACCGGCCAACTTAAAAACCCGGGAACGTACAGCCGCGGCCACGTCTGCGTAGACGTGGCCGCGGACAGCTGGACAACAGCTGTCCATGATTCCCCAGCTGTGCAAGGAATGCCGCCGCCGCGACCCACTGGTGGTGCGTCTATCTCCACTGCCTCATCGCTGCCGATGAAGCAACGCAAGTGGCATCCACGCCAGACGCCTCATCTCTCTCGAGATCTTTACATCGTGGTTATAAAACCCCGCGTTGCCATCGATATGTGCACGTGTGTCTCGACTGATCGCGCTGGCGACGCCATCCGGAGCGACCTTGGTGACCGGACCACCAAACTAGTTGAAGTGTAGCCGATCTCGGAGCAAACCATCTTGGTCTGCAGTACCATCGTGCTGGCTATGGCAGAAAAACTCCTCGGTGACTTCCAGATGCAAGTGGGGGATCGACAGCTGCCTGTCCGAGGCCACGCCAAGGCGTCAGCAGATACGTGCAACAATTGCAACAGAAGATACGTGTTGCAACAATTGAAGGGAAAAATGACCTTTAGATGGATCTTCTCAGTTACAAATCCAGCCCCCTGGAATACGAGAGGTCCCCAGCGGAGCTGCTCCAAGGTCGACAACTGAGGACGCCCATACCAGACTTCAACGAGGGCCCCCAAATAGCCGTTCGGAAGCATGGACAAGCGCAACCCAAGCGTCGGTCTCTTTCACCGTTGACCACAGGGCAAGTGGTGCGAGTGCAGGGGAACATCTGGGAAACAAAGGCTAAAGTTCTTAGCCAGATGCAGCCGAGATTATACGCTGTCATCATCGAGAAGGCCAACGTTCTGCGACGTAACTGCCAACACCTCTTGCCAACAGCGGCTTCCTTTGACGACACGGAAGACTTTTTAGACGAAGAGAGTACAAGTGATGACATCATCAACTACCTGCAGTCCACAACTGATAGTGCAAGCTCTGTGACTGTAAGCCCTAGACTTAGACAGAGTTCCCGAAATCGAAGACCACCGCAGAGACTGGGTTACGGGAATAACTTTGAGCAAGTTACGTAAACAGTACTGCTGATATCTGAGTGTATATTTTATGGTTTTGTTTTGTGATTCTTTTTTTATTGAAGAAAGGAAGATGTATCGTGTACGTTCGTGCCGCACAGTGTGATTCTGTTTACATGCAAGTGTGATAAAACACGAGCTTTAAGCGTACACGTGCCTGCTGACCCGCCGGGCGCGGGTTCGAATCCCGGCTGCGGCGGCTGCATTTCCGATGGAGACGGAAATGTTCTATGCCCGTGTGCTCATATTTGGGTGCACGTTAAAGTACCCCAGGTGGTCTAAATTTCCGGAGCCCTCCACTACGGCGTCTCTCATAATCATGTAGTGGTTTTGGGACGTTAAACCCCACATATCAATCAATCAAGCGTACACGTGCCATGCTCTGACGTGGCACAGCGTTATCGCGGGACTTCTTTTCCTGTTTGGAATACATAAAAGGCAGTGTTGAATAAACGTGGGGGTTCTTTGTAGCGTTCAACTCGGCTTATATGTGTCAACTACTGCATATGCACAAAACTGTCATCACCATAAACCCTGCTGAAACCACGGAAAAGGTAAAATTGGAGCAGTATTGGCCTCGGGGAACCATCCTCGCCGAAAACTCGTAAACTCCGATGCGGCGGAGGTGAGTTTTCAGGGCACGAAGTTGCCCCGCTTCCTCCTCTACCATTGCGGGGCCATGTTTATCCGCCCTTACAAGAAAACAGTTCCTGCTTGCACTAGGTACGCCACCATCGGCCATCGGCCACCAGAGGGCCAATACCCCACTCCAACACAATGTACCAAGTGTGGCACCGAAGGCCTCACTGAACATGATCGCCACCCCAAGTGCCTTCTCTGCCCTGGCACCCGCAAGACTGGGACTAGTGGCTGTGCTGCAACATACCGGAAACCCAAGTCGCCCTATACATCGCATCGAGAGCCTACTTCATCTTCGTCACAACATAACAAAGGCACCCGCCTGGAGCAGACGGTTCCTTCAGAAGCAGCCAACACTCAAGCATTCCCACCGCTCTTCGAGCCGGAAGCAGCACCTCAGTTGAGCAGTTGGTCAGGGGTTGCTGCTTCCAAGCCTCTTTGTCTTCACGCTGTCAATACTCCTTTACCTGAACTTTTGACCCTTCGCCAGCAGGTTGTGCAGCTTCAATAGCAAAATAAATTCTTAAAAGAACAGCTCGAACTCTTAATTAAGCAACTTGCTGGCCAAAAACAAGGCTCTGCAAAGCCCTTAGATACTGCTGCCCCTGTCCAGCATCTACGCCGGCAACCCCGAAGCCTAGCCCTCACGCTACACGCACTCCGAATAACCCTCCGGCTCCAGTGGCCTACGCACCTACTCCAGAAGCTTTGGTAGCTACTACAGCACCTCAGGATTTCTTGCCGACTTACCCAATTTATCCCAGTGAATAACGCGTCCCTCGCATGGAGGATCGCCTTATGCGCGTGGACGCATCGATTGGTCACCTCATTGATAACTTTTCTGTCCAGCGCATAGTAGTAGAGGTCACTCATTTCATTCAAGCCTGGGCAATCACTCAGTTTCAACCCAAAGAATCGCGTTCACGCTCTTCTTCGGTTTGTAATGCGGGTTCAGCTCCCCGACGTCGTCGTAAGGTGGCTACCATCACCTCGCCGTCAGACGATCCGGCCTCCGGACCCCTCCTTCCTTCTGAAGGCTCTGAGAAAGACATGGAGGGTGAAATATAAAACCAAGTATATTCATGATGGCTACTAACCGTACATCCCATTCACCTTCCCATTGTCACCTCCAGCAGTCTATTCATGGCACTGGGTCTACATAACTATTTTGGAGACCTTCGCGAAGCTCATCGTGTTAGCCAAATTAATCTTCTGTCGCAGACGCCCTCAGGGCGACGTCTGCTACACACGCTCAGCCTCAATGTGATCTCTGATCAAGACGCACCAACGCCCATACCGAAACTTAGGCAGCAAAATCTATGCGTGGAACCACCACCCCGAAAAATGAACCCCAAGCTACACCTCCGCATTGACTAGCGCGTTCAGCGGCCCTTCAGGCATGACACTCCGATCACCATGGCATTTTCTACGTAAACGTCTCGGGCCCTCCCCCTCGAGTCACTTCACGGCCGCCGTAATCACAGAGGGAAAACACGTTGATGGCCTCTCCTTTAGAGCCAATACTGTGACTCGAGCTGCAGAGGTTGCCTTTGCTTCGGCCGCCTCACATCCCATCTCGCACTGTTCTGATGGACTCGCGCTCGGCCTGTTCCCAATACCTTCAGAGTTCCATCACCCCGCTGGCAGCTCACCTATTTCGGGCAACCTCTTGGCGCTTCAACCTACACCCCATTTGTATAGTATGAACTTCAGGCCACTAGGGCCGGCCCTGCAACGAGACGGTGAACGACGGTGCCTACGCTTCTCTCATCCAAATCGTTGCCCCTTCATATCCCGAGTCGGAATCTGGCAATACGAATATGACGTGCTTTTGCAAAATTTTTGCCTATTACCGGGTTTCGCGACGCCTGTACCGGACCCCGCAAGTGGTCTGGAGAAGGCGGACGAGCGAATACTACGCCGCCTCCAGACGAACACCTATCTTAGTCCGGTGGTCACCAGGCATTTTTTTGCCGGAAATTCGTGGCACCTGCTCGACCTGCCAGGTCCTGGCCCACACCTACAACGTCGTCGCTTCGTGCCCTACTAACCCCTTCCTTTTTCACCCCCTTTCCCCATCCCAACTAGAGGGGCATGGGAGGAGTACCTGGTCTGCTGCTCGACCTTGAATGCTCAATGCTTCTTGGTGAAACGCGCTCTAGCAGCGACCAACTCTACTGGCCTCGCGAAATATGGTCCCGCCACGAAATCATGCAATATGCCGCAACCCTCTGGTACATTTTCTGTAATAAAATGTTTCTACCGCCACCTACAGCGTACAAGAGAGGCAACGGAGGCTGCGAGCTAAAGTGATGGAAGGCTTTCGCCAACGACGACGTTCCTGGAGTTCTATGAGTTGCGAACGCTCGGTTTCAGCACAAGTTTCTGTATCTGTGGCTTGGACATCCCTGTTGTGGCTGCAGTTTAACTTGAACTTCCGTGTGCTTAGAATAAAATTCAAAAGTTAGAGCCTAGCAATCATTTAGAAGCAACCATATTATCCTTCGATATTGTCAAGTTTCGATGTTTCAAGTCTTGCGCCGATTAGAGCAAGATTATTTTAAACAAAACTGCAAATCATTTCTAACGAGGACGAGTGTGACCTGTATCTCTTTTCATGTGCTTCTGATCTGGGTTTTCTTCGAGCTTTATGGATTTTCGGATGCATATTTCGAGATATTGGGCTGGCTTCAATAATCTGGCGAATGTCCTTTGGTATGCCCGCTGTATAATTGATTTCCCCGCAAGCATCCCTCATGCCCAGTGTCTGCAGCGTGTGCCTGCCCATAGCAGCCAGCAGTAGTCTCCTTTTTTGTGCAAGAAGATGCGCCTCGATACGTTCTTTTACTGTGTTGTTTATCCCGAGTTTAAGGAATTTCTCTGTCGAGGTGCTGACAGGTAGACCAAGGGCGCATTTGTAGACTTTTCTAAGGATTGCCTCTAATTGTTCTTTTTCCTGTGGGAGTGGTGTTTGGTAGGGGACACTGTATACAATTCTACTGACTACGACGGCCGCTACAAGCCTACTAGTGTCCTCCTCCTTCATACCCCGTCTTCTGTTAGAGATTCTGGTGATCATTCTCGTGATCTGCGCTGTAGTGTTTGACAGCTGTCTGATGATGTGGTCTATAGGACAGTTGCTTTGTATACACATGCCGAGAATCTTAATTTGAGGCACTTCTGGAATCTTCTTCCCCCTATATAGACGTCTATGGAGCTTTGTGTATTGTATCCTCGTTTGTAGACTCTCAGGACTTCTGATTTCTCCGGAGAGCAGACGAGGCCGCATTGACGGACGCACTTGTCAACTGTATCTGCTGCACGTTGCAGAAGATCTTGTTTCTGTTCTAGAGATCCTATCGTCACCCAGATTGAAACATCGTCTGCGTAGATGACATGTCTGAGTCCTTCAATGTTTTCGAGGTTCCGAGCTAAGCCGATCATAACGATGTTGAACAGCATCGGCGATATCACTGAACCTTGGTGTGTTCCTTTTGTGGGCATACTAAACGTATCAGTGTGGATGCCTCCTATACCAATTGTGGCGGTTCTCTTACTGAGAAAAGCTTCGATGTAGTTGTGTATTCTTTTTACACAACCTAATTTTCTAAGCCCGTCTAGCACAGCCTTATGACTGACATTGTCGCAAGCAGCCTTAAGATCTTGTGCAAGTAATACATTTTCGCCATTTTTTGGGACATCGGTAAGCACCTCCTCCTTGATTTGTAGGAGAACGTCCTTTGTTGAGATGCATTTTCGGAAGGCAAACATGGTGTGCGGCATGAGTTTGTTGTCTTCCAGGTAGGTATCTAGCCTCTGAAGCACGATTCTCTCCTATACTTTTCCCAAACATGAGGTCAATGAAATGGGTCTTAAATATTCCAAGCATGAAGCCTTTCGAGACTTTGGAATCATTATTATTTCCGCATGTTTCCAGTCGTTTGGGACAGTACCTTGTTCCCAATTTTTGTTGGTGAAATCTGTTAACCTTATGATAGATTCGTCGCCGAGGTTCCATATCATAGCGTTGCTGATGCCATCCTTTCTTCGCATAGTGTTCTTTGTTGCCGACAGCATAGCATGTCGAACTTCTGTGGTAATGGGTTCGTCTAGAGCGGGATCATCTTCACCAGTGTATGCCAGACTGCAGTCAGTATTCGTTCTATCGCCAATATAGTGCTGCTTCACGTGTTCTAGCAGTTCATGGTCTGTGCCTTCGAATTGGTGTGCAATCTTTTGGGTCGTCTTGCAAGTTTCAATTATGGTCGTGGTTGTGTCTATGAGGGTCCTCAGCAAGGCCCATGTCCTTTTCCAACCTAGTGTACCTTGTAGCTCGTTGCATTTTTGGTCCCAGTTGCGCCTTGACAGCTCCGTTGCATACTCTTCGGCATCCCTCGTGACTGCGGTAGTCCTAAGTCTCAGTTTGCGGTTGTGTTTCTGCCGCTTCCATCTTCCTAATAGGCCCCGCAGGCGTCCCAGGGGGGCAGGAGATGCTTGTCCACCTCGGGCGTGTTTGTAGATACGGTAACTTCTTGAGTTAATTATTTCCAGTCTGCCTTAATTCCCGAGATCCAACTCTCAATGTCCGCAATTTCTTTGTCCTCAAATTCTGCCCTAGTTTTTCTAAAAGCTTCACAGTCTGTAAGTCGAGCCAGGCCATGTCGTTTCTTAACCGGGAGGGTTTCTATCTGTATACGCAAAATGCAGTGGTCACTACCAAGCGTTTCCCCGCCGTTTTCGCATCGGGCCTCCCTGACCTCTTTAACGAATGCCAAGTCCGGGCACGTATCTCGGTTGACGCTGTTCCCCACTTGCTTTGGTTGAGTGTGGTCTGTAATGAAGCTTAGCCTTCTGCGATCAGCTTTTCTGGCCAAATCCCTGCCTGTCTGAGTTTCCTTGGCGTATACCCAGCTATTATGCCACGCATGAAAGCCTGTCTCGAAGGATGACAAGACCCTTTTTGCCAGCTGCTTGTTCTGCATTCTGCAGAAGGGTGCTAAAGTTGGCTTTCCGATGGCTAGGTGTGCTGTAGATACTGAGAAAAAATATGCTTTTGTCGATTCTTTTGTTTCGTTGTGATTTCAATGAGAACGTGGTCAATGTCTGTTGCATCGATGTCACGTCTTATTGCAGTGACCGCTTTGGCAACCAGAGTAGCGACCTTACTTCGGCCAAAACTCTCATAAACCGAAAAGCCAGCTAGTTTCGGTGAGCAGCCGGTTTCCTGGAGGGTGATGATGTCTGGTGGAGTTCTGCATTTATTGATGTGTTGATTCAGAAGACTCTGCTTTCGACGAATTACACGACTGTTTTACTGCCATATTTGTAGGGTTTCTAACTTGACCGAGCATTTACGGCTGCTCGCCATACTCAGGTGATGGCAGAGCGTAGGGTTTGCCTTTGGATTCCATGGCCGTGAGTTGCACCAGACCTTCTCTATCCTTGCGCACCTAATCTTGGATGTTAGAGATGAGGTCGCTGAGATTCGCTAGGGCATTTTTTATGGCAGCCATGGTAGTTGCGAATTCCTGGCGCCCTACAGTAGCTGTCAGAGTTAAGTCGGTTTGGTGGTTAGCATTGGTCTCTCCTGTTCTCGGGATCTTGAGTTCATCTATGAGATCGTTTAGTTTCTGCTGGAGTTCGGCGTTTTCTGCCCTAAGTGTCTGAATAGTCTGCCTTAATTTCTTTTACTTCGTCGTTAGGTGGCGCACTGCCATTCTTACCAACCAATACTGTCTGTGTATTCGTGTTCTTTAGAGCAGTGGGAGAGGCAGAGAAAAAATTGCCCGCAGCTTCCCTCGGGGGAACACTGAGGAGGATGCGGAGCATATAATTGGTTAACGGGGTGTTAAAGTGCGACTTACTTGGGTCGATGGCTAAATTGGTTAACGTGGTTGTGAAATGGGGTGTTAAATTGCGACTTACTTGGGTCGCTGGCTAAATTGGTTAACGTGGTTGTAGGAGGGGTGTTAAATGAGTGAACACGTACGACACGTATGCGAAAAGGCGGTGTTTATTTATTGCGACGAACTTTGAGCACGATGGCTTTTAGATGCCACTTTGGCCGGCGCTGGTCGAAGGGACGTCGATCATTGCGACCTCGGACGTCGACGCGCCGTACAAACCAACCGACGAGCGGCAACTGAGCGAGCGAGCACCGACCTTGAGTATATATACAGCGCGACGACGCATGCACTGTCAGCTGTCGAATGTTCGAGAAGGGGGAGAAGCGCAACGGTGCATGCGCGCGCGTCAGCTGCCGATGTTTTCGAAGCGCGACGGCGCATGCGCGCGCGTCAGCTGCCGATGTTTTCGAAGCGTGACGGCGCATGCGCGCTACATTATACAGCTAGCGAATGTTCATGAAGAGGAGAAGCGCACGCGGTGTGTAGAGGAGGAAGGGTGCACAGATGGTGGAGGAGTGAAGCGCGCGGTGTGTAGAGCAGGAAGGGATGCACAGATGGTGGAAGAAGGAGGAGGAAGCTTGCGGACGGCGCCGCACTACAAGCCTCGAGTATTAGATGCTCCGCATCTAAAAGAGCGCTTTCCGGCTCACTGTACTGTCGTCTTCCTTCCTGAGGATGGGTTTCTTGTGCTGCTTTTTCTTGGTTTCTGGAGCCTAGCGGGTCCTGGACGCCGATCTCGACCGTAACCGTGATTTTGATACTGATCGAGACCTGGATGATGGGCTGCCATCCCTGCTGTACCAGCGTTTCTGGACACGGCCACGTCCATCGGCCGTCTGCTCTTTTGTTCTTGGTCGTGGGCTTCTCGGTCTCCTGGGGCGTTCCTTGCACTCCTCTGCCCGTGTAGGGTGCACTTCCTTGCATAGCGCACACCAGGGCTTACAGGTGTCTCCGTCTTCTATGACTGGCTCAGTGCGATTTGAGCAGACAATGGCGTCTGGTGTTGGGCATACGTCTGCCCTATTCCCAGGACTGAAGCATATATAGCAAACTAGCCGCGATGATCAATAGAGGTTGCAACGTGTCTCACCACTGCATCAGTAAATATAGCGCGGGACGATCTTGCCCTCGAAGGTAATGACGGCACTTTGGGATTTTCCAAGCATTCTCGCGTAAAGTATTCTCACTCCTTGGGTACGCATCCGAAGATGAACTAGTAATTCGGTTGGCGTGGTCCCGTCCGTGAATCACACCCTTGCACGAGTTGTCAGGCGCGGCTACGTAAGCCATCACTGCATAGTCTTTAGAACCAAAACGTAGACTTCGAAGGCTCTGCACAATGTTGGCTGTCTCCATGCTTGGCGTGCTGATTATTGCGATATTAGATCCAGAGCGCAGCCGTATAAGCAGGTTGCCTTCCTTGCAGATATCTGGATTATCGCATGTCTTAGTTATAGCGCGTGCCATCTGATGCATGCTTAGTTGACTGATGTTAACTCCATCCCTCGGTCTAATTATGACCTTGAAGTCGGTTTTTGGCAGTGGAGGCAGTTTCTCTTTTCGAAGAGGATTCCCTTTCTGTTTAGGTTGGCTCGACGCTGATTTGTCTACTGCTTTGGCCCTAGTCTCCGGAACGGCGATCAGGCTTGAGTTGTGTACGTTGCAGTGAACCATCCAGCATTGTCGAGAGCCTTCTTTTGCGAAACGCTGGTAACATTTTCTCCGCCTTGAGTTTTCTCTTCAATCGTTGTCGTGGCTCCGGTTGGCGCAGTCGCGTCGTCGGCAGCCATTCTCGCGCATTGCGCGGAAACGCGAGTAGCGTTTCGTCGGGCCCACGGCCCGACGCCGCTTAGGTTCAGAGCAGCGTTTTTCGCCTTGGATCTTCAAACAAGCAGACGTTCAGGAAATATAGACTTACGGTTAAAAATCGGTTATCCGCCGACTGCACGTGATTAGTAGAAGACGGTCCAGTACTTTTTAGGGGGCGGCAATGAGGTTTTCCGGGTGAGACGAGGCGTCGAGGCGGGAGCTCATGCGAAGCACGTTTGCTTCGTCTGATCCCCTAGCGTCCTTTTAAGTGGAAGGGCCGAGAGTGGAAGGCCAACACCGGCGAATCCTCGACGTCCCCGTCGTCAGCAACGTCTCGAAAGCGCCACGCACCCTCCACCGAAGCACCCACCCGCAAGCGCCGGGCTCTGCCGGCCGATGCGGAGGCGTCTCGCCGTTCAATCCGTGACGCAACCCTTCCGCAACGCGGCTGCTTCGAATGCCAGCAGGTTTTTCTTCGGGAAGCTGTAAATTTTTGTCAATGCGTTCCACTGTCCTCCTATCGTGAGACACCATTTTACTATTTAACGCCATTCAGTTTTTTTTTTTTCAGGTGGTCCACCCAAACATAGTTACGCTCTACGGAGAGACACTAACGATATTCGAGTACGTGTCTTGGCCATGTGATCGAAGTAGGACTATTCTGCCAGAATATTGTTGCAGGGTCTGAGTCGTCAAGCTACACTTGCTTCCCACGTCGTTCACAAGAAACTGTCTGAGTTGTCCTCTCATTCTTCATGACCATATATTTTGCTTATGTTTTGGTGGCAAAGTGGCAATATTGTGAGCACGACAGGCGAATGTCTCTTCATTCTCTTTACATATCACCATCACCTCTACATCTTCGTTCCTCATAAGTGACAGAGATGCATGGTACAGAGTATTTTCCTGTCCTTGATTTTCGACCTGGCATTCGGAGATCGGCATATACCGATGTCCGAATGTGGCATAGATCACTTTTTTACCCTGAATGGGCTGTACGATTTCAATGGAATGCCTTTCGGGCTTTGTAATGCACCCGCTGCTTTCTAACGCTTGGTAGACAACGTATTGCGTGGTCTCAAGTGGGATTTGTTCTTATTCTATCTCGATAATATAGTGCTGTTTTCGACCAATTTCCGCAACATATACAGCGTCTCGTAGAAGTTCTAGCCTGCGTTTAAAAAGCTGGCCTATAACTGAATACTAAATAATGTACCTTCGTCAACAAGACGATAAGAGTTCTGGAGCACTTAGCTAGCAAAGAAGGAATTAGATCGAACCCTGGGATGCTTCCCACTGTCCCCGAGTTCCCTCGTCTACTGTATCGAAAACACCTGGGCAATTTTTTCGGCTTGGCATCTCATTTTCTACGCTTCATACATGGCTTCGCACTACTTGCGTTTTCCGCTATATAAATTGCTCGCAAGTAACGTGCCCTTCCTTTCGGATGGAGCCTGTGATAGAGCTTCCATGCGCTGAAGCGAGCACTGATATCCGACATAGTACTGTGCCACTTCAGTACAAGTGCATCCATCAACCTTTAGACGGACGCTAGCAGCCATGGACGTGGTGCCGTTCTTCTGTAACATGACTCCGCCTCACGTGAACGAGTCGTTGCTCACGCCAGTCGTGCGCTGTGTGCTGCCGAGAATAACTACACAATAACAGAGCAGGAGTGTCTTGCCGTTGTTTAGACCGTACAAAAAATGCACCCATATTTTCAGGGCACCCACTATACAGCCGTCAATGACCATAACGCACTGTGCCGGTTTTCGTCGTAAAAAAAATTATTGGGTCACCATGGTCGCTGAGTGCTTCGCTTGCAGAAGCACGATTTCAGAACAGTCAATAAGACTGGAAAAAAGCATCAAGACGCTGATGCTCTCTCTCGTTGGCCACTAACCAGCCATGATAACTCCCAGTCTCCAATTCTCACTCAAACTGCTTTGCCCATTACAGTCTAAGATCCGGCAGCCCATCGATCCTTGTGCCACCAGTTTAGAAATGAATTCCAAGCACCGGCGTGGCTTAGTGGTAGAATACTTGTCTGACACGCAGCAGATGAGGCATTCGAGTTCTGTTGTGTTCTGGTGTTCTTTTTATTTACTGATGTTTTCTTTTATTTCTTGCAATACTAGTTATGGACGCCGGCACTGGCGGCGGTGAACAAATACGGCGCCACTCGTGATCCGTGTTCTAATCAAAAAACAGTTTTTGCTGTAATAATCTCAGGTGACCAGGCGGCCGCTTCAATTGATATGTGGGGTTTGGTGTCCCAAAACTACCATATGATTATGAAAGACGCCGTAGTGAAGGGGTCCATAAATTTCGACCACCTGGGCTTCTTTAACATCCAGCCATGTTTCAGCACACAGGCCTACAGCATTTTCGCCTCAATCGAAAATCCGCCGCCAATCCCGCTGCAGCTGGGATTTGATCCCGCAACCTGCGAGTCAGACACCGAGTATTTTGATCACTAGACGACCACGGTGGGGCCAAGCGGCCGGTTGCCCCACTCAAGCTAATCAGTGTAAGTGCGAAAAGTGAATGACCCTTCACTCTCAATACATATCATCATCACCTGTACATCTTCGCCATCTGTACATATCATTATCTATGTGATTTAGGTCGAGCTTCGCTGAATGAACTGCTTCCATATAATTTCAATATATTGTTACTAGGCGCTGTGCATTAGCACGCCATCAGGGACAGACAATGAAGAAAATGGCATTCAGCTAGAAATAATTCCATAGATTTTTATGACACCACTCATGGATGGATGGAAAAACTTTATTTCGTCGGAAAGCAACTGCGGACGATTCCGTATTGGAAGGCCACCAACCCATGGTTGGCGGCGACCTGTGTGGTCCAATTCACGACCCTTAGCTATACGAGTGGGTCTGAGCTGGTCAACACGGCCTCCCACTGCTCAAGAGAGGGATCACGCATAATATCCACCGGCGGCGGCACTATGCTACATTCCGAAAGTATGTGATCATATGTTGCCACAGCCTGACACCTTTTGCATTGCGGCTTAATCTCCTCCGGCTACATTTTGTTCAACACGTAAGGGTTGGGAAAAGATCGCGTCTGCAGTTTTCTCCAGACGCATTCCTGCGCCTTAGTCAACCGCTTGTGCGGGGGTGGATAAAACCTCCGCTCTAGTTTACATTGATTCGTTATGTCGTGAAAGGACACCAGCCAATCTCTCGCGGACCTCCCCAGAACGGGCGGCCCACCTACCCGCACGGCTAACGAAACCTCGAGCATTCAGGTGAGCCGCCTCGTTCCCAGGGTTCCCAGAGTGTGCTGGTACCCAGACAATTTCTATTTCTCGAATTTCTCGTCCCGTGGCCCCGTGCGGAAATCGTGCGGCAGTCGCCGATATTCTGCCCCGCACCAGATTTTGGATGGCTGTCTTTGAATCACTGAAAATCAGTTCCGACTGCGAATTAGTTATAGCCAGCGCTATTGCCGTTTCCTCTGCAGTTTCTGGGGAGCGGGTTTTGACCGATCCAGTGGCGACCAAGCGTCCCTACCTGTCCAACACCACAATTACAAAAGCGTCTTTGTCCTTATATTCCGACACATCTGTATAGACTGCCGCTTTGTACTCGCCGTACTCAACGTGCAAAGCTCTGGCTCTTGCCTGCCTATGCTGCTTATGGTAAATCGGATGCATATTTTGGGCAAAGGTTTTATTTACTGGGCGTTATGTAACTCTCGCCGCACTTGAATTTTAGTGTCCCCAGTGGGAGACGCAGCTCTAATACCAATCCTTTCCAAGATGATCTTTCCTGCTTTGGTTGTCGAAAGCCTAGTGTGCTGTATCCCAGATGCGCCTCCCATAATTTGTCCAGGGTGTTGTACACCACTCAATTCTTAGCCAATATCTCACAGTGTGCATGAGCCACAACAACATGATCGCAGTGGCACAGTTGCTGTGGCTGGTGCCGGTGTTGCCGTAACTGGTGCAGGAGTTATCACAGCATTGGTCTCGTTTTCTAACATGAAAGCTCCGATTAGACAACCACTGCAGAGGCTTATACTACAGCACTTTTTCACCTCGCAGCTTCACCAAATTGGCACGGGGATCACGATAACGCAAGAGAAAGAGAAATGAGTATATTTACAATATTTACAAGCAACTGGGCCATCAAATGGCTGCCATCATATCTCGCGGCATATTACCTTCATCTTTGTCTCTCCATCTTGAATGGCAGGCTCATGCACAATGCCTCGCAACATTATGTACCATCACTGTACCCTCGGCTGCATCAAAAGGGTCTCGGATGCAACAGAACGACGTCCCTTGAAGAAAAACTAAGATTTTACCTATGAACACTACTGATTGATTGATTGATTGATTGATTGATTGATTGATTGATTGATTGATTGATTGATTGATTGATTGATTGATTGATTGATTGATTGATTGATATGTGTGTTTTAACGTCCCAAAACCACCATACTATTATGAGAGACGCCGTAGTGGAGGATTCCGGAAATTTGGGCCAGCTGGTGTTCTTTAACGTGCACCCAAATCTGAGCACATGGGCCTACACCAGTTTCGCTCCACCGAAAATGCAGCCACCGCCGCTATGAAGAAAACTGAAACAATAGTGCAAATTTCGACGGCTGATTAACGTCCAGTGTTCTGTATCGGGTACACCAAACTGTGCATGCACGTTGCACACTTCCAGAAAAAGCTAAAAATGTTAACGTTCGTTTTCAATAAATGTGTCTACTAAGCACCGCATTACGCACAATACAAATGAATGAATATAAATAAGATGCACCAGTAACCTTTCCGCAGCCGTCGCAGCGCTGGTGACGCTCAGTTTAAACATATTGGCCTTCTTAATTCTCCTCCATCTGCCGTGCTTATGAGGTGCGTCTGGAGGTATTTGGAAACGGAAACTAGGGAAGTGGTCGAATATGAAGCGCTAGCGCTTTGCGCTATGCGAGCGCAGTTTTCGCCGCCAGACCTGTCAGCGGCGATGCCAGCGAGGAGAGAGCATGCCGAGTGCTGATGCTAAGATCTGATGCCGAGTTAGGTGAACTCCGTCGGATATCCTCTCCAGCGTGTGCTCGACCTTAATAATAAACCGTACCTATCTATCTATCCATCTATCTATCTATCTATCTATCTATTTATCTATCTATCTACACATCTATCTATCTATCTACCTTGCCACCTACAACTTTTATCTCTCCGTTCCGATAATGGGATCTATACCAAAATTCGTATAGCATAACATGACTGCATGATGAGCTAAGCAACTAGTCGTAACACGAAAATTATGACATGTACGTCATGGATGTTATGATGCAGATGTAATGATTTCGCTGCTCTTGAGCTGGTTTCATTCACATGATATATTGCAAAACTGGTATTGTTTGACATGACAGCATGGCAAACTTAAGTGACAGGTCTTAACGTGGAAGTCATGACATGCGTGTCATGTAGGCAATGACTACACGCCATGCTCATGCTGCGCTCACGGTCATTTAGCTAGCTTCACATAAACCAAATCTAGTATTACCTAACTTTAATGGCTAACGAAAGTATATAGTTGGTGCAAATATGATAATCATATCACATGCGTGTCATGTAAGAACATAACTACATAGCAAGCTCAAGACGTGCTCGCGGCCGTTTCTTTAGTTTCACATATATCCAATTTCGTATAAGCAACGTGAATGGATAACGAAGGTAAATAACAAGTAAAAACATGATAATCATGATATGCGTGTCATACGAAACATGGCTATAAGCTACGCTCATATCACGCTCATGGCTGTTTCACTAGCTTGACATATACGAAACTTAATATTACATGACCCGAACGGTCGAAGATGGTAAATGACTCGACCAATTTTTTGCTCCCTTCGTGCAAGCCGCGCCTACAGCGTGCCCGCTTTTCCGATATTCAGCGGCCTGGACTGTGGCATGCATGTATTTCGCGGGTCACTATTCATCGCCAGCGTGCCGAAGGTGCAGTGATGGTGAAACGCTACAGCATATTATTTGTTCCTGCCCTGACCTGGCCACAGAGCGTTGCGTACTGGTGAGCCGCTATCATCTTCTTGGTCTACCTGCCACACGACGGAAGACATATTTTTTCCCGCGCGCTCGAAGACGCAAGCCCTCCGAGCCTTCCTCGACTTCTGTGTGTGTGCGGACCTCGCCGCCTTATGGACGAACGCTTTTACTTCGCACTACTGACTGTGCTGACAAGACGTTCTCTTGGCATGCCTTTCACTTTTTCCTTCTATCCTCTCTTCTTCCTATCATCTTTAATTCCATCTTCCCCTCATTCCTAAAGGCGTGAGCAGTGCCCCCGCGATGGGAGGCAGAAAATAGCGTCCTTTTTACCTCTTCCTCTAACATCAACCTCTCTCTCTCTCTCTCTCGGCAGCAAGCGCCGCGGTGTGCAAGAAGAGCACGCTACACCCACATCTACAGTTGCACTGCATCTGGGTGACTGGGATGGCTGAAATCGAATCTGTCAACACGCAGTCTCAGAGGTCCCACTGTTTATTTTATGCCTGCACTGAGCGCGGAACAAACACGCCAACAGTCGTGTTTGTTAAAATTGTGGGGCTAATAACGATTAATTGGCTTAGTCTGCAGTGAGCACACTACCAACATTTATGTTCAATGGCCACTACGGAACACTGCATATAGTCGCGAATATTTTCGGCGAAATCGAATGATTAGAATAATAGCGAAAGTTGAGCTATTTGGTGGTTCATGCTTGGGATGTAAAAACAGCGCAAAAAATATAGACAAGGACAGAGGAAGAGACGACACCACACTGAACTCGCAACTAAACTTTATTGGAAGATACTCGCACATATATGATGCAGTCGACCTGGTCACGTGATAAACCAATGGCTCAAACGTTGGATCCTGAAATCAATAGATACAACCTTCATTCCAAGCAGAAACTTCAGGGAAATATTCAGTTTATTGCGTTTTTCACAAACTGGTGCGTCTTGCAGCAGTGCCGTGAACTAGAGGATATGACGTTTGGTGACTTCATACTCAATCGAAAGTGGCAAGCCAATGATGCCAGCCATCGCTCGCATTTCTCCACTCTCCTATCTTTCACTCCAGTTCCCAGAACCACCATGAACAGCAACAGCTACCGCCTGGGGCAAAGCACCAGCGCTTTTGTGAAAAGGAAAGAGTGGGATGAGAGGAGAGGTAAAAAAGGGAAAAGGAGGACAAGAACGCGTGCATCCTGCATGCGCATCAGTGAGTTTCACGTACATCACGGCTCGAACTCGAGAGCAGCCACCGCGCGCTGACAATTCATCAAAAATACAGTGAACTGTTAAAAAATACGGGAAACAAACTTAGTTTATGAGAACAGCGGCATCTCCCGAGCCAAATTTCAAAGTTTTGTCAGTTTTTTTTTATCATTTGTATTCAGTATTCCTTTAAAGCTGGGATTACTGTTTAGAATAGCGCTTCGTTTTGTACGCAAGACGCAACTAATTTAAGACACAAAGAGAAGAGACAAGTATAAAATGTAAAAGATTCGACAATTTATTAGAAATATAGCGCGTTCTGACATGATGACTGTCAGGTACAACCCTGCCAGTTTCCTAATACAATGTCGTTTTCCAAACTGTACACGTAGGGGTCCCAACGCTGCCAAATGGACTGCCGCCGCTTTGGAGTGCACATTTTTGAAGAAATCTTCGTGGAGAGCACATAATCTTATGAGCACTGTGGGATTCGCAGAAACATTGTAGCAATAAAAAAATCCGCCCCATCTTCCCACGCGGGGACTTCGAGCAAATAGTCAGGTTTAGTTGAGCGTCCGCAGCAGCGATATAAACGCAGCCTGCAAGCCACTACCAATGGGAGGCTGCGTCACTACGGCTGCAGCGTACGCGAAACTAAATCGGTCCAATGCGTAGCAGGTTGGTGGGAGTAAACATGCCTCCAACTTCATAAGAAGTCCGAACAAGTAACCAATTATTGTGAAAGGCTTCGGTGGAACGTCGGGTTGAAGCCACTGCTAGAAACCACGACCGCTAGTTTCAGCTTTCAATCGTCAATCGATTGTACGGAGTGCATGGACGGCAATTTCCTTCGCACCCATTGAATAATGTCGTGACCAATAGTGGGTACTCCAATTTACTGACCTGGTGCGTAATGGCCCATAGCCCTAAGTATTAACCTTTCGCGGCGGGTGGAAAGTGGTCAACATTAAAAAAGTATCTGAGTTCCGTGTCTCTCACACGCTTGGCCACAGTTTTACAATGGGCACCTTGACATAAGGGTCACCTTTAGAACTTCAAAGATCTTGTTGGCTATCCTAATGATACAAAATCCACGAAGCATACCCTCCCAAGTGCTAACTGCTGGACTGTAACCGATGTGCACTTTTGTTTGTTTTTTTTTGTTTGCTTGCTTGTTTCTTTGTTTGTTTGCTTGTTTGCTTGCTTTTTAGATAAAAAAACCGTAATAAAGGTGATTGAGTGACAGCGTAGACATCTAATATGCTCGTATTATAGATAAAGCTAGCTCGTGTTGTCCCATGAGACTTACAGCCTCTTTTAAACGCGAAGCCTATCTTTGCGTACTGCAGTCACGTTTCACTCGTGACACTTTGCGGCATTTCGTGACGTCCACATAATAAAAAACTACAACAAAATCGTCTTACGTGCGCATGCTTTGCGTAACATCGATTGCCATAGCACGTGGGATCTACCGATTTTTAAATGAGCATTTCTTGGCGAACTTCGGTGACTTTTAGCATATCTATCTATCTATCTATCTATCTATCTATCTATCTATCTATCTATCTATCTATCTATTTATCTACCTATCTATCTATCTAGCCACCTACGACATTTAGCTTTCCTGGCCGTTTCATTGATGGTATCAATACCAAACTTAGTATGGATTAACATGAATGTACGAAGAACATATTTGACTAGTCATAACATGAAAATCATGACATGTATGTCATAAATGATTTACTTTTATGGTCCTGCAGCTCTTGCAGTGGTTTCGTTAGAATGGCCTGTTGCAAAACTGGTATGATAAGACATGATTGCATGGCGAAAACAAGCGGCAGACCCTAACATGAAAATGATCACATGCGTGTCATGTAACAACATGACTACATGCCACGTTCATGATGCGCTCGTGGCCGTTTCGCTAACTTCACATATGCCAAATTTAGTATTACGCCACGTGACTGGATGACGAAGGTATCATACTGGTGCAAACATAATGAACATGAGATGCGTGACATGTAACAACATGACTACATGCTACGCTCATGATGCGCTCGCGGCAGTTTCGCTAGCTTCAATTGTACCAAACTCGGCATTACGCGACGCGAACGGACGACATAGGTAAATGACACAATCAAACATGATAATCACGTCATGCGTGTCATGTAACAACATGACTACATGCCACACTCATGATGTGCTCATGGCTGTATCTCTAGCTTCACATATGCCAAATTTGTTATTACGCGACGTCACTAAATGACGAAGGTATGCGACTGATGCAAACATAATAATCATGAGATGCGTGTCATGTGAGAACATGACTACATGCCACAGTCAAGGTTCCAATAGATTTCGACGTGACACGGTGCACGTGCTCACCGGCGTTCATTTCGTTGCGTCACGCCAGCGTTGCCACGCCAGGCGCCGGTCCTGCCATATACTCGCAGTTGCGCGCCGCGCTGCGTTGCTGTGACGCATGCGCGTTTCAGCGCGTCCAGCGTCCCTCCGTCACGAGGACATGGAGACGCAGTGTTGTCTGGGTAACGCACTGGCGCAAAATGCAGCATGTCGCATTTCGCGCAGGTTGCCGTCGGGCCGCGCCGACGGACGCTGGTCACGCCTGGCATGCTCCCGTTTTGCTAAGGTAGCGTCGCTGTGCCCAGCATGCGCCCGCGTCAACGCTATATTGGAGTATATTGGCCCCTGCATGATGCACTCGCGGCCATTTTGATAACTTCACATATACTAAATTTGGCGTTACGTGACGTCAAGGATGACAAAACATACGACTGGTGCAATCATGATAATCCTGACAAGCGTGTCATGTAATAACTTTCAACATACCACGCTCATAGCGTGCTCGGGGGTGTTTCGCTAGCTCCATATATACTAAATTTTGTAAGACGTGACGTGAATAGATGACAAAGGTAAATGACACACCGAAGCATGATAATCATGACCCGGATGTCATGTATGGCATCATTTACCTTTACATCGTAACGTTGTGTTCATTATAAAGTGACATATCAACCTTTCTTATTCGTGCTTCGCATATAATCGATTCCCACTTTACGTAGGATCTGCCAATTTTTTGTCTTGCCGTGTTTAGCTTCCTTATGCAGAATATCATGATCTCCATTTATGTTAAGGGAAGTCCGCTCTGATACACAGGTCCTTTACGTTAGGTCTGGAGGGTTCGCGCTCTGGGTATTAACCACGCTGAAGCGGAAAGACAGCCAAAAAAACCACAAAATATTACCGTCTATACCTACGATGAAACTGCACTTATCCACCAAGCTTTAGCTTCATTGTCTTCCATGTGGTCGTGCGTACGGTTTTCGCTATTCTTCGTCCAAGTTATTTTGCAGCGCTTGTTCCAGGAAACCCAAATACTATGTGGCTATCAGGACCTAAGTTTTCCCATCTTGGCAGGTAAAAGGGGAGCACTGCCAACAAGAGTAAAATGGTGAAGCAGTACACCTTGCTCATCGTAAAGTAGTTCAGGTTTCTTTTTTTGTCGTTCAGCTCTAGTGATGCATAAAAGAAGTCTGTTTTCATAGTATCCTCACTGCCTTACTTAGTGTACTATAAATTTCCGCTTAAAACGTGGCGCATATTTACACTGAGGAGCCTGAGAAGCATAGTCAATGTATTACTGAGACATAGAGGAGCTGAAATAGCTGTATAACAGCCCTTTTAGAAGGTTTTACTCACATGGAGCGATGAACGCTCCCTACATCATCTTTGTTTCCCTTGTTTTGAAAGGCGCATTCTATTCTAATGAGTATTCGGCTGAGTCGCAGCCGTAGAATATAAATGTAGTGTTCGAGACAAAGACACAACCTTTCTTGTATTATTTTTGGGGATCTTTGTTCGGAGCAACAAGGTGAACTTGAAAATAGCATGCGATGCGTTTTCTCCCTTTTCGAAGGAGAATCTAAGAATTTAACACTGTCTTAAAACGCACAGGTGAAAGACTGATGGCCCTCCTGATGAACCTTGTGTCGCTTTTAAAGTTTACTCATAAAAATAAATGTTGCTCATTTGTTCCAATCGAGAAATCACGATTTCGCCTTTACTTTTTACAAGCATATAATCACCATATCCATCAGCCAGACAACGCTTACCGTAGGGCACGTGCAAGTGCATTGCTGTGTACCGAGTTTCATTATCCTCTATTTCAGTTGTTTGTTGCAATAAATTCCTAAAACACAAGTATTTTATTCCGCTTGCCGTGTTTAAAGTCTCGTCTTCTGACGTACTTAAACATGTAAGAGACGCGTACAACTCATACGTTCTACAGCATTTCTTCTTTTTCCCCATGTACGTTATAATGTTGCAGGCGCGTTGCATAATGAGAGACCAGGGGACCAGGCGATTGTACGTTTTAATGTTGCAGGTGCGTCGCAAAGCCCAAATGGCATGACATTGAACTCATATAGGCCACCCGGCGTTACAAAGGCTGTTTTAGGGCGATCACATTCAGCCATTGGCACCTGCCAATACCTGCAGAACGCAGATCCAAGGATGTAAAGTACTCGGCGCCTTGTAAACAGTCAAAAGCATCGTCTATTCGTTGTAGCTGGTGGACATCTCTCTTCGTAATCTTGTTGAAGCAGCGATAGTCCACGCAAAATCGAATGGTGCCATCTTTCTTCTTTACCAGAACCACAGGTTATGGCCAAGCGCTTTGAGAAGGCTGTATGACTTACGTTTAAGCATGCCATCTACCTGCTCCGTAATGACGCGGCGCTCTTCGGCAGAAACGCAGTAAGCACGCTGTCGCAGAGGCGAGTGTGAGCCGATGTCAATAGTATGAGTGATAGTCGTGGTGCGGCCCAAAGCAGGTTTTCAAAAGCCGAAAGAAGAGCGGAACTTGTTAAGGAAAGCAACAAGTTGGCGGCGATGCGAGGGAGGAAGGTCTGGGTCAATAGCTTTGTCGAAGGCTGACGAACTTGATGGCTCAGACGCATGAGTGATTGCGGCAATGTGACGTAGGGTTTAGTCGGGAAGAATAATATCATCGATATGGTCGACAGGTTGTACATACCCTACGGTTTCACCACAGAGTAAGCCAATGGGGTAGTTGCAGTGGTTGGTAACCAGCATTACAGTTGAACCAGACGCAATCGTAAGAACGGCAAATGGGATAACGATGCCCTTGCGTTCAGTAAAAACTGGAGATGGCGTAAACACTGCCATGGCGTCAAGTTGCGCCACACATAAAAGGCTAATAGGGCTGAAGCTTCCGGAGGCAAGGTGATGTCATCGTCAGCGATGAGTTATCAGAGCAGAGGAGAACGGTCGGGCGATTGAAATTGAGATGTTGGCACAAGGGACATTTTCGCACGTGAACAATCGATAATAGCTTCACGACGGGATCAGAAATTCCAGCCGAGGATGAGGTCATGAGAGCAAGATGGTAGAACAAAAAATTGGACGATGTACAAAACGTCTTGGATGACGACGCGCACCGCACACACAGCCGAGAGATGAATGCGTTGCGCGCTAGCTGTGGACAGCACCATGCCACAGAGAATTGTGGTCACTTTCTTGAGTCTCCTACAAAATTTTGCTTTCATGACAGAAACGGTGGCCCCGGTATCAATTAGCGCTAGTGTGGCGACTTCCTCAACATCAACATCAATAACATTTTGCAGCAAAAATGGAGGCCTTGAGAATTGCGCAGAAGTTGCAGTTCTTGCCTCCGGAACAGGACTGATTAGTTTTCCTCCTCAGGAGGTGGTCGATGAGGCATAGGCGATGGCGATCGGCAATGAGGGGATGGGGAACGAGCAGTTGATGGGCGGCCATCCGAGTCAGAGTGCCTCTGTTCATATGGCATGCTGGGGCGCGTAGGTAGGACTTCTAAAAGAGGTGTACGCAGGTGTGGGACGGTGGTGGCAAAGCGTGCAATATGGCCAGCGATGCCATACGCGAAGACGATAGAATAGTTGTCATGGGTGCGCCACTCATTAGATGGACGGAAAGAGCGAGGTGGGAGCCTGTAAACTGGAGGCGAGGCCGGAGAAGGTGGAGCCGTCAAGTAGACTGGATGCGGCGGGGGCCGCGCGGCCACAGCTGCGTAGCTGAGAGGTGAAGGTGGCGCAAGTGGCGTGTAGCCAGCAGTCGAGAGATCAGATGGTACCAAAGTGCATGGGTAAGAGGCTGCAACTGTAGGTAGGACATCGCAAATTTCGGTGCGTATGGCCTGCTGCAGTGTCGAAGGCAGGCTAGCGATAGGCGCATCACTATGTGGCAGCAAGGAGAGCTGTCGGGCGACTTCCTCCCTGATGAAGTCTTTGATCTGGTCGGACAGAGTTCCTTGGCGAACGTTGCCATTTGTGAGTGGGACGGTCAAGATTGAATTTGGTGGTGGGAAACTCTGTCGGGCGATGGAACGCTGACGGCGCGATTCATCAAAGCTCTGACACGGGCTTACGAGGGCTTTCTCTGAGGTGGGGCTTTTCGCCAGCAACATCTGGAATGCGCCATCTTCGATGCCCTTGAGAATCTGTCGAATTTTCTCTTCTACAGGCATAGATGGAATAACACGCCGGCAGAGGTCGAGCACGTCCTCAATATAACTGGTAAACGTCTCGCCAGGCTGCTGGGCTCGGAGGCGTAAATGCTGGTCAACGCGGAGCTTGCGGACCTCTGGTCGGCCGAACGCTTCGGTCACGAGGGCCTCAAAGGTGGACCAGTTGGCGATGGCGGTTTCGCGGTTGCTAAACCAAAGCTTAGCGACGTCAGCCAAGTAAAAGGTAACAAAGGCGAGCTTAGAGTCGTCGTCCCACTTGTTGCTGGTGCTTACGCGTTCGTACAAGGAAAGCCAGTCTTAGACGTCTTGCTCACCACTGCCGCTGAAGATTGATGGGTCCCGTTGACGGGTAGCACCAGGATAGGTAGACGGGGCAGCCGATGGTGCTGACTGTGCTCGGATGGGATGGTTGGTGATAGCTTCAGTCATGTTGTGCGGTGGTCTGTCAGCCAACTTGCGAGAGCGGAGCTCCAGGTCTCCTTGGGGATCTCAGCAGCCTCCACCAAATGTGATGATGTTTATTGAACCACGAAAGTCGCAACGAGGTCGCAATAGAAATTGGCCTTACTGGCAAAGACAGCACACGTTCTCGCACAATCCAAGCGCGGGGCTTTTCGTTCTCTTTCGAAGGCGCATATGCGTTGGTGCGTATGCTTCACTACAAATCGTTTAAACCGCCCACAATTATCCCGAGGTTCGGTCCATCAGTTTCAATTGTGAGCTTTGCGCTCGCTTGCCTCATGACTGTTTCCAGCTTGCGTCCGTGGAACGTCCCTACTGCAACCCTCTTGTCACCTCCTATACTCTCTGATTGCTTCTGCGCATTCATTTATATTTGAGTCCCAGAGATTATCACGTGCTGTGACTTTTCAGCAAGAGCATCCTACACCTGGGGGTTACTTGCACTGGTGACACCAGCTGTGTTGTCTTCTCCTAACCCCACTACTACTTTGCTGAAGCTTAGTCTTCCAACCATTGATCCGGCTGAACTTGTTTTTCCCGAACTTGCTTGCACTTTCTCCTCCGCCGTTCCGGTTGCCGGTGCCTTATCGTTCTCTCCGTCGGCCGTTCCTTTATTCACATTCGCTAGTGAATCCTCGGCGGACCTGGATTTTTCTGTGTTTAGAGAAATTTATTCTCACAGACAGTGAACATCAATTACAATCCAACAGAACATTGCGACAGAACACAACATCCACAGACACACCAAAAGTTGTTACAAAAAGATATGTGTACATATGTAAACGGAACACAACATACACAACTTACTCAACTAAACAAGAATTGTTACAAAAACAATGTCTACATATGCACAATACATGGTAAACGAAGAACACACAAATGAAATGTAGAGATCAATATGTCAGATATTTACATAGTATTTACAAGGTATTTGTATGAGTACTAAACAAAGATTAACCTACCAATGCCAGGCAGGCCAGAAAACAAGCCTAACACGTCTCTCACAGATGAACACAAAACGGCAGGACCAGTGTCGAAGGAATTCCTCCTCACCCAGAAAGAAGAGTTCCTCCGACAACACAGATAGAATTTCTTTGTACAGTCGCTCGAAAATCAGGAAGAGAGCATGGCGGCGATGACCTGCTGCAACAGCTTTACAACGGTTACGCCAAAGACAGTAGGCACCAGCAACAATAAGAAGGCAGGCAAAGCGGCCTCGAGAACAACGTCCAGAAGAAACAAAGCGGTTTACTCCGAGGCCACGAAATCCTGCATGCACAGCCCTCCAGAAAACACGAGCAACGACACATTGCCTTAACACATGCTGATTTGTTTCCCGTAGGGAGCAGTTCGGACATGTTGATGACTGGACCATTTTCCACCTTTCTAGGCGGTCAAGGGTAGGAAGAATGCCCCACCCAAGCCGCCACATGAAGTCCCGGAGGTGGCCAGGTAGAAATGACGGCGTCAGCGTGCTCCAAGACACACGACTAGAGCGGGTGCGGCGTGCTGGAGGAACTAACGGGAGCAACAACGCGGCTGTTGTGTCAACGATAGCATTGTCTAACACATCTAAATCAGGGCAAGTCGACTAGATATGATGAAAAAACGCGACAGCTGTTGCATAAAACGAAGGAAGTACTAATGATTGTGGGCCCTGATTAAGGCGCACATCCGGCAATAAATACCAAAGGTGAGTGCCTAGAAAATAATATGCCAGAGTTCGCGCGGGGGATTCCTCTCCTTGTACGAGGCGCAACAGGAAGCGCAGGGCCAATAGCCGGCAGCGTATTGATACCGAAGGGAAAGCAAAACCTCCCTGGGAACGCTGCTGTCCTAACGCCGCACGAGAAACCAACTCAGTGCCGCCAGACCAAAAGAAGGAACACAAGGCGGATTGCAATGACCTCACGATGCGTAAAGGCGGCTGTTCCACGTGAGAAAGGTACCAAATGCGACCGCAGAACACAGTCTGCGCAAGGTACCTCCGCTCAAGAAGCGGGAAGTCGAATTTCCGACGTTCTCAATTTCTTGTTTTACTTCATCAAGGGCATTTGACCAAACGGAGTTACAAATGCCGTAGTGGTTGTATAGAATTCCTATAATGCGAAGAGACGCAGCCGGCTGAAAAAGAGATGTGGACCTAAGTGTGGAGTTGGGACAGCCGATGAACAAATACCGGGATTTAGAGAGGTTTAGCGCGGCACCTGAAATGTCCCCATACTGGGAGAATAAACGCAGGCTATGAGAAAGACTATCTTCATCTGAAAGGTACAGGGTTATGTCGTCAGCAAAAGCTGTGACTTTTACGGTACTGCTGCCGGGAAGCGCAAGACCCCGGACATGCAAATCTGCTTCTAGAGCACACAAAAATGGCTCAAGGCTGAGGACAAATAGAACAGGAGACAAGGGGCATCCTTGACGGACCCCACGTGTAATAGAAAAGGCAGCACTCTCCCAACCATCTAGAACTAGAGTGCTTTTTATACCAGAGTAGGTATGTCTCATTAATTCAACAAAAGTACCGGGAAAACCAAGGACTGTGAGCACTTTAAAGATATACGTGTGCTCTAGTTGGTCAATTGCTTTCTCTTGGTCTAAAGACACAAGGAGACCACGCGCAGATCGCGACAGAGTATAGGCTATGATATCCCTGGTAGTAAAGGACAAACTGTGTATTTCCCGTCCAGGCATAGATGAAGCCGGGTGATGATCCACCTGGGTGAACAACAGAGCCTTCAAACGTTGAACGATCACCGTCGCAAATATCTTATAGTCAATGTTAAGAAGCGTGATAGGTCTCCAATCTTCAGGATTAACAGAAGAAGCATCACCTTTTGGAATAAGCACAATGTGTCCATCTCGAAAACTTGATGGAAAGACACCATCCTCGAAACATCGCCGGATAACCGCGGTTAATGCAGTACCAAGCTCATTCCAAAATGATAAGTAAAATTCAACTGGAAAATCGTCTGGCCCAGGGGCTGTCCCCCGTTTCGTAGATTGTAGTGCTGCCTTTACCTCTTCAACTGATGGAAGGACGTGCAGAGAATCAGCAGCTTGTCGAGGAACGCGAAGCAAACTTCTAAGCATAGGCGGTATTATATCACAGTATGTCCGCATGGCCGAACATGACATCTCTTCAAAATGCGCCAGAAAGAGAGATCGATCACGCTTAGGAAGCGGCTGTGTAGGTGGTGTCTGCATGGTCGTAAAAACAGGTGATTGTGGCTGCCCAAAACACGATTGCCTCGCATAGCGTAACACCTCGGGGTGGTCACAAGGGTTGTGCCTACAACGCCATGCAGCCGCCGCCAGAGACGAGGTGGCAATCAAACGCTGGAAGCGTTCACGTAATTTATGTTTCCAAGCTCGCATCAAGGGAGACGGCGTTTCAGCGCGCAATGCGATGCGTAACTTCGGTGCAGTATCGGCCAGCTCCTCAGAAACGCGACGACGAAGGGAATGCCCTTCAACGGAGCAGTGCAGGCGCCACTGCGTTTTAAGCGCATCCCAATCAAATAAATCAGACGCAACGAGTGACACGCGTATTGCACGGGACAAATTTGAGCGAGAGCGCGCGTCCTGGAGGACGCGAACATCAAGACGTCATGGTTTCTCCGAAAAAGAAAATGGAATTTTTAGTTCTAATAGAATTGGACGATGGTCAGAGATGTACACAGGCGAAGGTGGGATGGGCGGAACACGTAAGTCGGAGACAAACGTCTCTAAAGCATGTGGAATATAAGCCCGGTCGAGTCTGCTGGAGGAGTGTCCGCGGCGCCATGTCCAAACAAAAGTATTCTCGTGTATGACATTATGCGCATCCAGCAATGAAAAATGCTGGACAAGGCGTCGCAGCTCACGTGAATTCCAAGCAGGCCGACCCCAGCAAGGACCTTGTACATCGCATCGCGTATTTAGCACACAGTTAAAGTCTCCAATTAGAATTACATGACGACCGTCTAGGAAAAAAACATCCAAATTTCGAAAAAAATCACGAGACTGTCCGGTTTGTGCAGGCGCGTACACACATATTATCCTCATTCGAAAAGAAAAGTAGGTACAATCTAGAGCAATAATTCTACCGACGCCGTCATAAAAAACGTGGTGACGTCTCAATAAAGCCCGATTAAATATAATGATGCCTACTCCCGTAAAACGAGTTGTAGCGAAAGAAAAATAGCAATCTAAGTTAAACTTTTGTTTGAAAGCCCTAACGTCGGATAGTGAACAGAAATTAGTTTCCTGCAGGCATAAAACATCACAATTTGCAGCACGGGCTACACTAATCACCTCGGCCTGCTATACTGGACGGCGAAAACCTTTTACGTTGAAGGAAATAATATTCAATGCGGTAGCCATCGTAAACAATAAAGCCAAATTTGGATACTAGAATCACAGTTCTGACAGACGCGGGAGCGGGTGCCCCGCAAGCAGCTCAATCACTTCTTACGACCAGGCGACCCACCGGAAGCGCGGGGCTTCCGGGGCCGCATCGAAGTCCGCAGGGGACTTCTGTCTCTGCTGGGGGGCCTCCGAGTCACTGCTGGATATTCGGTGGCGCTTGGTGCCGAGGCTCTTGAGTGAAGACGGTACGAATTCGTCAAAACTGCCCCGACTGATCTCGCTTGGAGTGTTGTCGGTGTCTATCTACAGGGCCGTGTCGCTCTTAGTACTGCTCGTGTTGTCGATGGAAACCTCGTCGCCTTAAGACAAAGTCTTTTCAATGATAGGAGGACTAACAGACGACTGGGCAGCCATGGGGTGAGCAACAGATATCACGTCAGCATCTGCGACGCGCTCGCCGAGTGGCGCCTCCTCTGATGAGGGCTCGACCTGTGGTTCTGTGGGAACCACCACTGGTCGCGGGCCGCTAGATGGATCATCCGCACCTTGAGGAGCTGCCGGGTCGGGGCTGGCTGGAGACGCTGTGGGCGTTTTGTGTGGCGTCTGGTGTGGCATTGTGATGCACCCAACTTCGTCCTGGCGAACATCCGGGTCTAGAGTCAATGATACGACGTCCTTATTCTTGCCTGATTGAAGTGGCGGGTAATTCTTGGAGGCCGCCTCGGAATACGACAGCCTGATGGTGCAGGCGACAGTGGCATGCGGGTCACCACAACGACGACACGGCAGTGAGCAGCCCTTCCCGTCGTGGCCGTGAACGCCGCAACTTCCACAAAACGGAACTGTGCTAATCATGCGGAAGTGCCAGCTGTCTCCACATCAACGGCACACTCGCTGGATCCCTTTATAGTCACAGGACACTTGATGGCCAGCGACCTTGAGGTAGTTGGGCACTGGCGACGATGTCTTCATTTCCATGCGGACGAATCGCGTCCCAGTGGTCACGGTTGGGCGTGATCCCAAGAGTCCTCTGCTGATGTGCAGCACCTTCCCATAGGGAGACAATGCTTGCGCGAGGACCTCACTGGGGACGCGGCACGGCAGGAACATAACGGTGACTTGAGTGACTTGGGGTCCCAAGGGTACAACAGCATCGCGCTCTCCTCTGATGATCAGGTGGGACGCGTCGACTATTTGAGCCAGAGCGGCCTCACTGTTAACGGTGACTTGGTAATTCCGGCCTCCAAAATGCTGTACACAGTAGACCTCTTCGATTCCTACTATTGTAGACGACGCGTCAATGACGTCTTCGGGACTAGTCCCCTCGGGGATGACTACGTCGACGGCGAGCGCTTCTTCGGGGGCTGGCTTGCCATTACGGGCATCCGCCAGCCCAGGGACGCCCTGAGACGCTAACGACTAAAACGACGGAACACGAGCACAGGGCGAAGCTCCTTATAGCGGCACCCGTTCGGCTGTTGTATAGAGGTTTAAAACTGTGAAGGCGGCATTGTCTCATTTTTCTAGCTCAATTTTCATTTTTTCTAGCTCTCTTTTCAACGAAGTCTCCAGCTCGGCAATTCTCGTCAGCAGTTCTCGTCACTCTGGGCAACCTCGTCACTCTGGGCAACCATCGTATTCCCCATTTTTTTTCTCGACCTCACATTGCCTACACTTAGCATCAGCCTCCTCTGCAGTCACGTCCGCACTAGCATTCAATTTCAAACCCACCCCGCATTCTGAATCTTTACCAGAGTTTTTAACCATGATCCTTTGGACACCAATTGATGTTATGAATTGCACCAACCCTCAGTTTCAAAACACGGCGTACAACGAACCCTACCCTAAACAAAAAAAGTCTAAGCACTACTAAAAACTTTTGTGTTCTGTGTACGTGCAACTCCATCAAAGGATGGCTGAAAAAACACACACACAAAACAAGCAAGTAACTGATGACTGACCCCTGAAAAAGCCGTACAATGTAATAAGCGCTATAGCGTTTCCAATGCTGCCTTATTATTTGTAAAAGCAAGCTAAACATGCAAGAACACTTATCTGCGCAGTCAAGCAAGAGCGCTCGATAAACACGTCCATCCACAGTGCCAGTCCAACTCATCCATTCAAGGCATGGATGGATGGATGGATGGATGGATGGATGGATGGATGGATGGATGGATGGATGGATGGATGGATGGATGGATGGATGGATGGATGGATGGATGGATGGATGGATGGATGGATGGATGGATGGATGGATGGATGGATGGACAGCCTTTAGATCGGGCGGTGGCTAGTGCCACAAAGCCGTAATACTTAATGAACCAAAAACTAGATTTATTTTTTTCCTTTAAATAGTGATGTTGAGGATTTATACTTTGCACTGAAGGGTTTAATTATCACTCATGCCTTGACTTTAGCCACCAATTAGATAACCTCCTTCTAGTTAATTCTACCCGCTTAAAGTCTGTTTTGCCCTCCCTGTCCCTAAACCCCAGTGCTTTAAAGAACTCCGCGCCATCATCCTGAACTATAGGGTGAATCTCTTTACAGAACATTATCAAGTGTTTGGCAGTTTCTTCTTCCTCTCCACACGCATTGCATACCGTGTCTACCCCTTCGTATTTGGCCCGATATGTCTTAGTTCGCAATACTCCCGCCCTGGGCTCAAACAGTAGAGAACTACCCCGACTATTATCATAGATCTTTTCCTTGAAGATTTCCTGCTTAAAAGTTCGATAGATCTGTAGTGCGGACTTCTTAATCATGCCAGTTCTCCAAATGTCAGTCTCAGCTTCCTTCACCTTCTTCTTAACCTATAATTCTTTTCGGTTTGACCCCCGGCTGTTTTCTAAGTATTTACCAGTCGATTTTCTGGTTCGCTTTCTCTATTTTGTTTCGACATTCTTCATGTTCAAGTAGCAGAAAACCTTCCTTGCCCAACGCTCCTCCCTCATTTCTCTCAATCGCTTCTCAAATTTTGTCTTGCTCCTAGCTTCCCTGCCCTCAAATGATGTCCATTCTATCTCACCTTGTACTCCCTGATTTGGTGTATTGCCGTGAGCTCCTAAGGCAAGCCTACCTATTCCACGTTGCTTAATTTCTAATCTTGCTTGAACTTCTGATCTCATGCACAAGACTGCATTGCCGAACGTCAGACCAGGAACCATGACCCCTTTCCATTTTCCTCTCACCACATCATACCTATTGTAATTCCACAGTGCCCTGTTTTTCATTACCGCTGCATTCCTGTTACCTTTAGTCGTCATGTATGTTTCATGTTCCTTTAGGTACTCGGCCCCATTGTTTATCCATACGCCCTGATATTTGTATTTATCTGTTATCTCTAGCGTGACCTCCTGTATTCTAAGCTCACTACCTTCATTGTCATTAAAAATTATGACTGCTGATTTTTCCTTAGTGAATCTGAAATCTAACATATCTCCCTCATCACCGCAGATGTCCACCAATCTCTGCAAATCTTCCTTGTTGTCGGCCATTAGCACTATATCATCTGCGTACATCAATGCTGGTAGTGCCTGTTCAATGAGTTGTCCTTGTTTAACAAAAGAGAGGTTGAAGCCCAGTCCACGTCTCTCTAATTTGGCCTCTGATCCTTGTAGGTACATCATGAATAATAAAGTTGACAGAGGACACCACTGCCTAATCCCCTGTTTTACCTCTGCAGACTTGGATACCTGTTTTTCTAACTTTATGCCTACCTAGTTACCTTTGGAGATATCCTTTAAAAGATTAGTGACTACATCTTCCACGCCTAGTGTGTCCAGTATTCCCCACAATTCCTCTTGAACCACGCTTTCGTACGCTCCCTTGACATCCAAAAATGCTAGCCACAGGGGCCTGTGTTCCTTTTATGCTATTTCGATGCACTGCGTCAGTGAGAACGGATTGTCTTCCAACCTCCTGTGTTTCAAAAACCCACTCTGCAGTTCCCCCAGCACCCCCTCATTCTCTATCCATGCCTGCAGTCTTTCCTTTATAAACTGCATCGCCAGCCTGTAGACCACTGATGTCACTGTTATAGGACGGTAGTTGTTTATGTCAGCTTTGTCCCCCATTCCTTTATAGACCATGCTCATCCTGCTAAGTTTCCATCCATCGGGGACTTCACCATCGATTATTATTTTGTTCACTGTCTCTCTTAAAGCCTGCTTAGACCTCGGACCTAATGTCTTTGTCAGCATAATTGGGATGCCATCTGGGCCTGTTGACGTACTACTAGGACCCCTTTTCTCAGCCCTTTCCCAATGTCGTTGTGAAAATGGAGCCATTGCACCACTTGATCCATACTTGTTTATTGTGGTGCATAAAGCACTTCTTTGTTGAAACTTTTCTGTCGCCCTTGTTCTTATATATTCAATAGCTTCGTCTTCTTCTAGCCTATCACCTTGAGCTGTAGTTATAAACCTCTGCTCTAGGCTCGTCTTCTTTCTTGGGGAGTTTAGAAGGTTCAAAAAGTTCGCAGCTGCCTTTCTATCTATTTATGTACTTCTGGCAGCCACTGAGCTCCCTTTTTTCTCATCTTTTCATTGATCAGGAGAGATGCGTCCCTTCTACAGCTCAGAAGGATTTCCTATTTTCTTTCAACATCATCTGCTGGTTCTCCTCGCTGCTTAGCATGTTTGTGTTCCCTAGAGGCTTCTTGACGTTTTGCTATGGCTCTCTTAACTTCCTCATCCCACCAACTTTTGGGTTTGTGTCTTCTTTTCCGGGTCGACTTGTCACGTACCTTAGCAAGCTCTAGCTCAAACAGTCTAATAGATTTGTGCAGGTCCACACTGTTTTATTATCCTCAGTGATTACTTTTTCAATTTGTTTAGTGGCTATTTCAATTTGCCTTTCTGAATAAACATTTTCTTGTAGTAGCTCCTCTTGTCTCCTTGTCACTTTCACTGCTCTTCCAAAACTTAGCTTGATACGTTTGTGATCACTACCCAGACTTCTGGAGCCACCTTCATCTATGTGCATTCCTTTGAGCTTATCATACATCCTATGTGACATCAGTGCGTAATCCATCATCGACTGCAGCCTTCCTACCTGCCATGTTATTTGCCCTTCACACTTCTCGGTACTGTTGCAAACGATCAAATCAAGCCTTTCCCACATATCCATGATCATTTTGCCTGTCGGGTTGGTATACCCATCTATATCTTCTATGTGCGCATTCAAATCTTCTAGTATAATTATCTCGCACTCTCCTCCTAACTCCTGAATGTCAATTGATATACACTCTACCATTGCCCGGTTTTCTTCTCTGGCCTTGGCTCCCGTCAACAAGTACACAAAACCAAGGAGTGTTATTTGCCCTGCCACTTTCCCTTTCAGCCATAAATGTTCTTTGCACTCCTGCTTGACCCTTCGCAAGTCTGTACTTTTATGAATGAATGCCCCAATACCACACCCCATGAGAAGTAGCATGAGAAGCAGCAGCAGTGCCACCTGGCGGCGGCAACTGCATAAAAGGTGACCCCAGTGCCCAGCTCGTCACGCCTCTGGAGTATATTTTAGTTAACTATATGTCTGGCGGAAGGTGTCTAAGGCGTACGTGGTCGTGTTATGACAGACAGACTTAGTAGCAGGTCCACAGTAGCCATGTGGATGGAGCCTGCCATTGCAACCTGCTGGCAGGCAGCATTCGTATGGCTGCTGCAGACGTGCAAATTAATCTGCCAATTATTCATGTCTTGGCTATTGCGTCATATTCATCAAACTATCATATCCTTCCATACTAATTTTGTGTCACGCCAAGTTAAGGAGGGGGTCACGAGGCCCTGAACGTAAGAGGCTAGACAGGCTTACAGACAGACAGACAGACAGACAGACAGACAGACAGACAGACAGACAGACAGATAGATAGATAGATAGATAGATAGATAGATAGATAGATAGATAGATAGATAGATAGATAGATAGATAGATAGATAGATAGATAGATAGATAGATAGATAGATAGATAGATAGATAGATAGATAGATAGATAGATAGATAGATAGATAGATAGATAGATAGATAGATAGATAGATAGATAGATAGATAGATAGATAGATAGATAGATAGATAGATAGATAGATAGATAGATAGATAGATAGATAGATAGATAGATAGATAGATAGATAGATAGATAGATAGATAGATAGATAGATAGATAGATAGATAGATAGATAGATAGATAGATAGATAGATAGATCGGTCGAACTGCTTCCCCACACCGCAGTGCTCACGAGGGGCGGAGAGTGATTGTCCTGTCTATCCGTAGTGAGCGCGTCTCTGCATTTAAAGCAATTTCACTTTTCTAGGGTTCCATGCATTGCATATCCTGCCACTTGGACCAGAACGTGCAGCATCTACAAAGTTTCGCTTCAGTGGCATTGTTGCAACTAGGATGTATTTACCTCCTTGGGTGCACCATACTAATACTGGTCAGTGGAAGTTGTCAGCAATGTGCTCTACAGGCGTACTCTGAAACTCTCGCAATTATAAGCTTCGAGAGCATTCACTGAAAAGTGGATGTAGAAGTGCGATCTGTGTGACAATATTTATTCGAATCAGTGTGCGATGTTCTTGAAGTGCTGAAGGGGCAAGATAATGTACCAGAGTGGACTGTGTGTATCAAACCATTGGTACGAATGCCAAAGTAATAATCAATAGTCAGCTCAGAGCTGACGGTTCTTCGTTTTATTTTGTGGCACTTTTTTATTATGCCGAGTATGTAAATGTGAACAGTCTTCATATGCAAGGCAAAAAACCCCAAATTCTATCCCCTTTGAAGCGTAACTGCGTACAAATCATTCGCACGACATGCCAGCGTCCTTTCTTTCACAATTTCGAAACTCACAGGCATGAAAACACTCGATGAAACGTGCAAAACACGAGTAGCTCAACCACGAAGAGCTGCACATTACTCAATACGCACCAGGGAACGCTGGTTCTGCGGACGCGTGACAAACGCGCAATTTTCCAGCGTTCCGAAACCATTTGGCACTTGATGACACCGCCACACCTGCTGACGTGGTGCGAGTAAAAACGTTTCATAACTAAGCCCTACTCGTTTTACGGCTGGTGCAAGTTATGCCTGGCGACTATACTTACATATTGAGGCAAACTATGAAGCCTGGACATATAATCCATGCATGTTCTACCCGTTTTAATATGTTTATTGCGCCAAATTTGGCGAACGTTCCAACTCACATAAAACAACTTGTTTTTTTAGTTAGTAGATGAAGTGACCACCAAAAAACGCCTCGGAGATTTATGATGCATTAGACGTACCTTGTTTCGACTACTGAGTGATCAAGTTAGAGAGCACGAGTGAATAAAAGACACAATATGCATCATATACTGATGTGCAATACCCATTGGTAATTATCGTCTAAAACAAAATAGCGAGTTTCAACGTAACCGCAAAGCAGAAAAATTACCCAAAATATATGCTGTCTTGTAGGTTTCCTAATAAAGGTAAAAACAGTTTCTCTTCATATAATCATAGAAAGAGGCCTGCTGCTTCCATACATATAAATTCTGAGCATCAGCTTGTATAGCTTTGTCGCTACTTCGGTTATGCGTGACCACGTACAGCCATGAACTGCCGCATTGACACAATGGTAATTCATCAAGTTTTCGTCAGAGCACAAAGCAACTTAGCATGGAGAGTAAACGTATTCTGGTCTACATAGCTACTAAACCATATTATTCTGCTTTGAAAAGAAAAGAAATGACAGCATATCCACAGGATGAATAATGGTGAGGGGAGCGAAGCTAGGTCGGCCCACTGCCCCCGCGCCACTTCGGCCTACCATTCTCGTACGCAGGGATCTTGTCAGCGCCGCTGCGCAGCTTCACGGAGCGCTTCTGCCTCGCGCGCTCACACAACAGAGTCTCGTCTTCAAGCGCGAGCCGCCACTGCCTTGCGCGCACGCCGTTCTGCAGCCTAGTCTAACCACCGACCTTCTGTATGCGCACGCGCTCCAAAGTGGCTTTTATTATACTACTCCAAAAGCACGTTGACTTGGGCGAGTCGGTACATAATTGGATAAGCTTCAGCGCAATTTAGACGACGACTATTGGAGATACACAGAACACTCGTCTGTGTTTCATGTGTCTCCTATGGTCTTCGTCTAAATTGCGCTGAAGCCTATCCAAACCTATTATACTACACGGCACCCCTAGCGTACGGCGCCGCCGACGAACACGTGATCTTCCGCGTCTTCGTGTGACGTCATTCCTATTTTCTCGCGTGCTCGCACATCAGAGTTCCGTCTTTGAGAGGAGCTGCCATCGTCATGCGCATATCATACTTTTTATAAGCTAACCATGAATCATCCGCTGGCCGCGTCGGTCTGTCGTCTGTCTGACGCACGGGCACATGGACAAACGCAGGGAAGGCTGCACGGACGTACGGACGCATGGACGGACGGACGCAATGATTGACGCGCCAAAAAGACGGACGGACGCATGCATGAATGGACGTACGCACAGACGGACAGATGGACGCATGGACTAACGCTGGGACGAACCCACAGATAAACCCACAGATGGACGCATGGACGGATGCACAAATGGACGGACGCATGGATGAGCGGATGGACGCATGAATGGACGCAAGAGAGAACGGACGGATGAAAGCACGAACGAATAGATGGATGGATGGACGGATCCACAAATGGATGGTTGCACAGATGAATGCATGGATGGACGGACGCAAAAACGAACGGACGGCCGGAAGCACTGGTGGAATGCCGGACGCTTCGCCCCACTCAATATGATTCACTCCATGGATATGCTCTGGTTTTTATTATTTATCATACAAGTAACGCCCTCTAATATCATACCATTTGCATATTTCAGCGTGTGTGCATTTCGTTATATGTGCAAGTACCGCCCTCCACGGCCTGTTGAAGAACTAACCAGAGGTGGCTACATACGATTAGGACGGAATGTTCAGCCAACACCTTAAGGAGCTTTGCTCGTAAAAAAATCTATTCCCACAAAAACTTTCATTAATAAAGCGATAGCGTTAGAGAGCTCGTGTCGCAGAAATCGCACCATCAGCATCAGCATCGTTGGTAGTGAGCGAAAAATCGAGATAGAAGGAAATAAAATGAGGGATAAAATTTTTGGTTCCGTTGAGGATCAGCCAGGGCCGTTCGCGTGGCAAGCAGTTGTCATACCTCAAAGCCACGGTGTTAATTGCAGCTGCATGGGGATAAAACCCTACATAAATGCCATGTTGTGAAGGAGTCTCCTTAACGCAATATTTTCGACAGGTGTGACGCTGAAAATGTACCCATTTGGCGATTGGTAGGCGCATTTGAGAGACCATCAGACTACGGCGAAAAAAGGCCGAGCCATCGCCACGGCAAACACACAGCAACTTTCATACAGCTCTAAAAATGGATAACTATATCCAACTAGCGGAAAATATATCAGGCCTTTCCAGAGACGTCAATCAAACAGCAAACGCTAGATATTGTGCTGCCATCTGTTAGGCATTGTGAGACTCCTTATGGCCTCCGAAATGGCGAGCGCGCAGAGTATATCTTTGAGGCCATGCAACTCTTGCTTCTGATCAAAAACCACTATATACTATTCGTGCACGCGCGTGAGAATGTACATACAGGTTTTTGTGTGTGTGTGTGTGTGTGTGTGTGTGTGTGTGTGTGTGTGTGTGTGTGTGTGTGTGTGTGTGTGTGTGTGTGTGTGTGTGTGTGTGTGTGTGTGTGTGTGTGTGTGTGTGTGTGTGTGTGTGTGTGTGTGTGTGTGTGTGTGTGTGTGTGTGTGTGTGTGAGGGAGAGAGAGAGCAAACTCAGTGGTTGAAAAGTTCACTAGGGGCCGGATTTCGCTCTCGCATTCAACTCCGGCCGGAAAAGACTGTCTACCGCTCGGAAAACTTTTTTTTTTCTGATCGTGGCGCCAGTGAAAACACCGTTTATCACATTTGCGGCAACAAGCGTGCTTTTGTGCCAGAATAAAGTAATAATAATTTTACCTTGGTGTTGAAAGTTGATAAAAAGTGACCACTAGCGTCACCCAACAGCGAATGTGCTCAAGGTTGCACCAGAGAACTTTTCTTTGGTAGAGACTGCTGCGCCGTGCGGCGCACGAGCCACCCCAACACCACCTAGAACTAGGAGAAGGCCCGCGCATGTCCCCCTCTCTACACCAACTACGTCACCATAGTGAGATCTGCAAGCCCGACGACGCGAGCAGAGAGAGCGCACGGGGCGCACGGGAACTGGCGCGGGTCGGCTTGGCTTTTGGCTGTGGCTAGTACGGAATCCATCTGCCAGCATGCGCGTTGTGGGTAGAAAACTGCTTATTGAATGTGGCAGCCGCAATGTGTTTTTTGATGCAGAAAATAAGGAAAATATATATGTGTTTTAATTTACATCATGGTCTGTTATAAGAATTGGTTCTAAGAACTGGTTATAAGAATTGCGATATACTGCAGGCTTAAATACATAAGAACACCAATGCTAGTGGTATCAGTCTAAGCATCTGGCAACGCTGACACTATTTCCGTGCTGCAGCTTGTTGGCGTGCATTTTCTTTGTACTCAGTTGCTCAGGCGTGCTGCATGAACTTTTGCTGGTGTGCTGGCGAAAATGCCTGGGTGCTGCTGTGCACCGAACTGTCAATCGAACTACGCTAACGGGCCGCGAGCAAGCGTGTACAGGTTTCCGTTGGGCCCCGCCCAAAATGCAGCGTGGACGAAGGCTGTGCGGCGGGAAAACTTTACACCTACGAAGTACACTGTGGTAAGCACATGTTCCCGTTTGTTTTCCGCCAGTAGTGCTTCTCGTGGGAACAGAGTTTTGTTAATTGCGTGACGCAAGCAACCGTTACGACGCGCTTTGCACCTTAAGGATTGACAACTGAGCAAATAGTGTGTGTCAGTGTAATATTGTTCCCTGTTCGTGCCGTAAAGTGTATAGTGCCATGTGTACGCCTCAGGTTGCTCATGTGCGGTTCTGCCTAATCAGAAATTAATTTAGCGCAATGTATTCGCGAGTAAAACTGCCTGCGTCGAACATACGATGTAGACGACGTAGTTACTTTACATGTGGGGCATCCGTCACTTCTTGAGCGCCAAACAAACGATGGCTCGTGGTTTAATGTCTCAAAGCAAGGTTCGCTAAGTGAAACGTCATTCTTGTCGACTGCATGGTCGTGGTTGCCGTACAGAAGCAGATAAATAAAGCTAAAGTAAGACGATTTGTCTTAATCTTTACAAACGGTGCACTGGAATCATATATTTCTGTAAAACTGTTATGTATGAATATGTCGCTTTCTTCTTATACCTCGTTGTTTGTGCTTATATTCCAGGTCTGTGAGCACCACTTTCTTGAAAGTGACTTCGTAGACTCCGCCAGCTACACTGACAGCATGACTGGGAAAGTAATTGAAGTACCCCTCAAGCTGAGGCGCCTGAAGCCTTCTGCAATCCCAAGCGTTTTCCCTAATTGCCCAGCTTACTTGTCCCGCCAAGAAATTTCTGCACGCGAGAGCCCAGAAGAAAAGCGTGCTCGTCTGGACGCAGAAGTGTTGCAGGAAGCAACACGGTTATCAGAGCAGTCACACGAAGCGAAAGAAAAGAAGAATGTCATTGCCACTTTCGAAGACCTATTGACAGCAGTAGGTGACCCCTCTCTTACTGACTTCTGGACCAAGGTGGTCACCCAGAAACAAGTACTTTTCCTCAACTTCAGCGACCAAGGTGTCACAGTTGTGCATCGTGCAGTGACAATGGCATCCGTCCTTTCTTTGGCCGTGTATGTTGGTGAAATGAGGTTACAAAACTTAGGTTACTCTGTGCTTCCTACGACAATTTCTGACTCGAGAGTGCTTCACAAAGTTCTGTGCGATGTGGAAGACGTCACGAAGAATTCTACAATTAATAAACTCCAACTAGAGATTCTGCTGAAGCGTGTCATGGCACTCCTGGAGCAACTGTCATCTTCAGCTCTCCCGCATGAGTGCCATGTGCCAGTCGTCAAATTTGTGACACAGCAACTTCAAGTTCTCCTCACTAAGGCATTGACTAACCCAGCTGACTTTGTGGTGTTCTGCAGCATTATGTACACAATATCGCCGCACGCATAAAGATTCATTAGGAGCACAGCAAAATTAAAGCTCCCTCATCTACAGACAATAAGACGCAATTGTGCCTCTTACCGTGCTAGCCCATCCAGAGAGCAACAAGAAAATTCATTCTTTTTTTACGCAAGGAGACTGGCATCAACACTAAAAGATGATGAGCGCTTTGTGACGCTTATGATGGATGAGATCCACCTGCAGGCATCCTTTCAGTACACGGGTGGTTATGTCACTGGTGCAGTGACAAACAATGAAAATGTGACAAAGACAGCATACGTCTTTTTGATACAAAGCTTGTTATCATCAAACAAGGATGTTGTGCATATACTTCCAGTAGCACAAATAGAATCAAAACAGCTACATGAATTTCTCGATCTGCTGATCAGGCACCTAGAAGACATTGGAATACGAGTAGTTGCAGTGGTGTCTGACAACAACTCGATCCACCGAAAGGCTTTGTCATTTTTTGCTGATCCTCCCAAAGTGAGCATTGTCTACAGGCACCCGTCACACTCATCAAGACCCTTGTTTTTTATTCTGGATGCAGCGCATATATTAAAGTTTATCCGAAATAACTGGCTGAATCAGCGTAATTGTGGGAGGTGCATCTTCTTTCCTAATTTCAGTGCCCTCTCGGAAAACCCATCTGTCCTGACAGCCTTGTTTAACACACTGTGCAAGTTGCATGGAGGAGAAAAAAAATGAGCTTTTGCGACTAGCTCCAACTTTGTCCTTCAAGTCGCTGAATCCATCCAATCTAGAACGACAAAATGTAAAGCTCGCACTGAGGATCTTCGACAGTTCAACTGCTGCAGCACTAAGAAGCACCTAAGTCGCACTTGAGCATAAAGCTGGTACCTTGGAACTTATTAACATTGTTTTGAAATGGTGGAATGTGGTAAATGTCAAGACCCCATTCAAAGGTCAGCGTCTCCGAGACCCATTTCAAGAACTGAAAAGTGCACTGCAATGCCACCATGTGGAGTTTCTAAACAAGATTGTGGATTGGTTGGACAATTGGCAGAGCTTGAAGCATGATGCTGGCCAGTTAACTCGCGAAACGCACATGGCACTGATACATACCTCACATGCCCTTGTTGAGGTGTCAACGTATTGCATTGAAGAACTTCGGTTCAAATACGTTTTGCTAGGGAAACTTCAAACCGACAGTTTGGAATACAGGTTTGGCAGGCACAGGAAGCTGTCTATTGCCCAATACCACGTTTTGATACGTCAGATTTATGAATCCAAGCAGCATTAGGATGAGACTTCAGAAGCCACTTCATCTTCCCAACTTGGATACCATTGCACCTTGCATTCCTACCACTGATTGGAATTTGTTTTTAGGCAGTTTGCTGTTGCAGTGATGGACGATGATGTGAAGGAGAAGGAGAAAATGCTACCAGCTATTACATATGTAGCAGGATATTGTGCATATGCTGCAGTTAGGAAACTTGCCTGCTCTTTCGGCCAGGAAAACTTGACGGTTGAGAATCGGACCATTGAACTGGATGATGATGTGCTGATAGCTAATGGAACGCGTGGTGAACTGAAATTTCTACAAGCGGTAGTTGTGAATGCCGTGCTCACAATGGAAATTGTGCTTGACAAGCTGAGAAGCCTGAAGTATGCATCACAATTTTTTGCTTGCGTAAAACAAAATGAAGTTCTTGTAAGCCTCGCGACTTCCCTTGTAGAATGCAATGAAGACTTGGATTTCTGAAATGGTGGCCACTCACCTGAACTTGTCTTAAACTATGTTCTCAGTGCTTGTGCTAACACGCTGCTGAATGATTTGTGCCAATTTCAAAACAACAAGCTGAATGAAATCAAGGCTGCGAAGCGGAACAAAGATGAAAATCAAGGAACTCGAAAGCAGGCTGTGAAGCGGAAGCTCAGTACTCTTCAAGCATAATGTTCTTTCTTAAGAATTGTTCTGGCTGTTTGGAATATAATGTATCATGAAAAAATATGTCTCACAGCGAAACTTTAAGCCTCTTTTAAACTGCACGAAATGGCTATGCATGCTGTTAAAAATTTCACGAGTGCGTGATGAATTATTTCAAGCCAGCGTTTAGTTAAAACATACTGAAAATATTCCTTAATTCAAACATTCTGTGCACTCCAAAACCGCGAAAATAATAATAACAATGTAGGGAAAATGCAATTTCCGAAAGAAAAAGCGTACGTTGGGTGAAGCAGACTTTTAGGTTGATCTCACTGCCGTGACGTCACGCAGCCCTACACAGGCCTTCTCTAGTTCTAGGTGGTGTTGGCCACCCCCACACAGAAACGGTTGCTGCGCCGCACGGGAGCGACATCATACACTTTTCGGGTTAGGCACTTTGTTTGAATAGTAGGAGTGTTTTGCTGTACGTCTAGACGTAACGATAGAAGCAGTAAAAGTTACGTCCAAACGAAAAAAATGCCGCCATATCCACGGAGTGAATGATGATGAGTGGGCGAAGCTCCGGAGGTAAACCTGGTAAACCATGAATCCTCCGTACATTTTGCCCACTCGATTTTATTGCAACGCCCCCCCTAGCGTACGTCGCCGCACTATATCGAACGATGACACGCGCCATATGTGGCATCATTCCTATTTTATAACACCTCGCATCTTTCATGATCAACTACACGTACCGCCATCTAGTTTATAACATCTTGCACCTTTTGGACTGACGGACGGACGGACGGACGGATGGACGGACGGACGGGCGGACGGACGGACGGACGGATGGATGGATGGATGGATGGATGGATGGATGGATGGATGGATGGATGGATGGATGGATGGACGGATGGATGGGTGGACGGACGGACGGACGGATGGATGGATGGATGGATGGATGGATGGATGGTTGGATGGATGGATGGATGGATGGATAGATGGATGGATGGATGGATGGATGGATGGATGGATGGATGGATGGATGGATGGATGGACGGACGGACGGATGGATGGACGGATGATGGATGGACGGATGGATGGGTGGACGGATGGATGGGTGGACGGACGGACGGATGGATGGATGGATGGATGGATGGACGGACGGGCGGACGGACGGACGGATAGATGGATGGATGGATGGATGGATGGATGGATGGATGGATGGATGGATGGATGGACGGACGGACGGACGGACGGACGGACGGACGGACGGATGGATGGATAGATGGATGGATGGATGGATGGATGGATGGATGGATGGATGGATGGATGGATGGATGGATGGATGGATGGATGGATGGACGGATGGATGGGTGGACGGATGGATGGGTGGACGGACGGACGGATGGATGGATGGATGGATGGATGGATGGATGGATGGATGGATGGATGGATGGATGGACGGACGGACGGACGAATGGACGGATGGATATGGCTGTACCCTTTAGATCGGGCGGTGGCTAGCGTAATACTTAGAACTGAACGAGAGGTGGCTACATACAGGGGACGCACAGCCCACGCCTTAAGGAGCTTCGCTCCTAAAAAAGTGTTAGGTGTAGCGTGACAACAATACAAAATCAGCTTGGTAATCCTTCTGAACCGATTGGCAGCTGTGACGTAGTAGGTTAGAACAGCACAATAAGAACTGGTGAGGTCGGTCGTTGTAGTCTATTGCAGTCTTTGTAACTTTCTTTTTTTGATCGCGCATGTATTTTTTAAACATTTGAGCCCCCTCATCGGCTTCCCGTCAGCCTGACTTGCTGCTTCTGCTGGTCCTATCCACAGGCCCTTTAATATTGGATGTTTGATAACTCTCGCAGAATTGGCTATAGTTATTAAGATAAAGTGTTTTGTGAATAATTGTTCTTAATCGGCGAGACGCAAAAGGACACGAAAAACTTAAATGCAGCTGGCTGCATTGGTTTCTCCGGCACACGTGTCAGGAATGTTGGTTTCCACGGTTTATTAAAGGTTTGATGACAGAAAGGCGACCTGCAACGTAGTCTCTGGAAACTTTTTTATGTCACCCAAAGTACCATCACCTGACGAGGTAACCAGCAGGCCACTTCAAAATACTGACGTGCCACCGCAATGGTCTAGGTGATCAGCACTTGATAAACGATGTCCAAGAGGAAGTGTGGACGGCATTAGCGCATCTAACAACAATACAGCTTGTCTGCTTTGCTGAATTACAAGCACAGCCTGTGACAGCACGCGAAATTTACGTAGCAATGGATCAGAACGGCCGCACATGTTCGCACTTAACAAAACAGCCGGCAATGCAGTAGCTTTCGCCTTCGGAGATCAAAGGCTTCGTAAAAACACTACGATAAAGTTGTTTCCCACCAATTGTAAGAACAGTTCGCAGACGCACGCGAGTTTCATGCATGTGCGTCCTGTCAGTCACACGTGAATTGTGCAAAAACATTTATTTCATCGTCGACTTTGCCCTTCGCGACAAGCAAAACTCGACAGCAAGCACACGTTCGCCTTTGTCAACACCACCCTTGGCATTGCAATCTGATTGATTGATATGTGGGGTTTAACGTCCCAAAACTACTATATAATTATGAGAGACGCCGTAGTGGAGGGCTCCGGAAATTTCGATCACCTGGGGTTCTTTAACATGCACCCAAATCTGAGCACACGGGCCTATAACATTTGCGCCTCCATCGGAAATGCAGCCGCCGAAGCCGGGATTTGAACCCGTGACCTGCGGGTCAGCGGCCGAGTACCTTAGCCACTAGACCACCACAGCGGGGCGTTGCCATTGCAATCTCGAAAATGCAGTACGTCCAACAACAATAATCCGCACTTTATCCTGAGAAATTTCACAGCGCACACACTCAGATGAAGCTGCGACGTGGTGGATGGCCGCGCTAGCTCCAACCTTCACGTTCAACTGGGCATCCAGAAATCACATGAAGCAGCGATGACACAGGGTTTCCGGTCCTCATTGGGGGCGGCCTAGGCCATGGCCACGATTTTGTCAGAGTTTTCACCACCAACACACATCGCAGGCAGCTACTATTTCGCACTGTTTACCTCTCACAGCCGCAGCACCCATGGTTCCCTACCCCAACTCGAAAATTATCATCACGGACTCCAGGAAAGCATGTACTCATTACTTGGTAGGAGAGATATCCCCCCTAGCCAGCCAAATTCTAAAACGGGCTCTCGCTGATCCAGCCCCGAAACGCATCGTATGGGCTCCTGGCCATCAGGGCCTACGAGGTAATGAGGCCGCTGACGCGGCCGCCCGAGCGCTTACCCACCGGGCTCCTCACCTTGGCTCTTATGACTCGGAGGCCAATACACCGCTGCTGCGGTTCAAAGAAATTCTCACCTATTATCGTGACACTCACCGCCTTTACCCGGCTCCTGCGAAGGGGCTGAGTAAGGCGGAAGAGCGAACTCTAAGGCGCCTGCAGACAGGTACTCTACTCTGTCCTGCAATCCTAAAGCATTTCGATGCGAACACAGATGGGCGGTGCCCACACTGTGGGGAGACGTGTGATATCTTCCACATGGTATGGGCATGTCCGAAAAATCCCCGCCTACCCCCTTCCCCTACCCCTTCCCGAGAGGCATGGGAGACTGCCCTCCTCGACAGCTCATCACTAGAGTCTCAACGGGCTCTGGTGAGACGGGCGCGAGTAGGGGCCTCGTCATGCGGTGTCCCGGACTAAGGACGCCGACCATGTAGCAGGGTCAAGCTTTGGCCCCGTACCTCTCTCTTTTACAATGAATGTTTTTCATCATCATCATCATGGTTCCCTCTGTATTCAAAATACTTGCAACATCTGTTCAATTTCTAAATATAAGCTGATTGAGTCGTCATACACCAGTTTAGTAGAATTTTTGTAGGTTTAACGCATTACACATCAATAATTTATACATTTAAATAGCCTTAGTTAATATTTTTAAAGTGACGTCACTTCCGTGTGGTGCACGAGCCACTTCTGTGTGGGGCTGGCCGTACAGTTTTCTAATATACATTACAGGGAACTCTGGCGCTAGCGTCTATGGGAGCTGCAACGCACGGTGCTTCAGCGAGCATGGGAATGATGGGTAGTACACACATTTGTCTAATCTTCGTACTTCTGGCCTGCTTTTTGCTCCGTGTGTGTTCGTGTGACTCGGAGAAGTTTTGTCACGAAACAAAAAATAAGCAAACGTTGAGCGGTTGCGCTCCGTCACCATATTCTTTTAGACTAACCTTTCCAAATCGGGTCACGAAGTTCAAAAGGTTTGAATCTTTCTTTCAAATCAAAACCGAAAGACAACAATGAACGAAGTCGCAAGTACGATTCACCACCCGCAAGTATGAAGAATAGGCACACGTATGTACTCCATAATTCCCACGGTCACTGGACGATCACGGTGACAGAGTTCCTTCTAGTTAATTTTAGGAAACTCTATGGGGCTGGCTGCTGCGCCGCACGGCGGAGACGCTCCCTGTTTTTAGGGGCCAAGCTCCTTATGGCGTGGCTTGGGCGTCCCTCGTATGTAACCACCAGTGGCACATACCCGAAATAGGTATAACACTTGACCTCCAAGGTGGTGCCATTGAGAGATTTCTTCTGTGCGTTGTTTAACAATAAAAAATAGTGCTCAATGTACATGCCAATGGCTGCTAATGGGGAATGAGAGACATGAGCATTCGGCTTTTAGTCAACGCGCACGCTGCGATCCCCATTAGCAGCCATTGGCATGTACATTGAGCACTATCGGACAAGAAAGGGATGCTACATTATACTCGCTGGGTGTAACCTCCTTAGCTTTAGAAAGGTTTAGCGAGCGTTGAGCCGCAGTGCCATGAATACAATGAACTTGTATATACCATGAATGAACTCAAGGAGGTTAAAAATGAGAAGTAGATACGAAGCGCAAGCCGTAAGAAAGTAAAAGCCGAATTCTCCTGTCTCTCATTTCTCATTAGCAGCCATTGGCATGTAAATTGAGCCCTATCTGACAGGGAAAGGTTGCTACGTTATACTCGCTGGGCGTAACCTCCTTGGCTTTAGAAAGGTTTAGCGAGCGTTTGGTCGCAGTGCCATGAATACAGTGAACTAGTACATACCATGAACTCGAGGTGGTTAAAGGTGGGAAGTGGACCCAAAGCGCAGGCCGTAAGAAAGTGTGCGTGTGCCACCTCTCGTTTAGTCCTTGGAATGTCCGCTGGATGGCGGTGCTTCTATATGGGGAATATATGATAAAAAGATGCGAGGTGGTGGGACTTGGAGTGTTGAATAGATGAACGAACGGACACACAAACAGATGCATGGATGGACGCATGAACGGACGCAGGGGCGGATGCATGAAAGAACGCAGGGACGGGCCCACAAACAGACGCATGGACGGTCACACAGACGGACGCATGGACGGACGAATGGTTCGCCCCACTCTCCATCATTCACTCCGTGGATATGCTGCCATTTTTTTCTCACGCGTTCAAACAGGCACCCGGTGGTGCTTCCAGCGGTGTGTTCGCTTGCCTGCGTGCCTGGCTGCAAACGGCGGAGAAAAGCGACCAAGACGTCCACGGGCGCTTATAAAAACAACAACAAAAATGGCAGAATATCCACGGAGTGAATGATGGAGAGTGGAGCGAAGCATTCGTCCGTCCATGCGTCCGTCTGTGTGACCGTCCATGCGTCTGTTTGTGCGCCCGTCCCTGCGTTCTTTCATGCATCCGCCCCTGCGTCCGTTCATGCGTCCATCCATGCATCTGTTTGTGTGTCCGTTCGTTCATCTATTCAACACTCCAAGTCCCACCACCTCGCATCTTTTTATCATATATTCCCCATATAGAAGCACCACCATTCAGTGGACATTCCAAGGACTACACGAGAGGTGGCACACGCGCACTTTCTAACAGCTTGCGCTTCGGGTCTACTTCCCACCTTCAACCACCTTGAGTTCATGGTATATGCTAGTTCACTGTATTCATGGCACTGCGGCCCAATGCTCGCTAAACCTTTCTAAAGCCAAGGAGGTTACCCCCAGCGAGTATAACGTAGCAACCTTTTCCTGTCAGATAGAGCTCAATGTACATGCCAGTGGCTGCTAATGTGAAATGAGAGACAGGAGGATTCAGCTTTTAATTTCTTACGGCTTGCGCTTCGTATCTGCTTCCCCCCTTTAACCACCTCGAATTCATTCATGGTATATACTAGTTCATTGTATTCATGGCCCTGCGGCTCAACGCTCGCTAAACCTTTCTAAAACTAAGGAGGTTACACCCAGCGAGTATAATGTAGCAACCCTTTCTTGTCCGATAGTGCTCAATGTACATGCCAATGGCTGCTAATGGGGATCGCAGCGTGCGCGTTGACTAAAAGCCGAATGCTCATGTCTCTCATTCCCAATTAGCAGCCATTGGCATGTACATTGAGCACTATTTTTTATTGTTAAACAACGCACAGAAGAAATCTCTCCGGCACCACCTTGGAGGTCAATTGTTATACCTATTTCGAGTATGTGCCACTGGTGGTTACGTGCTACGAAAGACGCACAAGCCACGCCATAAGGATCTTCGCCCCTAAAAGTGTGTGCGTGTATAAAATGACCACTGAGGAATTTTTTTTTAATAACCAAACTTGAAGCCAGCAAAAACCTCACGCGTTTTCAATTTTTGACTTTCACCGGCACCGACCAGTGTTGTGGGAATTCATCCCACCGATGGAAGGAGACATAACGCGGACAGAAAATTTATGTTTTGAAAAATTCTATGCACTTTCCAGAAAAACCGCTGCAAGCTTAGACTCGTCACATGGTACGCTTTTTATTGCGACACACAGGAAAGCAATGAAGGACGCTAGACAGTCCCTTTAAAGGCGAAGCTTAAGGGTCTCCCGATTTCTTGCCCATTTTTAATGGAATCTAAATAGGTTACTAATTAGTTTATGTCCAATATATTTTCACAGGAACCTTGAATAGCACTTCGTCTAAAGGCACAGTAAATTACGCTTTGGTTTGGTGAATATCTTCGCCATAATCGCAGTATATACAACAGTGGCTTGTACAGCGAAAATGCGTTTTATGGCTCACACTATATTCATTGCTGTAAGGTAACGCCTCCGTCCATACATTAGCACTAGGTGTCATTGAAAAGCGGTAATCAAAGGCTTTCGGAGTAAATTTCATTTAAATTTTTTGTCAAGCGCAGCGACCACTGTGCATCCGCAAACAATGCGTAAAATGCGGAGTGGTTGCCGTCGGAGGGGGACCACCACCTTAACGTTTGTTGGTTTAACGACAGTTGAGGCATCAGACATTTTACACCGAAAGCTGTTATGAGATGACAACACACTTCACGTGCACACCAGAGTTGTCTGCCACCGCCGGTGTCCGTAACCACTATGACACGAAATGAGAAAAAGGAACCCTGTTTCCCTGCGTGCCAGCCCAGCATATCACCACTGAGCCACACCAGTGCTTAGGAATTGTTGGCAAACATGCCTCATATAGGCAGGCTTCATGTCGGAAAAGAAATCGTGGTAATATGAATATTAAAGTGTTTGAGAACAGCAAAGGAACAATCAGGTGTCACGTAATGCGCATTGCACAACGAGTGCGTCACTGTCTGCTCCGACTTGTCACAAAAGCTTGATCTTGTTCACCTCTTAACTGCGGCGCACACCCACTGTGGGAGATTTGGAAGGTCACAAAATCAACCGGCATAATTCTTCATTGTAGTCGGCCACATCACAATAAAATTGCGCTAGGTTCCTTGCAAGTGTGCAGCGGGTACGTACCACGCTTCTTCAAATAATGACAAAGCCTGGCATAGTGAATGTATGCCTACTGCGCAATAATTTATGGTGTAGTGAGTAACCTGCGAATGTGCTTCTAGCATACCTTAGGAGCGTTAAAAAACGCCAGGCCTGCGCGGAAGGCGCAGCAGAGTCACAGCGAAACCTACAGAAGAGTGGCCTTTCGGAGCCTTTTCTGAACACTCATTCGGTAACTGCTGCAAGTACGCTTGCTTGATACCCACTACGGCAATATTAAGAGAAATTTTAGGGTAGTAGGCCGTCATTTACTATGCTATTTTTCGTCATTCCTCTGAGAAGTTTTGTGTCCGCTAAACACTTGTGAGGAATTTCGTGCCAATTGTTCATGCAGTGGCTGACGACGATGAATAATTGCGACTGAAGTGGATATTCGCCACAGTTAATAGCTGAACAAAGACGAGCTCTTCTAATGGATTCAAGTATTGGACGGCCAACTTGTTACGTTTTTCGCATTCTGCGATGACTGCTTGTTATTTCGCAGTTTTAAAACGCTTCATAAATCGTATTAACGCGATTGCTTTTCCGACATCAAGCCTGCCTAAGGCAAGCTTGCGAACAAGTCCCAAGCACCAGCGTGATTCAGTGGTAGAGTGCTGGGCTGGCACCCAGCGGACCCGTGTTTGAGCCCCACTGTGTCTTTGTCCGAGTTTGTTTTTGTTTTTTCACTTCGCGCGATGTGGCTACGGACACCGGTGGCGGCGGCAAAAACTACGGCACTGTGCGAGACCCTAGTTGTGATCTCATAACAGCTTTTGCTGTAAAAAGGCTCTGAAAATCCTCTCTTCTAGCTTTCGCTGTGACAGTGCTGCGCGTATGGCACAGGCCCGGCAGTTTTATTTTTTTCGCATTACCGCTTTGCGTCGCTAACGTTTGCACCTGCATCTTTGTAGCAGCCACTTTTTGTACGTGCTTACGTTGCTTACCTCATACACATACCATGATATGTATTTTTGTTCTGAGAAATAGGCTCCGATATGGCTTTTACATTTCTTATACACATTTGGGACCTTACGCTCAGAGAGGAACGTAGAAAAATCATGCAGGGACTGAAAAACAAGCCAGAAAGCAACAAAATGTTACCCATCATGTGAATAAGAGGGCTGGACTCATCCTGTTGGTCGTGATGTTGATTTCTTAGTTGTGCCGTTTATAATTAGTTTTCCCATTCCTCTTGGACGTCCTTGGCGTGGTCTTGCAGCATCTGCCCCAGGAATTCCGATCATTATACTGCTAACGAGGCCTACGCTATCCATTCTGGGCAGAAAAAAAGAACACGCCATCAACAAAAGCAAAATGGTGAGGCAGCACCCGTAGCCCATGGTTACGTGATTGAGCTTTCCGTAATAGTGTAGCCCTAAATTGTTTATATAGGCACGCAGACCACACAACTATGAAATAAACTCGTTTCTTTGTTATTTATTTTTTATCATTTAACGAATGCGGCTTTATGTGTGTGCTTCTTAGGACTTCCATACAATGAAATAGCGGTTGCTAAATTGCACAAGCCGCTACTGCGAGAGCGGAAAGCGAAGCACCATTATGTTACGGGGGTTCAATAAACCGTAATCACGATAGGACATATGTTTCAGCAGGTGTTAATCCAAAGGAGCGATGCGCACTCGCTCCAACGTCATAGTTTCCAGCGTGGCCGGTATAAATATAACCTAATATCCTAAAGAATGCAATATTCTAAATAAAAGAAATCACTTCGCAATTGATATTTCTAAAGACCATTGTTGGGTCTCAAAACCAAAGCGTAATAGAAAATTTTTGAAATACTCTTGAGCTTCGCCCATAAGAGTAGAAGGTGATCACGCGATTGCGCACTGGTTTCATCACTTGCTCAACTGCCAGTCTCACTTGGCTTCTCAGTAGACGCCTCAACATTGTTTCAAGAAATAGAATGCCTGGACCCACCGCGGTAGTCTAGTAGCTAATGTACTCGGCTGCTGACCCGCAAGTCACGGGACCGAATCCCGGCTGCAGCAGCTGCATTTTCGATGCAGGCGAAAATGCTGTTGGCCCATGTGCTCAGATTTAGGCTTATGCTAAATAGCTCAGGTGGTCGAAATTCCGGAAGCCCTCCACTAGGGTATCCCTCATAATCATATGTTGGTTTTGGGAACTTAAACCCCACATATTAGACAGTTTACAGATAAGAGCCCCTGAAGTTTCATCATCGTCATCATCATCATCAGCCTGACTACATCCACAGCAGGACAAAGGCCTCTCCCATGTTCCGCCAGTTAACCCGGTCCTGTGCTTGCTGCTGCCAATTTATACCCGCAAACTTCTTAATCTCGTCTGCCCACCTAACCTTCTATCTCCCCCAAAGCCACTTCCCTTCTCTGGGAATCCATTTAGCTACCCTTAACGACCAGCAGTTATCCGGTCTACGCACTACATGCCCAGCCCATGTCCATTTCCTCTTCTTTATTTCAACTATGATATCCTTAACCCCCGTTTGTCCCCTAATCCACTCTGCTCTCTTCTTGTCTTTTAAGGTTACACCTACATTTTTCTTTCCATTGCTCGCTGCGTCGTCCTCAATTTAAGCTGAACCCTCTTTGTAAGTCTCCAGGTTTTTGCTCCGTAGCTAAGTACCGGCAAGATAAAGCTGTTATACCTTCCTCTTGAGGAATAGTGGCGATCTACCTGTCACAATTTGGGAGTGCTTGCCGAATGTGCTCCACCCCATTCTTATTCTTCTAGTTACTGCAATCTCGTCGTTCGGCTCTGCGGTTATTACCTGCCCTAAGTAGACATAGTCTTTTACAACTTCAAGTGCACTATTACCCATCTCGAAGCGCTGCTCCTTTCCGAGGTTGTTGTACATTACTTTCGTTTTCTGAAGATAAATTTTAAGACCCACCTTTCTGCTCTCCTTGTCTAACTCCTTAATTATGAGTTGCAATTCGTCCCCTGAGTTACTCATCAATGCAATGTCATCGGCGAAGCGCAGGTTACTAAGGTATGCTCCATTAACTCTTATCCCGAACTGTTCCCATTCTAGGCTTCTGAAAAATTCCTGTAAGCACGCGGTAAATAGCATTGGGGAGATTGTGTCCCCCTGCCTCACACCCTTCTTGATTGGTATTCTGTTGCTTTCTTTATGAAGCACTATGGTAGCAGTTGATCCCCTGTAGATTTCTTCCAGAATGTTTATATACACTTCATCTACGCCCTGATTCCGCAGTGTCTGCATGACGGCTGATATTTCTACTGAATCAAATGCCTTCCCGTAATCTATGAAGGCTATGTATAGTGGTTGGTTATACTCTGAGCATTTTTCTATTACCTGATTGATAGTATGGATGTGGTCAATTGTTGAGTAGCCTGTTCGAAATCCTGCTTGTTCCTTTGGTTGATTGAATTCTAATATTTTCTTTACTTTGTTAGCAATTACCTTTGTAAATAGCTTGTATACTACAGAGAGCAAGGTGATCGGCCAGTAATTCTTCAAGTCCTTGTCATCTCCTTTCTTTTGTATTAAGATGATGTTAGCGTTCTTCCAAGACTCTGGTACTCATCTCGTCAGGAGACACCTCGTAAACAGGGTGGCTAGTTTTTCTAACACAATCTGTCCTCCATCTTTCAGCATATCTGATGTTACCTGATCCTCACCAGCAGCTTTGCCTCTTTGCATGCTCTCTAAAGCTTTTCTGACTTCTTCTATCATTACTGGTGGAGTGTCATCTGGGTTACTGCTAGTTCTTATAGTATTAAGGTCATGGTTGCCTCGGCTACTGTACAGATCACTGTTAAACTCCTCCGCTATTTTAACTATCTTATCCATATTGGTAGTTATTTTGCCTTCTTTGTCCCTTAATGCATACATCCGACTTCTGCCTATCCCAAGTTTCCTCTTCACTGCTCTGACGCTTCCTCCGTTTTTCAGAGCGTGTTCAATTCTCTCCATGTTATAGCTTCTTACATCGCATACCTTACGTCTAATAATCAACTTCGAAAGCTCTGCCAGTTCTATTTTGTCTGTTGTACTTGACACTTTCATGATTTGACGCTTCTTAATTAGGTTCTTCGTTTCCTGGGAAAGCTTGCCAGTGTCCTGTCTAACTACCCTCCCTCCAACTTCCACTGCACACTCCGTAATGATACTCGTCAGATTATCATTCATTGTATCTACGCTAATGTTGGTTTCCTCACTAAGAGCCGAGTACCTGTTCTGCAGCGACACTCTGAATTCCTGTACTTTCCCTCTCAGGGCTAGCTCATTAATTGGCTTCTTGCGTATCAGTTTCTGTCGTTCCTTCTTCAACTCTAGGCGAATTTGAGACCGTACCATTCCATGGTCACTGCATCGTACCTTGCCAACCACTTCCACATCCTGCACGATTCCTGGGTGTGCACTCATTATAAAGTCTATTTCGTTCTTATTTTCGCCATTAGGGCTCCTTCATGTCCACTTGCGGTTTTCTCGTTTTCGGTAGAAGGTATTCAAAATCCGTAAATTATTGCGTTCTGCGAATTCTACTAGTAGCTCTCCTCTGGCGTTTCTAGTACCGATGCCATAATCTCCTACTGCTTGGTCTCCAGCCTGCTTCTTCCCTACCTTTGCATTAAAGTCGTCCATCACTATAGTATACTGTGTTTTTACCTTACTGATTGCCGATTCCACGTCTTCATAGAAGCTTTCAACTGAAGCGTCATCATGGCTGGATGTAGGCGCGTAAACCTGTACTACCTTCATCTTGTATCTTTTATTCAGTTCAATTACGATACCTACCACCCTTTCATTATAGCTATGGTATTCCTCTATGTTGCCAGCTATGTTTCTGTGAATTAGGAACCCCACTCCCAGTTCTCTTTTGTCTCCCAAGCCCCGATAGCAAAGGACGTGCCCATTCTGTAGCACCGCATAGGCCTCATCTGTCCTCCTAACCTCACTGAGCCCTATTATATCCCATTTAACACCCTCTAGCTCCTCGAATAGTACACAGCTAGACTTCCCTCACTAGATAATGTTCTAGCGTTAAACGTTGCCAAGTTCAGGTTCCAATGGCGGCCTGTCCGGATCCAGAGATTCTATGCACCCTCTGCTGCGTTGCAGATCTGACCGCCGCCGTGGTCAGTTGCTTCGCAGCTGCTGGGCACTGAGGGCCGTGAGTTATTTGACGTATGCATGTGGGAGGTAGTGGCCAGATACTGCACCAGGGTGGCCAATCCTTCTCTGGTGAGGGAGTGCGTTTCCGGCGGTGGTTACCGGTGAGGCCGCACCCCAGGCCTCTTAATGCAGTTCCATCAACACGCGGATTTTTTTTTAATCCGGTTGGGAACTGCGCGGCACCGGGATTTGAGCCACGGACCTCTTGCATGCGAGGTGCATGCTCTAACCACTACGCCATCGCCGCATCAGCTTATAGGGTAGCGTTAAAAAAACCGATGAAACACGCACACACACACACACACACACATATACGCATATATATATCTATATATATCAAAACTTCACGAGGCGCGCGCGCGCGCTCGAAGCCTTGGTAAACCAACCTGCGCATACGCAACTGCACGCAACGGCCGGTCTCCAGCGCAAACCGAGCGCAGCTGAGACACGGGTTACATATAAATGCAGCTTAACTAGCCTTGACCCCATTGTGCGTTTAAAAAAGAACCCGCATGTCGCCAAGAGTAGCGCACTGGATTCGAGCTGTAAGCAACAGTGGCCATTTTGGCACGGCTGTTTCAAGAACGCGGGTGTGTAAGTTAGGCTACAGTGGAGAGTACGTAGTACAGTTCTCCCGTAGGAATGTAACTTACGCTTATCTCCCCCCCCCCCCCGTCTAATACGTGATATTCCGATATGGGAAGCGAATTGGCGTCTCAGTGGTTGTTTTGGGTAGTCGGCGTAAAAGAAAGAAATGAAGATTCCAAGCCGACTCTGGAAAGAAAAAAAAAGAACGGTAGAGCTCCCCACGTTTTACCCTCCTCTGATGTAATAAGCACTAAACAGCACATCGCGAGTAAATAACAAGAGGTCCGTCACGATGTGAACAGAAATGCGGATAGAATAACTTTTACTATAGCAAGAAAACGACGGACGAAGAAAGAAGAACCCAGCACGACCACTGAAATTGAACAAAAATTCCACCCAGGATACATGCCTAACGAAGCGATAAACATAAAAAAGTATCTAATGTCATTGCAACGTTGGGCTACTCCGTTAGGCGCGACAAGCCTTATTTTTAACTTTAAGTGTAACGGAAATAGGAATACCAACATCAATAAGCACAGTGGGAGAGTAGGGCGATTGTAACCACACAGGTCAAGTAATTAGTGCACCTACAAAGAAAACAAGCAATAAATAGTTATATCGATAACTACACAAACATATTTTCAAAAAGAAAACAGCGCCCGGAAAATAATACTTCGACAGTTTCGTCCATTATCAAAACAGAAGACACAGAATAAATGCAAGCCGTTCACACCAACCACGCTAGACGAGCCATTACATGGTCGTGCAGCACACGAATTCAGCAATAATATCTACAATATCACACCCCGAAACCGTGATACGATTACGAGAAGCGCCGTAATGTAGGGCTCCCGAAATTTCGAGGATATTTATTCAAAGATCAGCGTAAACAAGATTCGAAAAGACAGCATCAGCAAATTCTATCCCCTGTCGTATGTGCTTCCAGCATGCATTGCTAGCAGTGTAGATACAATACTCAAATGTAATGGGTCATTGTACATCATCACTCAGTGATAATGTACAGTAGTGCCAGGGCAGAGCATACACTGAATACAAACTGTATAATGTAATAAAACCACACATCAATGGGCGACTGATGCACGTATTTATCTTTCAATAAATATGTACATCAGCCACCCACCAATGCACAATTTTATTACATGATACCGTACTTGGAGGTAGAGCAGAAAACTTTAAAAACACCAATGGCTTCAATGTTTAGATCATCGTAAACAAGATTCGAAAAGACAGCATCAGCAAATTCTATCCCCTATCGTATGTGCTTCCAGCATGCATTGCTAGCAGTGTAGATACAATACTCAAATGTAATGGGTCATTGTACATCATCACTCAGTCATAATGTACAATAGGGCCAGGGCAGAGCATACACTGAATACAAATTGTTCAGGAAACAAAAATTTTGTCTCCAATGTACTGTAGCAGTCAAGAGGTAACAACAGGGTTTTCCCAAGAGAAACTTTTTTTACCTTGTACGTATCTATAGAAATAGCACGAACAAAGAGTTAGAAATGAGCACTCTGTCAAAAAAAAGTAATTGGCGACTGTAGCAACAACCAGCATTTTAGATGAAACTGACACCACTTGTCAACATGGCATGCAAGATGCCTGAGCCACTCACATGAACTGATACTTTCTTTGTAGTTATAGACTGCATGATATTTCTCACTCCAAATAGAACTCTTACAATCTGAATAAAAGGTAGATTCTCATATACCTGTCACTAGAAACTTCTTTTTCATCCAGTTATCAAACAGCTGCAATGCAACTCACATGCGCACCCGCTATTAGAGAAGGATGACATTGAATTGCAGTTCTATGAACATTGCATGTAAAATTAAAGCAGAAATAACACAAACACAGCCCCTTTTGTCTTCATAGTGCCATTTGTACATCTGAGATGCACGGCTCAACAAGATTGAAAAGTTTTAAGACACTACTATAACAGAGTCTGTGAATGTTGGGATGCTATAGGAACAGCTTGATATATTGTCCAAATTAGGTAATTGATTTAATGGAATGCACTGGAATACACTACAATGCGCCACTGTAGGAAACAGTGTGCTAGTGTAATTGAAGGCTGATTATGAGTGCATAATCAGCCCTGAAGTTTGAGGGGCCCCAAAGAAATAGCGTCATAGCCACTGCACATGCGGACGCTATTTCTCGAAATTAGCGGGAGCCCCAAAGCCTGCCCCAAAAAATTTGGGTCAGACAAACGTGACGTCACCCACTCTAGTGACGACTCTCGGCCAAGACTTGTGTGACGTGGTATAGGGGAGTGTCCAAAGCACCGCAGACCCTATTCGAAAACTCATCGCTCCAGCTCGGCCCAAAGCATTCGTACGCAAAGGGCTTTGGGGCCCCAGGCTTTCGAAGTTCTTACTCGAAATTTTCATATTGTTATTAAGAAGAACGTCTGATGATTCAGGTAAATCAACCTTTTCGAACTGTTCAAAATGTCTACTACAAGAGCAGTCGCGAAGAGTCCACTTCCACATGGTATCTTCATTTTCCGAGTTGGCAAGGTGCCGGCTACGGCTAGTATAAGGCGAGACATTTCTACGCTTCTGCAATGTAATATTACTTGTGTTAATGAAGCTACTCGCACTACTTAATGTGCCACGACACGGCCACCCACTCAATTCAGGTTTTTTTCAGTGCAACATAGATGTAGAGAGCCTTGTGCCCCAGTACATATTTAAAACGTAGACCACAGGGGAGTATTTCATTGCAAAACCACCACCAGAAGTCACCGGGAATGATCCCCGCCCACGGCCAGCGACCACATTTGCGCCATGACCTGTGGGACGTGATGTGCTCCATAGAGTGCAGCCGTTGTCTTCTACGTACGTTTTAGTCGCTGATAGTCATTCAGTTTTTAAGTCAAAGCTGAAGAAAGCTGAAATCGCTTGATCGCATGCGCAGCTCAACGAGAAACAAAATTGTGGTCCAGAACAAAGACGCTTGCTGAGCTTGCGGTTTCTTACGTCGTGGCTCGCGAGCACACTAGTGTTGACAGGCTTTCGGGCTGCTCGTGTGTTTTTAAAGGAATTCATTGTAAAGTTAGCACTTTATGAAATGCTCTGAAATTTCGCTCAAACGTGCTATTGTACGTTGGCCTTGCACACTAAATTGTTTAAACCTGTATACAATGGCTTTTACTTGTCTAGCTTGAATGTTATGATAGATCTAGAAACATACAGACTGTTTCATGATATGTAGATTCTAGATCTAGATAATAGAGCAACAATTAAATTTCGCTTCTATTCATTTCCACTTGACGTATTGTCACCTTGTCTGGGGTACGCGCAACAAGACTGATGACATTGGCTCGACTTTCCGAAACACGACACACACCGAAGGCGACTAGAACAGTAACTCCATAAGTTAAATCCCGAGCGGCCTTATGCGTTGACTAAAATACTAGGTCCATGGCCATCTAAAGAGAATGACAAAGCAATGAAGGTGCTGCAACACTTCTTCGATGGAACGAAGATTTGTGACGACTACTGAGCGGACAAAAGTTAAAAGTGAGCGTATCGTCTACATGTTTGTTCTGCTCATAGAACTTTTGCTCTCACCTATGTAGGACTATATATATGTATATATGCTATTGTTTTTTTTCTTTTTCTTCATTAGTATTACCCAGTGGAAAGGGGTAGCCGTCACCAAGTAACGGTGACAAAAACTTTTTCGTTTATTTTCTATTTCAAAAAAAAAACACTCATGACGAACGTGTTCTTTCTTTACCAAAAATAAGCTTGAAAACGATTTCATCCCATCCTGCCCCATCAAACGACCCACTGTATAAAACTATGGACGTGTCATCATTTTAAAATTATATCACTTTTCTTCCGCAACAATGATTTTTCGCGTATTAAAACATGATCACACCATGTTCCCAACAAATCTTTAAACAGAAAAGTGGTATATGACCTTGGCGCTATTCGAATGATGGTATCAAGACCAATAACTAATTACTCTGCTAAAACTATAGATTATCATAATATTTAGTTGTTTATTGCTTATTCATTCCTAATCCACTTGTCCAATCAAAACTCGAGTATGCCATGTTTTAAAAAAATAAGTAAAGCCTCTTTTCCTGCCTCCTTGAAATATACAATTTTTGCAATGAACGTGAAAAGTATGCAGTTATGTATATTTATGTATTTTTGTATACCTGTTAAACTCAAACAATGTACACTTTGAGTAATTTTTTATTATTGTGTTTTTTACTGTTCATTTTTGTGCATATAGAAAGTACGATGAGTATATTACTTGTTTTTTCTCTGATTTCTTTGTGCCTATTTTTTCTGAAGCATTGCATTTATTTTCTCTGGTTTTGCTCCTGGCTGTCCAATGTGTGATTCCGGGATGAAGGCCTCGTCAGGAGGAGTATAAGTCTCTTTTTTTCTTGCCTCGTGGACATATTTTATGTTGTTTCACGTGCTGAGCTGCGCTCTCTCGCCCCTTTGCTGGCCTTAGAGGGCCACGCACTAGGCCCCACAACAAACTTTAGTTAGACCATGGAAGAATTCTTGTGTCTTCAATGAGGAGCACTTCGCCACAATTTTTTTTTCAATTGGTCTATTACGAGCTGCAAAAGTGTCTTTTTAATTTTTTTTTTTTTTTTGAAGCGGCGTGAAACCAGGATTTTAGAGGATGCGAGCTCGAAACCCTTGCCGCTTTCCCACGCAGCCTTAATTCGCAGAGCCAAATCTCTTCCATGCACTCTCCAGCGTCCAACCAGGGGTTCTCGTGCGCATGGCGTGCCCGAATAAGCTCAACCGTTAAGCACGCGAGCGCCGTTTTTGAAGACGATAGACTTTCTTGGGGCCTTCAACGCAGAAACTTTTGTCTGTCTGTCTGTACATTTGTCTTTTTGTCCCCCCTAATTCAAACCGGGTACTCTCAACAGGACCAGCCAATACCCCGAACGGCCGACCCCATCCGCAGTGCCCACCAATATTGCTCATGATTGAGCTTCCATAGTTGTGCGATTGTCAATTTAAAAATTAGCGGATCCCACGTACAATGGGAATCGATGATGTGCAAAGCACGAATGAGAAATGTTGAAATGTCACTTTGAAATCAGCATAGCCCCGCCGCGGTGGTCTAGTCACTAAGGTACTCGGCTGCTTACCCGCAGGTCGCGGGTTCGAATCCCGGCTGCGGCGACTGCATTTCCGATGGAGGCGGAAATGTTGTAGGCCCGTGTGCTCAGATTTGGGTGCAGGTTAAAGAACCCCAGGTGGTCGAAATTTCCGGAGCCCTCCACTACGGCGTCTCTCATAATCATATGGTGGTTTTGGGACGTTAAACCTTATATATCTATCTATCTAAAATCAGCATAACGTTACGAGGGGCAAACAAATGCTGCCATACATCACTTCCGTGCCACGATTATCATGTTTATATGTGTCGTTTAGCTTTTTCATCTTTCGACGTCACGTGATACTAAATTTAGTATATGTGAAGCTAGCGAAACGGCCAAGAGCACGTTATGAGCGTGGTATGCTGTCATGTTCTTACATGAGACGCGTGTCAGGATTATCATGTTTGCACTAGTCATACCTTTCGTCATCCATTGATGTCAGGCAACACTAAACTTGGTATATGTGGAGCTATCAAAACGGCCGCGAGTGCATCGTCAAGGGCCCAATACATTCAAATGTAGCGTTGACGTGCACGCACGCTGGGCGCAGCTACGCTAAGTTACAGAAACGCGGGCACTCTATAGGCTGACGCCAGGCGCGACCAGCATCCGTCAGCGCGTCCCGAAGGCAACCGGTGCGAAATACAACATGCTGCGATTCACACAGATGCATTACCTAGACAACAGTGCGTCTCCCTCTTTTCGTGAAGAAGGAACGCTGGATGCGCTGAAACGCGCATGCGTCAAAGCAACGCAGCGAGGCGCGCATCTGCGAGTATATGGCAGGACCAGCGCCTAGGCCCTGGCGTGGCAACGCCAGTGTGACGCGACGAAAGAAAAGCCGGTGAACACGCGCACCGAGTCCCGTCGAAATGTATTGGTGCCTTCACTGTGGCATGTAGTCATGTTCTCACGTGGCACGCATCTCATTTTTACCATGTTTGCACCAATCACATACCCAACTCGAAAGTTATCATCATGGACTCCCGGAAAGCATGTGCTCATTACTTGGTAGGAGAGATATCCCCCCTAGCCAGCCACATTCTAAAACGGGCTCTCGCTGATCCAGCCCCGAAACGCATCGTAGGGGCTCCTGACCATCAGGGCTTACGAGGTAATAAGGCCGCTGACGCGGCCGCCCAAGCGCTTACCCACCGGGCTCCTCACCTTGGCTTTTATGACTCGGAGGCCAATACACCGCTGCGGCGGTTCAAAGAAATTCTCACCTATTATCGCGACACTCACCGCCTTTACCCGGCTCCTGCAAAGGGGCTGAGTAAGGTGGAAGAGCGAACTCTAAGGCGTCTGCAGACAGGTACTCTACTTTGTCCTGCAATCCTAAAACATTTCGATGCGAACACAGATGGGCGGTGCCCACACTGTGGGGAGACGTGTGATATCTTCCACATGGTATGGGCATGTCCGAAAAATCCCCGCCTACCCCCTTCCCCTACCCCTTCCCGAGAGCCATGGGAGACTGCCCTCCTCAACTGCTCATCACTAGAGTCTCAACGGGCTCTGGGGAGACGGGCGCGAGTAGGGGCCTCGTCATGCGGTGTCCCGGACTAAGGACGCCGACCATGTAGCGGGGTCATGCTTTGGCCTCGTACCTCTTTCTTTTTTAATGAATGTTTTTCATCATCATCATACCTTCGTTATCTATTGACGTCACGTAATTCCAAATTTGGCATACGTGAAGCTAGCGAAATGGCCACGAGCGCATCATCAGAGTGGCGTGTAGTCATGTTACATCACACGCTTGTCGTGATTATCATGTTTGGATGTGTCGTTTACCTATGTCGTCCGTTCGCGTCACGTAATACCAAGTTTGGTACATGTGAAGCTAACGAAACAGCCACCAGCACATCATGAGCATGGCCTGTAGTTATGTTGTCACATCACACGCATTTCATGATTATCACGTTTGCACCAATTACATACCTTCGTCTTCCATTCACGTACTGTAAAACCAAATTTGGCATTTTTAACGCTATAGCGAAACCGCCGCGAGCGCATCATGAGCGTGGCATGTAGTCATGTAGTTACATGACACGCTTGTCATGATTTTCACGTTAGCCTCTGTCACTTGTGTTCGCCATGCAATCACTTCGCATATACCAGTTTTGCAACATGCCTTGTGAACGAAACCACCACAAGGGCTGCAGGACTATGGAATGTAAATCATGACATTCATGAAATAAATGTCATCATTTTCATGTTATAACTAGTCAAATATGTTCTTTACACCGTCATGTTATGGCACACCAAGTTTGGTATTGATACCATTATCAAAACTGCCAGGAGAGCTAAAAGTCGTAGATAGATAGATAGATAGATAGATAGATAGATAGATAGATAGATAGATAGATAGATAGATAGATAGATAGATAGATAGATAGATAGATAGATAGATAGATAGATAGACAGACAGACAGACAGACAGACGGACGGACGGACGGACGGACGGACGGACGGACGGACGGACAGACAGACAGACAGACAGACAGACAGACAGACAGATAGATAGATAGATAGATAGATAGATAGATAGATAGATAGATAGATAGATAGATAGATAGATAGATAGATAGATAGATAGATAGATAGATAGATAGATAGATAGATAGATAGATAGATAGATAGATAGATAGATAGATAGATAGATAGATAGATAGATAGATAGATAGATAGATAGATAGATAGATAGATAGATAGATAGATAGATAGATAGATAGATAGATAGATAGATAGATAGATAGATAGATAGATAGATAGATAGATAGATAGATACGGTGAAGGTCGCTCTAGTTCACCAGGAAATGATTCGCATTTAAAAGTAATGATTGATTGACATGTGGGGTTTAACGTCCCAGAACAACCAAATGATTATGAGACGCCGTAGTGGTGGGCAAAGATAATTTCGACCACCTGGCGTTCTTTGAAGTTCACCTATATCTGAGCACATGGACCTACAGCAATGTCGCCTCCTTCGAAAATGCAGCCGCCACGGCCCGGAATCGATCCCGTGATCTGTGGGTCAGCAGCAGAGTACCTTAGCCTCTAGACCACCACGGCAGGGCGCGCATTGAGAAGTATACCTTAAAGCTGGGAATACTGATTAGAAAAGTGGTACGTTTTGTATGCAAGACGCACCTAGATCAAGACCTAATGACAAGAGAGAAGTGGTCCATTCAAGAGATACGACAATTTATTAGAAAATTAGCTCTTTCGTACTTGAGGACTGTTGGGTAGAACTCCGGCGGTTTTCTAATACAATTATATTTTTCGTATGGTACATGCAGGAGGTCCCAACGCTGCCAAATGGGCTTCCACCGCTTTGAAGTGCACATGTCTGAAGAAATCTGCATGTAGAGTACATAATCTTATGAGCAATGTGCAAATTGCACAAATAGTATTTATAAAAAATCCACCCGCTCCTTCCCACGAGGGGTACTCGAGTAAATGCATCGCAGAGTAGGCAAGGGGGGGTATCACGTGAATTTCGCATAATTGGGTATCGTTTGAAAATGCCTAATTTCTATTTCGTCTTCAGTATTTTTATTTATTGAATGAATAAGAAGCCTTGCATTCAACGTGTGCCGGAACGCTTATGTTGGCTGCGCTCCACTACTGGTTGAAGGTAGCTGTTGCTTCCACCGCATCTGCTTGAACTCGACAGAGCTTGGTGAAAACAGCGCGCCGTTATGTTCGTGAAGCGCCTTCTCTATTTCATAGGAGGCGCTGACTAGAGTCAAACAAAGGGTCTTAAGTAAAGCGAAAGCCAAGTAAAAACACCCTTGGCTGAATTCCGAACACGCAATTCAGTACCTACATATACGGGGTGGCCAATGAACGGTTGTGCAGCGCGAGGAGTCGGTGTTTTACATAGCGTTAGTACAGAGACTCTGTATATTAACTCTATGGTTTTTAACTAGCACACACTCCCTGCATCGGCCTTGCGAGGCGAGAGGGGGGGGGGGGGGGACAATTTGCACGAGACGCGAGCATGTGCAGTGGAGGTGTGGACGGCACCGCCGACGCCGGATCCGCGACCTCGTGCGACTAAGAAATGCTCCACATTTGAAATTACAAAACATGTCTAATACAATGACCTCGAAGTGCTATGACACAAAGCGAGAACCGATTCCACCGTTTTATATATTCTGCCCGGGCAGTGAGGAATTGGCACCTTTTGCCAGTGCTGCTCCTCAAGTGGGCGATCACTTCTGCAGGGGTACTGCCATGTTCCTTCACCATCACAACTATCGGAAGTCACGGACAGAGTTATGAAACGCTTATGACGTACTTGTGAATCGAGATTGGCGAATCACGTGTTGCTGAGGCGTGCAGGGGCAAGGCAAGCGAACTTGTCTTAACCTTCATTTATAATGCAATTACAAACGGAACTGCAGTTCGCTGCGCAAGCATGCGGTATCCTTACATGTCATGTTTTTTTTTTCTGCAACCAGTTTAGGAGATAGTGAAATATAGTAATACGAGCTTTGTCTAGTGGCCGATCAGAAGGGACCACGTCCACCCTACAACCCCATCATACAGCATTTCAATGTGGTCCTAAATTACCGTGTCACGACATGCGTTCCGCACAAAACATGAAGAACGAATAAATCCTCAGTATAGACTTCTGAAACTTGTGAGCAAAAAGTAGCATTGATTGATATGTGGGGTTTAACGTCCCAAAACCACTATATGATTATGAGAGACGCCGTAGTGGAGGGCTCCGGAAATTTAAACCACCTGGGGTTCTTTAACGTGCACCCAAATCTGAGCACACGGGCCTACAACATTTCCGCCTCCATCGGAAATGCAGCCACCGCAGCCGGGATTCGAACCCGCACACTGCGGGTCAGCAGCCGAGTACCTTAGCCACTAGACCACCGCGGCGGGGTGAGGAAAAAGTAGCAGCGCCTAACAAAAGAAATGACATCAAAAGCAGTGCTCCAATAAAGCACTACTTCCACCACATAGCTAAACTTATAAAAACAAATTAAGAACACTGGTACGAACACATGGGTACTTAGAAAACACCCACAAATCAGAGGAATGCAATGGCTTGAAGAAGGGGTAATCAGCTTCGCTGATTAGGTGGCTTGTACGAATTGGCGATGGCTGCACTTTTTTTACAGCGAAAGCTCAATATTGCTCCGAGACACGAAAAGCCGTTCTGCATCGGTGTTACGAGTGGTCTCCATTAGCTGTGCTATCAGTTACTTCGTTCTCAGTGTCGTACCTAATCACGCGCTCCATTGGCTTGATTGTGAGTGACGTCGTTTATCTCGTCGCAGCCATGGCCCCGAGCACGCGCGAATCTGTTTTTGCTGAGAGCTTCTACATGGGTAAGCCACGGGTAAATTTACAAGAGCACCGACAGTGCATACGTGAGACAGCTTAAGTTCACTGGGCTGACGCTTCAGTCCAGGCACAAAAACAGGCCCGGAATTCCGAGCGCCCGCAGCAACTGCGTACCGATAGTCCGGGAGCCTTCCAAGTCTCGCTCAATCGCGAACGCGAATGCGAGCACTGGTGGTGGGCGGATTCTGCAAACCACGCCACCGAGTTAGCTCACGATGTCAAACGCTTGCAAGAAAGCGACGTCGTGGGTCCAACAGCGTGAACGTGATGGATGGATGGATGGATGGATGGATGGATGGATGGATGGATGGATGGATGGATGGATGGATGGATGGATGGATGGATGGATGGATGGATGGATGGATGGATGGATGGATGGATGGATGGGTGGGTGGGTGGGTGGGTGGTTGGATGGGTGGGTGGTTGGATGGATGGAGAGACAGACGGGGACGGTTGGATGGATGGATGGATGGATGGATGGATGGATGGATGGATGGATGGATGGATGGATGGATGGATGGATGGATGGATGGATGGATGGATGGATGGACGGATGGATGGACAGACGGATGGATGTATGGATGGACGGATGGACGGATGGATGTATGGATGGCCGGATGGATGGATGGATGGACGTATGGATGGATGGATGGACGGACGGATGGACGGATGGATGGATGGATGGATGGATGGATGGATGGATGGATGGATGGATGGATGGATGGATGGATGGATGGATGGAAGGATGGATGGATGGATGGATGGATGGATGGATGGATGGATGGATGGATGGATGGATGGATGGATGGATGGATGGATGAACGGACGGATGGACGGATGGACGGATGGACGAATGGATGTATGGATGGATGGATAGTAGCCGCGAATCTAACAGTTAGCCTCCTCCTAGTTATTTCTACCCGTTGAAAATCTATTTTGCCTTGACTGTGCCTGAACCTTAATGCTTTGAAAAACTCTGTGCCATTATTTTGGACTATAAGGTGCAGCTCTTTACAGAACATTATCAAGTGTTCAGCCATTTCCTCCTCCTTTCCAAAAGCACTACATACCGCGTCTATGACTTCGTGATTGGCTCGGCAAGTCTTGGTCCGCAATACTCCCGTTTTGGTCTCATGTAGAAGAGAACTACCCGGAGGATTATCGTAGATCTTTTCTTTTCCAGTTTCCTGCTCGAAAGTTCAGTAGGTCTCCAGTGATTATTTCGCAAATATTCCCATCTTCCACTTGTCCCTCTCTGTTTCCTTCACCGTCTTCTTGACTGATGTTTCCATTTGGCTTGGTATTTGGCTGTTGCCTAAATACTTGCTTCACAATTTTCGAGTTCGCTTTCTCCACTTAGTATCGACATTCTTCATGTACAAGCACCTGAAAACTTTTTAGCCCAACGCTCCTCAGCCATATTTCTCAATCGCTCCTTCTGCTCTTGCTGCTAGCTTCCTTGTACTCCAACGATGTCCATCTCATGTTCCTCTGTACCCCCTGATTCAGGGCATCCTTAAGTGCTTCCAAAGCAAGGCTACCTATGCCACGTTGGTTGTTTGCAATCTTACTTGCATCTCTGGTTTCATCCACTAGACTGCATTGCCGAACGTGAAACTCGGGACCATTACACTTTTTCAAATCCCGCTCACAACATCATACCTATAGTAGTTCCAAAGTGCCGAATTTTTAATTACAGCTGAATTTCTGTTACCCTTAGTCATTGCGTATCTTTCGTGCTCCCCTACATACTCAGCCCAGTGTTGAGAAGCCAGCTCCGAATCCCACCGCTGACCTCCACTGTTGAGAAACGACGGACCGATCCCGCCGAAGCCGCCACTGTTGCGAAAGACGGCGACGCCAACACGGCCCCGGAGGCGCCACTGCTTTCAACTCCGCCGGGAAGGTCACCAGCCGTTTGGTAGCGTATGTTTATCAGCTCGCGACTGCTTCTGCGCAGAGCTGATAAGACAAGCGGACGAGACGACGGTGAGTTAAACAAGGTTTATGTACAGCATATTTACAGAGGCGTTACAATTTCGGCACTGGGGCCGACAGAGACTCGAAGAGCCGAGCTCTTCTCTCTAACACATAGGTCAGTCTTTCGCCTAAGACCGCTGACTCACACACATGTCGGCACTCCGACACGGGGACGCCTCTCACCTAGGACCGCCGATCGCGACGCGCCGCAGGGCTTCTTTTATTTACACCGGGTCCAACAAATGTCCAATCAGAAGCGCCGCTGGTCGTCAGCGCAGATTCTTCCAATGGGGTTGCCGCGCCATGCGTCAGACCACCGGACACGAGAACGCCGGCTCGCTGTCACGTGCGCCGATGACTCAATGCACGTGGGCGAGAGAGGCGCCGCGCGTGTTCACGCCGTTGAGATGTTCGCGTCGGGCAGACGGCGGGCTGGCCTTGACCCAGATTGCCTTTTTCAGAGGCACGGTCGTTTGACGAGGACTCGCTGGCATAACAGCACCCCCGCCGCCAGACAATGCACCGGAAAGACGAGCTGCTTCCACGGGGCTCGGATGTCAGGTGCGCTCGTTCGCCTGGTCCCTCCAGGTTCGCCTCCAGGGCCATGGGGAGAATACAGCTCCAGACTGTTCCGGGAACACATCCCATTTTTGACGACGGATCCCAGCTCCCCTGGCTTGTCGCCACAACTTGTCGACCAGCTTCACTCGTCTCTTCTGACCATCTTCGGCTTCAGCACTTGTCGATGGTTCTGCAACTTGCTAAGAACGGTTCGACAACAGACAACACACGACACAAGCAAGTGCCCTCGGTCACCCGACAGACACCAGACAAAGTATAGTACAACATATACCTATCTACGTATCTATCGGAATTTTGTTCCCTCTACATCAAGAGGTACATGTGGGACACAAGACTCTTAAAGTAAGAACTTAAATTTGTCACACTTACAACAACGCAACGAATTAGAATACCACATAAAGCTGGCCCCTTGAGATCACTCTGAACGAGAGCGCTCAGTCCAGGTCGTGATGAGGCCAAAATCTTGCCCCGAATCGCCAGCCAGAAACCGAAAGGTTGAGAAGTTACTAGCTGGAACGCACTGCTCAATGCACCTGCATTAGCGTTTACCTTTTTTTTTTTTTCTTTAGCGAACGTCAAAGTTGCGCTGTGGAGCAACATGCTCCACTTCAGTAACCGGCCACTTTTAGGCGACGATACCTATGCGGCACCAAGAGCGGCTCACACTTTCGACGTTGCACAGGGGAACAACGATACGGCTTGCTACGGATTGACTCCTCACCGCTTAGCTCGATATCGTGTTCGATCACCCTCATGTTTCCGGGGCAGTCCGAAAACACGTCTTCAAACTCGGAACCAATCTTTCTCAGGTCCTCTTTCTCAGGTCCTCCTTCACTTAAGCTAGGCTCTAGGTTTATCTGCTCCCGGATTACTTTCGATCCCCCTTCGATTACCTCACTAGAACTCAAATTTTCTGCTTCCTCTTCCTCTGAAGCCTTCAACAGCTGATTTACGACCACTTGATGTTGAACATTGGGTTTTATCAAGTTGTAAATTTTGTTCTGCCGCCTTCCTACTTGCACCTCATAAGTTGTATCGCAAGGCTTCGATAATACTTTGGCGGGCCCTTCCCAATCAACCTCAAGCTTGTTCCTTTTTGGTGGCTGCAGCCGCATTACCTGATTATCAACTTCAAAAGCGCGCTTCTTCCCCGATTTCTCGTAGTGCTCCTTCGACAGCACTTTTGCCGCGTTTTTCTGGCTTTCCACGAGCGCTTCAATTTGGCTTTCCACTAGCGCTTCAATCGAGAGATCCTCACGCTGCTCTCGAATGAGCGTCTCTCGATCAACTCTCGGCAGCTCGCTCCAACTTTCCGCTACAGGCGAGAGCGTTGCAACCCTCTCGCTCTGACTCAATGGCGCCACGTCGTCTCCCCCAGCGCATACCGCGCCGGCCGCTCCCGCGACGGGCCGCTCGCGTGATTGCTCACATGACTCATGCGGAAAATTTCCTTTCTGGGGTTCCGTCGACCCGCCGACAAGGTCACTTGAGAGTTCACCGCATGGAACCAAGTCAAGCTTCCGCGAAAGCTTTCGCGCTTGCGATCGCGTGAGAGCCATGCACGCTAAGTTGGGGAAGAACGATTTGCCCTGCTCTTTGAGAAGCTGCTCTGAGTTGTTGGAGAATAGATAAGGAAAACGGTCGTTCAGCGCGGCAGACACAGCCGCTTCGGTGCGAAGTTTACCGAACGGGCCTTCAATGACAACGGTGGCGATTGGTAAGCGAACACTCTGCTCCTCGGCGACCTGCCTGATCCACGCGCATTCTCCTGTGAAGTCATCCGGAGACACCAATGAAGGATGGACAACGTCCATAGTTGCCGCTGAGTCTCTAAGTGCTCGGCACGTTTTTTCATTCACCCTAATTTCTTGGAGATACGGCTCCAACAACCGAATGTTCTTTTCTGATTCTCGGATCGTTGCGAAAGCAAACTTTTCCTGACAGTTTCTCGCGAGGTGCCCTTCCTTTTTACAGTTGTAGCAGATTAGCGGCTTCCGTTTGTTTTCCGATTCAAATGCCTGTGTGGTAGAAACCTCACTCGATTTCTCCGCTTCTGTTTGCCCTTCCCCCACACTGTCCTTCGTAAGAGACGGGTCCTTCTTGAAATTACGGTACGGAGCGGGTTTCCGTTGATCAGGTTTCTTTGAAAAGCCCTCCTTTCTTTCATCCTTTTCAACGCGCACTGCCCTGCTATGCAACTTTCGGCGAGTATAATACTCCTCAGCTAACTCTGCTGCCTTGTTTAGCTGTACTTCACCAAGTTTGTCCTGCAGCCAAAGTTTGACATCCTCTTCGATGCAGCGGTAGAATTGCTCCAGTGCAACGCATTCCACCACTTTATCGCGGTCGTCATAAACACCTTCGCCCTTGAGCCATTCAATCAAATCGGCTTTAAGACGAAACGCGAAGTCAACGTGTGACTCATTCCCCTTTCTAGCATACCGGAACCTTTGCCTGAAAGCCTCGGGTGACAACTTATAACGTCTCAAGAGCACTTCCTTAACCTCGTCATAGCTCTCAAACGCTTCCCTCGACAAGCAAGTTATCGCGTCGGACACTTCGCCGGGAAGAAGAGCTAGCAGGTTCCGCGCCCAAAGAGACCGCTCCAAAGCATTTCGCTCACAGACGTGTTCAAACTTGACGAGATACTTCGCCATGTCCTCGCCTACTACGAACGGTGGCAGTTGGTCCCGAATTCTGAAACCGCTGACCTGAATCGTCGGAGAAGCTACGCTAGGCGCCTGCGAACACTGTAGGATTGCCAATTCTAGTCGTTTCAACTCTAGGCGCTCTTGTCTCTCGGCCTCCTCGCGAGCTTCTCGCCTTTCTTCACGTTCGCGAGCTTCGCGCCTTTCTTCACGTTCGCGAGCTTCTACTTCTCGCCTTTCAGCCTCCTCACGGCGTGCTTTGATATCCACCCAGGCCTCATCGACTTCCTCAGCCGACACTCCCTCATCCTTCATGATCTCAAGGATCGCTTGCTTTCGTTTCGCACGGCCCAAAGTAATGCCGAGTTCCTCACAAATTTCGATGAGTTCCTTCACTTTAAGGTTCTCCATCGTTCACACTAGCCTCTTGCTGTTTCCCCTGTTAAGAATCTACTTGCCGTACCCACTATAAGCCTACTAGCAAGACGCGCAAGCAATTTTTCACACTCCCGTGTTTACCCCCTCCGCATTAACTTTGGTTTCAAAGCGCTTCGACTTGGCTTGAAACGATCAAAGCTCACTTCAATGCTTCACACAGCCCTTCTCTAAACTACTACAACCTGAGCTAGAGTAGTCTGGTGAACTGAGGGGAAAACATCAGGCACTCACCGCATCGATGTCGCTGACGCCGGCCGATCCCACCGCTGCCACCACTGTTGAGAAGCCAGCTCCGAATCCCACCGCTGCCACCACTGTTGAGAAGCCAGCTCCGAATCCCACCGCTGACCTCCACTGTTGAGAAACGACGGACCGATCCCGCCGAAGCCGCCACTGTTGCGAAAGACGGCGACGCCAACACGGCCCCGGAGGCGCCACTGCTTTCAACTCCGCCGGGAAGGTCACCAGCCGTTTGGTAGCGTATGTTTATCAGCTCGCGACTGCTTCTGCGCAGAGCTGATAAGACAAGCGGACGAGACGACGGTGAGTTAAACAAGGTTTATGTACAGCATATTTACAGAGGCGTTACAATTTCGGCACTGGGGCCGACAGAGACTCGAAGAGCCGAGCTCTTCTCTCTAACACATAGGTCAGTCTTTCGCCTAAGACCGCTGACTCACACACATGTCGGCACTCCGACACGGGGACGCCTCTCACCTAGGACCGCCGATCGCGACGCGCCGCAGGGCTTCTTTTATTTACACCGGGTCCAACAAATGTCCAATCAGAAGCGCCGCTGGTCGTCAGCGCAGATTCTTCCAATGGGGTTGCCGCGCCATGCGTCAGACCACCGGACACGAGAACGCCGGCTCGCTGTCACGTGCGCCGATGACTCAATGCACGTGGGCGAGAGAGGCGCCGCGCGTGTTCACGCCGTTGAGATGTTCGCGTCGGGCAGACGGCGGGCTGGCCTTGACCCAGATTGCCTTTTTCAGAGGCACGGTCGTTTGACGAGGACTCGCTGGCATAACACCAGTTATTTATCCATGCGCCCAAATATTTGTATTTATCCACTTATTCTAGCATAACTTCCTGCAGCTTATGCTCACTGCCTTCGTTATCATCAAAATCATGGTTGCCAACATTTTCCTACCAAACTTCAAATTTAGTCTCCCTCCCTCATTGCCGCAGATGTCTATCAATCTCTGCATATCTCCATTATTGTCGGCTACTTATGCTACATCATCTGCATACATCAATGCTGGCTATGGCTGTTCAACTTGTTTCCCTTGCTTGGCAAAAGAGAGGCTGAAGCCTAATCGACTCATCTCTAGTTTGGCTTCTAGCCCATGTAGATACAGCATAAATTACAAAGGGAACAAGGGACATCCCTGTCGAAGCCCGCGCTGTATCTCTATAGGTTCGGATACCTGCCCCTCCCATTTTATAACTACCTTGTTACCTTTATAGATATCCCTTAGAATATTAGTTATTCCATCTTCCGCATCTAGTGTGTCCAGTATTCCCCCGAAGTCTTCTTGAATCACACTGTCGTAGGCTTTCTTGATATCTAGAAATGCCAGGCACAGGTGCCTGTGTTCTTTTTCCGCTATTTTAATAAACTGCATCAATGAAAACAGATTGTCCTCCCAACTTCTTCGTTCACAGAACCCATTTTGTAGTTCTCCCAGCACCCCTTCATTCTCCACCCATGTCTGTATAGTTTTTTTTCTATCTGCATCACCAGCCTGTAAATTACTGATGCCACTATTATAGGGCGGTCGTTTATGTAAGCTTTGTCCCTCTTTCCTTTCTAGATAATGCTCATCTTGCTTGAATTGAACCCATTGGGGCTTCGTCAATAGTTATTGCTTAGCTCACTGCTTCTCTTAATATTTGCTTAGTGTTTCATCCTAGTTTCTTAATTAGCACAATTGTGATGCCAATAGGGCCTTTAGGACCCCTCTATTAGGAACCCTCTTCTCTGGCCTTTCCCACTCTCGTTGTCCCAGTCGAGCCACTACGCTAATTGGTTCATCCTCATTTGGTACAGTGCATTCAGCACTTTCTTAATGTTTAAGTTTTTCGGTCATAATTGTGTTCCATTGCATTGCATCATTCCTTTCTAGTCTAATTCTTTGAACTGTAGTTATGAACCTTTGTTCAATGCTTGTCTTATTACTCAGAGAATCGACATGGTTCCAAAACTTTGCAGCTGTCTTTCTATCTTTTTGTTTACTTCCGTCATCCATTGGGCGCCCTTTCTTCTTATCTTGTCACTGATCAAGTCGGAAGCTTCCCTCCTGCAGCTCAAAAAGTTATTTCTTTTTCTTTTGACCTCATGTTCCGGTTCACCGATCTGTTAAGCGTACCTATGTTCCCTGGAGGCTTCTGGGCGTCTTACTGTGACTCTCTTAACTTCCTCATCCCGCCAGTTTTTGTGTATTGTTATGCCTGCGAGTCCGCAGCGAACGTCCATGCCTCGGAAAAAGGAAATCTGTGTCAAGGCCAGCCCGCGAGCCCGCCTGACGCGATCAACAACTCAACGGCGTGAACACGCGGCGGTGCCTCTCTGCCGCGCACGCCCAGTGAGTCATCTCAGCCAGCGAGCCCGTCGAGCAAGCAACCGGCGCCTTCCTGTCTGGTGGGTCTGGCGCAATTCCTGGCGATGTCACTCGTCCTTGGGTGCAGCCACCTACAGCGCAGCCTCTCCAGATTTGATAAGAATGACGCGGCCCAGCGGCGACCCCATTGGAGGAGTCTGACCTCACGACCAGCGGCGCTTCTGATTGGACATTTGGTTACTCAAAGAATCTACCCGGTGCATATGAAGCCCTGCGGCGCATCGCGAGCAGCAGACCTATTTGAGAGCAGACATGTGTGTCAGAGAAGAGAGCTATGTGTTAGTTGAGCTATGTGTTAGTTGAGCAATGTGTTAGTTGAGCTATGTGTTAGCAGTAGAGCTATGTGTAAGAGAGGAGAGCTCGGCTCTTCGGGTCTCTAAGCTGTCGGCCCCAGTGCCGGATTTGTAACGCCTCTATATATATGCTGTACATAAACCTCTTTTAACTCACCGTCGTCTCGTCCGCTCGTCTATCAGCTCTGCGCAGAAGCAGTCGCGAGCTGAGAAACCTACGCTACCAAACGGCTGGTGACCTTCCCGGCGGAGTTCGAAGCAGTGGCGCCTTCGGGACCGTGTTGGCGTTGCCGTCTTTCGAAACAGTGGTTGCAGCAGTGAGATTCGTGGCGCCCTTCGCAACGTCGTCGGAGGGGCGCTTCGCAACAGCATGTGTCTCCTTTTTCTGGTTCATTTGACTCGTACCTTAGCAATCCCTAGCTGAGACAAGTAAGTTTTAATTGTGTACGTTCACTCTGTTTTAGTATCCTCGGTTAATAAATGCGAAGCATTTCTTAGGGAACTTCGGCGAATTTGATTGTATCTATCTACCTCGCCGCTAACGTTTAGGTGCTCTCGTAGTCACCCCTACACTTGGCATGAACCAAAATCAGCATGGGAAAGTAAGATGGTTTGACAAATATGACGCGCTGGTCAAGACATAAATAATGTCACAATTACGTCGCGTACATTGTCAAACACTTCCCGACAGACAGTGGCACATACCCATGGGTGGCTAAGTGGCACTGGTATGCGGGTATGCGCCACAGGTGATTGAAGCTGAGTATCTGCTCAGGAAGGACGAGAACACTCAAGGGCAATTTTTACGCGCGAGTGTTAATAAATATCCGACGTGAGCAGCGTCGGCCCGACGAGTCCCAGCTGGAATCGAACCCAAGCATTCTGGGTGTCGATGAAGCATATTATCACGGAGCTACGCCAGGTCTCGGAACTACTTTTCAAATGGACGCTAATCTTCGTGAAACGTTAATAGTGGTTTCAGTGCTGCCTATCCAATCTTACAAACATTACATATGTACTATTTTGATACAGCCGTCACGTCGAGTTAACGCCAATTGTGGTTAGTTGTCATGCGCTGAAGTTAGTTTATGTAGCAGTGTCCATGGCCAGCATCCTCGCGAGCACCAGTGCTTTATATCAGCTTCTGCTGTTGCTAACACGCATGTTTTAGTTGACATAGTTGCGCAAGTGCAAACGACTGGTTATAAGTAAATGAGAAAGCGCCAAGCAAAACTGACATAGGCAGCGTACCCGACGAACATCAAGGTCCCAGGAGGAATCAAACCCAAGCATTGTGCGCCGAATTGAAGCATTCTACCTCAGAGCTAAAGCAAATCTCGGCACTGCTTTAGAAAAATACTTTTATAAGGTGTATTGTTTGAGAAATCTCATTCGTTGTTGCAATGCTGGGGCTAACCAATTTCATAAATATTACATATGTACTCTTATAAAACAGCCGTTTCATGGGGTTAACGTCAGTAGTAGTTAAATGTCATCCACGGAATTTATGTAGCCGGGTCAAGGGCCACCATACTTGTGAGCACAAGTGTTACCGCTTCTCATGTTCCAAATACTCGTGTTGCTGTTGGCATCATTGTGCATGTGTAAACAAGAGGTTAAATAAAAAATCTACAACTCTTCAACACGTGTGCGTGCGTGCAACATTTCTACATATATTTAGCGTCATTGGATGACGTATTGCTCAATAAAAACATTGCAACACAGTCACCTTCCCTCCGCATGCTTCACATAACGTCGATTCTCAGGTACGTGGGATCTCCTAAATCTTTTGTTTTCTCAATCTCTTCAGTGCCTATGATTGCGGGAGCACAGGACGCCCTCTTTCGGCGGGAGGTTATCCAGCAGCACTTTGGCTTAGGCCGCTACGTCTGTGTATGGCATGGGAAATAAACACTGTGGTAAAGCCAAACGAGTGTTCAACCTCACTAATAAGCCCAAACGTGTAACCAACAATTTCAAAAGGCTTCAGTGCAGCGTTGGGTTGAATTCACTGCTAAACACCGGGGCCGTACGTTTCAGCTAGCGCTGTTTAATCATTTGTATGGAGTGCTTAGGCAGTTGTTTTTTTTTTTCACACTGATTGAAAAATGCGCTGACCACGGCCGGAAATTGAATCCGTGAACCACGAGCGTGAAAGCCCAAATCCCTTAGCCACTAGCCTAGCATGGTGGGTGAAGAGTGATCAGCTTTCAGAAAATGTCTGTTTCGTGTCTCTCGTACACTTTCCTACAGTTTCACAATGAACAACTTCACATAAAGGTCACCTTAACACTCCAAAAGTCTTGTAGGTTAAGCTAATCATTGAACATCCACGAAGCGTACCCTGGCGAGTGTAACTGCTTATAGGCTGGACTTTAATCAATGTGCACTTTGTTTTTTCTTGTTTTCACGTAAACAGGCCTTAGTGTTAGATGATTGTGTGACAGCGCAGACATCGAATATCTCCGTATTATTGATAAGGCTAGCTCTAGTTTTCCCATTATTGTCCTGCCTTTTTTAAACGCGGAGCTGCAGGCACGTTTCGCTCGCGACGTTTCGCTCGCGACGTTTCGTGACGTGTCATGATGTGTCACTCGCTGGGCAATTATGACAAAATCATCTTCCATGCGGATGCTTTGCGTAACATCTAATGCCAAGTAACGTGAGATCTGCCACTTCTTTCTCTTGCCGATATTGGCTTGCCTATTCAGGATATTATGATGTAAATTTAGGTTAACGGAAGTCTGCTCTGATGTACACGCCTTTTACGTTATGGCTGCGGGGGGGGGGGGGGGGGGGGCTGCTCGCTATGGATAACCACGCTGTAGCTGAAAGACAGCCGAGAACACCTCAAAATATTACCGTCTATACATTCGAGTGAGTTGCATTTATCCGACCCTTGGCTTCCATGAGGTTGTGCGCACGGTTCTCGCCAAACTTCGTCTAGGTCGTTTCGCAGCGCTTGCTCCAGGAAGTCCAAATACTATGCCGGTAACTGGACATACATCTCCCCTTCTGGGCAGGTAAAAGCAAAACGTTGCCAACAGGAGCAAAATGGTGAAGCAGTAAACCTTGCTCATTGTCAACTAATGCAGGTTTGACTTTTTGTCCTTCAGTTCCAAGCTGTTTATATCAGCGCGCTACCGTACAGATGTAGAAAGTAATTGTGTTTCTTTCGTCTCCTCGCTGCTTTAGCATGCGTCATTTGAAATGTCTTTTTATACCTTACGTACTACAAATGTTTGCTGAAAATGTCACGCATATTTACATTTCAGAGCCTGAAGCGCATAGCCAATGTATTACTGGGACTTGGCGAAACTGAAGTAACTGTAGAACGTACTTTTTAGAAGGCGTTAGCAAACAAGCAGCGATGAGCGCTCGCGACATCTTTGGTTCCTTTGTTTTGTAGCGTGCATTGAATTCAAATAGGTTTTCCACTGAGTCGCCGCCGTAGAAGTTCAATGCAACATTCTGCACTAAGAACCTAGCTTTCTACTAATATTTTCGGGCATCTTTGTTGCGAAAAACAAAGTGAAACTGGCACTTGCGTGCAATGCCGTCGCCTGTTCCTTTTGGAAACACAATACTAGAATGTAAATCTGACAAAACGCTAAGGCGGAAGCCCGATGGGCCTCTTGGCGCACCTTCCGTCGCTGTTAAAGTGCATCGATGAAAATAATTGTTGGCATTGTATTATAATGAAAAAAAACAGCCTTTTGCATTCATTTTTTCTAATCATCATCACCAGCTAGAGTACACCGTAGGACACGTGCCAATTTCTCCCTTCGTACCGTGTTTATTAATCTTTACATTGAGTTGTTTCTTGCGATATTTTTTCATTCGAAGTATTTTTTTTTCAGTTATTCACGTTGGTCTTTTTTTTCTAAAGTTTTTAACCAATAAGACAGACAATTGCCGTATAACTGTTATAGAACTTCTTCTTTTAAGGGAATAAATGGTGCGATTGAGAAACGCACCATTTTTTTACTACTAACAAGAGACCAAAGTTCAGAAACCTAAAAAGTGGCGGAAAAAGCAATTTCGGCCGCTAAATATTATCGGTTCTTTTAAATGCAAAGCATTTCTAAGCAATCTTCGGCGACTTTGAGTGTATCTATCTATCTAGCCGCTTGCCTTGGGTGCTCTCGTGGTCACTCCCTTCACGTGGCCTGAACCAAAGTTAGCATGGGAGATAAAGATGGTTTGACGAATATTATGCGCTAGTCGAGACATAAATACTGTCACAATCACGTCGCGTACGTCGTCAAACACTTCCCACCAGACAGTGGCACATACCCACGAGCGGGTATATGCCACTGGTATTCGGGTATGTGCCACAGGTGATTGACACTTAGTATCTATCCAGGAAAGAGGAGGACGCACATGGACAATTTTAACGCGCGATCGTTAAGAAAAATTGGCAGATCCCACGTACAGTGGGAATCGATGATATGCGAAGCACAAATGAGGAAGGTTGATATGACACTCTAAAATCAGCACAATGTTACGAGGTGGAGGTGAATGATGCCGTACATGACTTACGCGTCGTGATTATTATGCTTCGATTTGTCGTTTAGCTTCGTTTTCTATTCACGTCACGTGATACCAAATTTACTATATGTGGAGCTAGCGAAACAGCTGCGAGCACGCTGTGAGTGTAGTATGTTGTCATTTGGTTGATTTACACGCTTCTCACCATTATCACGTTTGCACCAGTCATATACTTTCGTCATCTATTGACGTCACGTAATACCAAATTTAGTATATGTGGAGCTAGCAAAACGGCCGCCAGCGCATCATGAAGGGCCCAATATACTCCAATGTAGCGATGACGCACGCGCACGCTGGGCACAGTGACGCTACGTTGCTGCTTTTCGCGCCGATGCGTTACCCAGACAGCAATGTGTCTGCCTCGTTTCGTGATGGAAGGAGGCCGGACGCACTGAAACGCGCATGCGTCAAAGCAACGCAGCGTGGCGCGCACCTGTGAGTGTAAGGCAGGACCAGTGCCTGGCGTGGCAACGCCCGTGTGACGCGACGAAATGAACGCCGGCGAGCACGAGCGACACGTCATGTCGAAATGTATTGGTGCCTTGACTGCTGTATGTAGTTATGCTTTCACGTGGCACGCATCTCATGATTATCATATTTGCACCAGTTACATACCTTCGTCATTCATTGGCGTCATGTAATGCAAATTTCACATATATGAAGCTAGCGAAACGGCCGCGAGCGCATCATGAGTGTGGCATGTAGTCATGTAGGTAGATGACACGCATGTCATGATTATCATGTTTACATGTGTCATTGACCTATGTCGTCCATTCGCGTCACGTAATAAAGAGTTTTGTACATGCGAAGCTAGCGAAATGGCTGCGAGCGCACCATTAGCGTAGCATATAGTCATGTTGTTACATGACGCGCATCTCATGTTTATAATGTTTGCACCAGTATCGTATCTTCGTCATCCATTCACTTCTCGTATTACCAAATTTGGTATAAGTGAAGCTAGCTAAACGGCCGCCAGCACGTCATGAGCGTGGCATGTATTCATGTTGTTACATGACACGAATGTCATGATTATCGTGCTTGCACCAGTCACATACCTTCGTCATCTATTCACGTACTGTAATACCAAATTTGGTATGTGTGACGCTAGCGAAACGGCCACGAGCGCATAATTAGCGTGGCATGTATGCATCGTTTTACATGACGCGCATGTCATGATTATCATGTTAGGGTCGGTCGCTTGCTTTCGGCATGCTATCATCTGATACCATACCAGTTTTGCACATTTTTGTGTTATGACTAGTTAAAAAATTTTCTTCGTACAGTCATGTTATGCCATGCCAAGTTTGGTATCGATCATCATCATCAGCCTGACTACGTCCACTGCAGGACAAAGGCCTCTCCCATGCTCCGCCAGTTAACCCAGTCCTGTGCTTGCTGCTGCCAATTTATACCCGCAAACTTCTTAATTTCATCTGCCCACCTAACCTTCTGTTTCCCCCTAACCCACTTGTTTTCATTGGAAATCCAGTTAATTACCCTTAATGACCAGCGGTTATCCTGTCTACGCGCTACACGCCCGGCCCATGTCCATTTCTTCTTCTTGATTTCAGCTATGATATCCTTAACCACCGTTTGTTCCCAAATCCACTCTGCTCTCTTCTTGTCTCTTAAGGTTATACCTACCATTTTTTTTTCCATGGCTCGCTGCGTCGTCCTCAATTGAAGCTGAACCTTCTTTGTAAGTCTCCAGGTTTCTGCTTCTTAGCTAAGTACCGGCAAGATACAGCTGTTATATAGCTTCCTCTTGAGGGATAGTGGCAATCTACTTGTCATAATTTGAGAGTGCTTGCCAAATGTGCTCCACCCCATTCTTATTCTTCTAGTTACTTCAATCTCGTGGTTCGGCTCCGCGGTTATTACCTGCCCTAAAGAGACAGTCTTTTACAACTTGAAGTGCACTATTACTTATCTCGAAGCGCAACTCTTTTCCGAGGTTGTTGTACATTACTTTCGTTTTCTGCAGATTAATTTTAAGACCCACCTTTCTGCTCTCCTTGTCTAACTCCGTAATCATGAGTTGCAATTCGTCCCCTGAGTTACTCAGCAATGCAATGTCATCGGTGAAGCACAGGTTACTAAGGTACTCTCCATTAACTCTTATCCCTAACTGTTCCCATTCTAAGTTTCTGAAAACCTCCTGTAAGCATGCGGTAAATAGCATTAGGGAGACTGCGTCCCCCTGCCTTACACCTTTCTTGATTGGTATTCTGTTGCTTTCTTTATGAAGCACTATGGTAGCAGTTGATCCGCTGTAGATTTCTGCCAGGATGTTTATATATACTTCATCGACGCCCTGATTCCGCAGCATGTCGGCTGATATTTCTACCGAATCAAACGCCTTCTCGTAATCTATGAAGGCTATGTATAGTGGTTGGTTATATTCTGAGCATTTCTCTATTACCTGATTGATAGTATGAATGTAATAGAGAAATGCTCAGAATATAACCAACCACTATACATAACCTTCATAGATTACGAGAAGTAGATTACGATTGGTATCGATACCATTATTGAAACGGCCAGAAGAGCTAAAAGTCTTTGGCGGCTTTAGATAGATGGATAGATAGATACGCTGAAAGTCGTCGAAGTTCACTAAGAAATTTTTCCCATTTAATGCCCGACATCGGTAGCGTTGACCCGATGGATGCAAAGAATAAATGTCAGGTCCCAGCAGGAATTGGTCCAATCGTTCTTCTTGGCAATGAATCATTTTACCGCAGAGCTCCGCCAGTTTCTAGGACTACTATTCAAATTGATTTATATGTGGGGTTTAACGTCCCAAAACCACCATATGATTATGAGAGACGCCATAGTGGAGGGCTCTGGAAATTTTGACCACCTGGGGTTCCTTAACGTGCACCTAAATCTGAGCACACGTACTACTATTCAAATAGACGCCAATCTTCGTGAAACGTCGATAGTGGTTGCAGTGCTGCCTACCCAGTTTCACAAACATTACATATGTACTCCTTTGATACAGTGGTCACGTCGGTTTAACGCCAATTGTGGTTAGTTGCCATGCGCTGAAGTTAATTTATGTAGCAGTGTCCAGGGCCTGCATCCTCGCGGGCATCGGCGCTTCATATCAGCTTCTTGCTGTTGCAAGAAGCTGATGTTTCAGTGGCATCGTTACGCGAGTGCAAAGAACTGGTTATATAAACATCAGCAACTCTTCGACATATGTCTGGGCGTGCAACATTTGCACATATATTTAACATCATTTCATGAAGTGTCGCTTAGTAAAAAACCTACTACACGGTCACCTTACTGCCGCATGCTTCCCATAACGTCGCTTCCAAGGTATTTGGGATCTGCCGAATTTTTTAGGTGAAAAAATTATTTCTCAAGAAACTAACTTTGAAACTATTGCTGTGGTTATGATACCTGGGCCCACAGCAAATATCATCAAATCCGGGATGTTCACCCGCGGACCTCGTTTTCGATCTTATGTGAACCCACCGATTGGTAATTGCGGCGTTTATCGTATAGTGGTTTTGGGACGTTAAACCCCACATATCAATCAATTATCAATTGCGGCGTCACCGTAATTTTGCCGCCGCGGCCGCACAGTGTTAATAGTGTTCGACTGAACCCAAGGCTGCGGGTTCGCTGCAGGCGATTGCAGTTGGATGGAGGCAAAATGGTAGACTCATGAACTATGTAATGTCGGTGCACCTTAAGAACCAACCATTACGGAGCCCTCCACTACAGCGTGTCTCATAATCACATCGTAGTTTTCACACGTAAAACCTCTAATATTATTACATTGTTATTCGATCTGGCGGCCACGCCGACACGGTGATGGTTTCTTCTATGCATTATGAACCAGGCAAGCAGGTGGCCGTAAGACCTCCACTGTAAAAAAAATTGGTTCCAAATCAGCATGTTACACCGCAAATGTAGTCGAAAGACGATAGTCTTGCGTCTGGAGAGAGTGAAAAAAACGTTTATTTGATGTTCTGCGCAAGAAAATTGGTGAATTCTGGAGGCACTGCGTTATAGTGCCTCGAGCGTGTAGCGGAAGCGAATGAGCGCATCGAGGCACGTTAGACGCAAGCGCCATCGGGCAGTTATCTTCGAAAACGAAGGCGTGCAGCCTGCGGAGAAAGATGCGCGCCAGTCTCGGAGGTGATAAGGTGTAGAACACAAAGCCACGGGCAGGTGCCACCACCATAACATTGTAGCAAAGCGTTGGAAACACCTTTTTGAGCATCGCATTGCACTGTCAGCGCAGCGCGATTAAACGCTACATTCCTTGGAGTTAGTTGTGTGTGCATTTTCTATTATAAAGGCAGACAAAGGAAACATCTAAGCGTTGTTGTGGCGCCTCAGATACGTGCAATAATTGCTTTTCAATAGACAATCGCTCAACTATGAACGCTGACCCTAGAGCAATATTGGTGGGCGCTGCGGATGGGGTAGGCCGTTTGGTGCCATTTGAGGTATCGCTAGGGCGGACAAACAGATAAATGTACAGACAGACAGACCAAATTTTTCTTGTCGAAGGTCCCCAAGAAAGACTATCGTCTTTAAAACAATTGCACCATCTCCCACTAAAGGCAGATGGCTTAAAGAAACTATGTGTAGACATGAAGCAGCGGCCGCTAAGGCTTACACTGGCGGCGACGGAGACGCTGGCGCTCATCAAGGCGTCGCGCAGGAGAAAAACATGGGGAGGCGCAGAGCACGCAGTGATGGACCGGTGTTTCCCACTGGAACATGGCAATCGCTGCTAATGGGCAGTGAAGATAGAAGACTCCTATTGGGCATAAACCATGATACCCCTTATAATAATTGTTTGGGTTTTGCGTTCCAAAGACACAATATGATTGTGAGAGATGCCGAAGTTGATAGTCCGCTTTTAGTTGACGCGCACGCTGCGAGATTTTATTGTTAATTAACGCGCACAACAAATCTCCCGCCGGCAGATGTCAAGAAACAGTGCTTATATATACGCGGTAACCAGAGAACAGTTGTATAGCAAGAGAAGCCGTTTCTTAAATGCGAAGCATTTCTTAGCGAACTTCGGCGACTTTGAGCGTGCCTGTCTATTATATATCTAACCGCCTACGGCTTTTAGCTCTCCTTGCCGTTTTAATAATGGTATCAGTACCACAATTTGTATGACATAACATGGCTGTATTACAAACATATTTCACGGGTCATAGCATGAAAATCATGACATGCATGTCATGAGTGTCTTGATTTACATTTCATGGTCTTGCTGCTCTGACGTTTCGCAAAACCGCTATGGTATGACATGAATGCACGGCAAACATAAGATGTCATAATACAATATTTCTTGAAACCAGTCACGGCACGCGAAACTTGTCTCGATTATAAAAGAATAATAAATTGCACTAGTTGCGACATTGATGGTTTTCAAGCATTTCTTAGCGAACTTCGGCGACTTTGAGCGTGCCTGTCTATTATATATCTAACCGCCTACGGCTTTTAGCTCTCCTTGCCGTTTTAATAATGGTATCAGTACCACAATTTGTATGACATAACATGGCTGTATTACAAACATATTTCACGGGTCATAGCATGAAAATCATGACATGCATGTCATGAGTGTCTTGATTTACATTTCATGGTCTTGCTGCTCTGACGTTTCGCAAAACCGCTATGGTATGACATGAATGCACGGCAAACATAAGCATGTCATAATACAATATTTCTTGAACCAGTCACGGCACGCGAACTTGTCTCGATTATAAAAAGAATAATAAATTGCACTAGTTGCGACATTGATGGTTTTCAAGTGTTATCTGATAGATAGATAGATAGATAGATAGATAGATAGATAGATAGATAGATAGATAGATAGATAGATAGATAGATAGATATATTAGATAGATAGATAGATAGATAGATAGATAGATAGATAGATAGATAGATAGATAGATAGATAGATAGATAGATAGATAGATAGATAGATAGATAGATAGATAGATAGATAGATAGATAGATAGATAGATAGATAGATAGATAGATAGATAGATAGATAGATAGATAGACAGACAGACAGACAGACAGACAGACAGATAGATAGATAGATAGATAGATAGATAGATAGATAGATAGATAGATAGATAGATAGATAGATAGATAGATAGATAGATAGATAGATAGATAGATAGATAGATAGATAGATAGATAGATAGATAGATAGATAGATAGATAGATAGATAGATAGATAGACAGACAGACAGACAGACAGACAGACAGACAGACAGACAGACAGACAGACAGACAGATAGATAGATAGATAGATAGATAGATAGATAGATAGATAGATAGATAGATAGATAGATAGATAGATAGATAGATAGATAGATAGATAGATAGATAGATAGATAGATAGATAGACAGACAGACAGACAGACAGACAGACAGACAGACAGACAGACAGACAGACAGACAGACAGACAGACAGACAGACAGAGAGATAGATAGATAGATAGATAGATAGATAGATAGATAGATAGATAGATAGATAGATAGATAGATAGATAGATAGATAGATAGATAGATAGATAGATAGATAGATAGATAGATAGATAGATAGATAGATAGATAGATAGATAGATAGATAGATAGATAGATAGATAGATAGATAGATAGATAGATAGAATGTAAATGAGTTGACTGCAAGCCTCGCTTCGTATATCAACCACGTGACTACGCACGGGCCTTGTGTTCGTCTACTGTAACAGCGCCACCGGGAAATCGGTTACTTAGCAGGCGCATGTCAACTAGAAATAATATTGCTCCAAAAAATGCTAGGCTTGCTTCGTAAAACATGTGAATATGCTGCAGTCACATTCATTGCTTCACCCTTTTGGCGAAACTATGACTTTTTTATGCTCATGTGAATGCATTCAGCCTTGTTTCCTTTTGTGATGTGTATTGAAGGTGAAATAAATCGTTGTTCAAAATTTTGATGTAGCAACCGTTAGCTCCAAACAAAATTGCTCATGTATGTAACGCCAAAAGCGTACTTTGTAGCATATTAAGAAGAAGAAACCAGAGCACTTCTTAATATTTTATGTGTTTAGTTTGACAACGCTATAGCCCTTTTCTTTCTTCTGACTATGCAACCTCTTTCCACAGTGAGTCTGGTTGTTGAAAAACTGGACTGTCATGCAGTAAATTGTAATGGACTAAACTGTCACGCTTATTGTTACCATAAACACACCACGTACACACTGTTTTACTTTCATAACGGAACACGTGAGAACTGTGAAACGTCGTTACTTCATAGGTGATCATTATTTACAATATTTTACCATTGCAAGATGAAGACATTATTAATTTGGCAATGATGTAAAATCTGCTTAGGTATGTGAATCTCACAACTTTCATCCCTTGTTATACACACGAAGTAGCATAATGAAGCAAGTACAATTCAGAAAAGCAGTATATATTTCACCTATAACGTGTGCGTAGTAGTCAAACTTGTCTTCTTGTCTTTATCGATTTCTCCATTTATGGAAAAACAAACCTGCAAGTGCAACCTGTGCTGTTATTGTGTTCTATTCAACACCTACAGCGGTGGTCAAACTTTTGCGGACCACAGGAGCCCGTGATTGATTGATTGATTGATTGATTGATTGATTGATTGATTGATTGATTGATTGATTGATTGATTGATTGATTGATTGGTATGTAGCATTTAACGTTCCAAAACCACCTTATGCTTATGAGAGACGCCGTAATGGAGGGCTCCGGAAATTTCAACCGCTTGGGGTTCTTTAACCTGCACCCAAATCTGAGCACATGAGCCTACAGCATTTTCACTTCTATCGGGAATGCAGTCGCCGCAGCCGAGATTCGATCCCACGACCTGCGGGTCAGCAGCCGAGTAGCTTAACCACTAGACCACCGCGGCGGGGCAGCCATCAGAAATCGCCGCGGTGCTGACACGCACTCCCATGGTCCGCAACTTTTTGACTACCAGTGAATATGAATGTGGACGATACAAAGCGCAGAATGTGCGTATGTAATTCTTCGGGCAAAAGATCACAGCATATCTACGGAGTGAATGACGATGAGTGGAGTGAAACGTCCATCCATCCGTGCGTTTGTCCATCCGCGCGTTCGTCCATCTGTCCGTGCTTCCGTCTGTCCATCCATCCATGCATCCCTGCGTCTGTCTGTCTGCCTGTCAATATGTCTGTCTTTTTGCTCGTATCACACTAGAGCACGCACATCGGACGGATGGACGCTTCGCGTCACTCATCCTCATTTACTTCGTGGATATGCTGCCTACACCGGATGGATCAATGATTGACAACCGACCAGGGCTCGCTCCTGATTGGGCAGATCCCGTGTATTTTGGAAATTGATGTGCGCAGCAAGCGGAAGGAATGTGACTATGTTAGGCTCATCCACTGTTAAAACGGCTCCGCGTGGCAACGCTCCGCTCATTGTCAATCCCAACGGGGGCGGCCATGCATCGAAACGGAGCCCTTCAGGCACACAAAAACCCACGGGTTGTACATATTGCGTCTGTTGCAGTGTAGGGATACGCTGCTCTTGCTCTACAGCAAAAGCAGCATGCCCCCAAGTGCCTGCACCATCTAGTTTCAATGTGCAGCCACACGGGATACACTGCCAGTCCGTGGAGCGCTGCCACAGAGCCATATTTACCTTAGGATATTATGAGCCTGTACATCATAACATTACCAACACAAGCTTTTTTGAACGTAAGCCCTACTTGTCAGTTCACCTGTACAAAAGCTTTGGTAAAATTCAGTTATCAGATTGGGTATACCACAGTAATCTGCTTTACAACCTTACACATGGTGTATGCCTGCTGGCCTAGCACAACCTTACACTGTGTATTTTAATACAATATACGGGGTTAGCATTACACCAACAGTAAGCATCATATTAAAAAGTGGTTCTTGCCCTATGTTCATATGCAAAAGACCACATAAAAAGTAGAACAAATAAGCAGCAACATGCACTATATAGCATTATGCTGAAATATACAGGCTGTTTCGCACATAGGGGAAATCTATAAGCACGGGGCATTGTGAAGCGGCCAGCGTGACAATCATGTGCCGTCAGCCGCTCGCGCACGCGCAGATTGTTCAGGAGTTTTGTTTTGAACCGCGTCGTCTGCTACAGCGGCTGTTGCTTGCCGCATCGCTGGCCAGTGCACAGATACCATTGTTAGTGCGGAAACGGGGTCGATAATCAGCACTAAACGGTGTGCGACGCCAACCTCTCAGTCTTTATTGCGATAATGGGGTGTTACAAACAGAATTTCACAGCATACCTTGTTTGCTCTCTCGAAACTCCGCGGCTCTGCCTGGTGGTGGTGGTGGTGGTGGTGGTGGTGGTGGTGGTGGTGGTGGTGGTGGTGGTGGTGGTGGTGGTGGTGGTGGTGGTGGTGGTGGTGGTGGTGGTGGTGGTGGTGGTGGTGGTGGTGGTGGTGGTGGTGGTGGTGGTGGTGGTGGTGTTGCAGCAGGCGGGGTCAGCCTGGCCTGCATGGCCGGCAATTGTTCCGCCTGAGCATCTCCTTAATTTGGAAAATGTCACCACGTGTCGGACAGCCCAGTGTCTCGCAGGAAGACCAACAAAGTTCGTTGCACGTTCCTCCTAGTTGCCGCGGGTCCTTCAGGAAAGATGATGTCATCAACTGTCCGGTGCCTATGACAGCCTTTTCGCAAGGTGCGGATCATCGCTGCTCTTTGCGCATCAAACTGTGGGCAAAGCCAAATGAAATGTTCAATATCCCCGATGTCACCACAGAAGGCACAGAACGGGGAAGCGTATCTCCCAGTCTTGAATGACCAGGCCGGGGTGTATGCGGAGCCGGTTCTAATGCGGTACAACAGCGTCGCTTCTTCACGAGAAAGTCCATGAATTACACATGCTTGGTGTGGAAACCTGTAGATCGCCTTGAAATGATTGCGTATCAGATCTTTGTTGTTCTGGTACGTCTTGGGAGTTCTTACTTTTGGAAACGATGTACGTGCTTCGCATGCAAGGGCATCAGCCTTTTCATTGCCCTCAATGCCAACGTGGGATGGGATCCACTGGAACTTTATATTAAAACTCTTGCCATTTAGGTGTTTGATTAGTGCCAGAGATTGCCTGGTGAACTTTTCTTGAGGTAGGCCACGATGCAGTCTTTGTAGCGCCGATTTGGAGTCCGTCAGCACTACAACATCTCGTGCAGAAAAGGATCGCAGTTTTCGCAAAGCCGCCGTAATTGCAGCGCTTTCTACCGTTGTGGACGAAACCACGCGATCCAGGCGGCCCGACCATGACACACCCAGGCTGGGTATGCAGAAAGCCGCTGCGCAGCTATCAGTCTGTGTGCACACTGATCCGTCGGTGTACACTTGTAGGTGGCAACGGTACATGGTGCTCAAGTGGTCCAGCGCAAGAAATTTCGCTTCCGCGGCTGGAATGGTGCGCTTCGCTGGTAGATTGGGTACGCTGAAGTTGCACGCAACATCCACAAAAGACCATGGCGGGTCCATAGGGCGCCGTTTAGGCAGTTTCAAGCCTAAATATTGAAATGTGTTTAGTGCCGCGTTGAAATGTGAGCCAGTTCTTGCTCTTAGCCGCCGGAGAAGCGCCGTGCCTGCGAAGGACTCGCCCAGTCTTGACAGCTGCGTCAATAAGGCCTGAGACGCCAAAAGGCGGAGCGGAAGAGACTCGGCTTCATTGGTGACCTTCGTGTTTGAAGCCGCCTGAGGGACTCCCATCGCCAAGCGAAGACCCTTTCTGTGCACTGCCTCTAGGCGTTCGAACTGGCTTGGTGATGGTGATATCAGGGGAAGCTGATAAAGAATGCGGCTTGTTATAAGCGCATCATTCAATTTAAGCATGGACATAGGATTGTTGCCCCAACGGACCCCTGCGATGCGACGAAGAGCGTTGATCCTTTGCACTGATGCAGTTACTATACCATCAACCGCACGTCGCCATAATAGCTTGTTGTCGATGGTAATGCCCAGGAAGCGAACACTTGTTGCACAACGAATTGAGTGGCCTCGAATATTCAGCGACAGACGTGTTGACTTCCGTCGCACTCCCGGGAAGAGCATGAAGGCCGACTTTTCCGCTGATAAAGATAGGCCAAGTGTGAACAAGTGACGCTCAATGATTGAAATAGCGCTCTGTGCTATCCGGGCCAAACGTTTGTGCTGGTACCCTGAGATCCAAATGCAGATGTCATCGGCGTAGATGGATATTTTAACTGCTTTCAGAGCTGAGTGCAGAGTGTCGGGAAGCCTGGCAATGGCAGCGTTAAAAAGCAAGGGAGATAGAACACTTCCTTGTGGGACGCCGAGGGAAACGCGTCTCTCTTCGCTCGTTACATTTCCAAGCTTAACACGGACACAGCGGTCTCTGAGAAATTCATGTACGAACCGAAGAGCATTTCCCGACACACCCATGGCTTGGAGCCCGTTCACGATGCCTGCCTGAAGCACACAATCATATGCCTTGGCAACGTCCATGAAGACGGCGAGTGTCGAGAGTCCGCTGACGCGGTGGTGTTCGATGTGGCTTAATAGGTCCAAAACACTGTCCTGGGCACTCAGTCGTGGGCGAAATCCGGTCATACACGGTGGCCGTCGTCTTCCTTGTTCAAGGTACCAAGTTAATCTTGTACATATTAATCTTTCCATCAACTTAGATACGCATGATGTTAGGCTCTGCCTGCGTTCATGAATACTAATACGAGACTTTCATTCGTTGGAGACATAGTTTTACCGGCCAAGTCGATAGTTCAAGTGCCTGTTGATGCTTGTGGTATTCCAGCAGATAACGTTGACGTTACAGTTCACCCAACCAAGCTGAGCTGTGCGAATAAGGATGTGGTTGTGCCGCATTGCGTGATTTCTGCAAGTAGTGGCAAAGCCTTGGTATGGGTGGTCAACTCCTCTTTCGAGCCGATTGTACTGCCTGGTGGAATAAGACTGGCTGTGTTTGAATTCAACGTCAGAAGCAACGTTAACATTGCAGTCATTAGCGACGATAGGAAAAAGGAAAATGCGTCTGATGCAGCTTGTCCTAGTGATGACATACTAACGGACATGGTGAATAAGCCGCTATCGCCAAAGAAGAGACAAGCTTTAGTTCGAATCCTCTCCAACAATGCATCCGTTTTTGATTTCGCACTCAATAGCCGCAGAATTTCTGCACCACCTTCACGCACTCATCATGCGATTGATATTGGTTCCGCCCATCCCATTCGTCAAAAACCATACAGAGTATCTCCGTCGGAGCGTAAAGTTATTGCTGAGCAGGTGGAAGAAATGCTGTCTAAGAAAGTTATACAAGAGTCGTCTAGCCCCTGGACAGCCCCAGTTATACTTGTAAAAAAGAAGAATGGGTCTTAAAGATTTTGCGTAGATTACCGGTGGCTCAGCTCAGTTACAAAAAAAAAGACGTATATCCGCTTCCCCGCATCGACGACGTTACCGATTGTTTGCACTCTCTTCGTACTTTTCTTCCGTATACTTAAGATCGGGATATTGACAAATACCTATGCACTCTGCCGATAAAGAAAAAAACGACATTTATAACTCCAGGTGGTTTATTTGAATTTAACATCATGCCATTTATTCTACGTAACGGTCCAGCCACGTTTGAGCGTTTTATTGACACAGTTCTCCGTGCTTGAAATGGGAAGTATAATTTTGCTATCTTGATGACGTTGTAAACTTTGGCCGCACGTTTGCAGAATACAATCGTCGACTTGATCTCGTTCTCACGTGCCTTGAAAAAGCAGCACTTACCTTGAATTCGAAAAAGTGCCATTTTGGTGATCGGGAAGCTAGTTTTTGGCCACCTCGTAGACAAATACGGCGTTCGGCCTGATCCCCACAAAATCGCCGCGGTCAGCACTTTCCCTCAACCACGCTCACTACGAGAACTAAGAAGCTTCCTGGGCCTGTGTTCGTATTTCCAGCGCTTTGTTCTTAGCTTCGCCGATGTTGCTGAGCCTCTTACTCATCTGCTCAACAAAGACGTACCCTTCAAGTGGACGAAAGTGTGCGAGTCATCGTTTTCGCAGCTTAAGCTTCTGCTCACTTCTGGGCCTTTTCTTCGTCATTTCGACGCATCAGCCCCATCTGAGCTTTACAGTGTCGCAAGCAGAGTCGGCATTGGTGCAGTATTAGTTCAGCGTCACGGCGACGCCGAACACGAGCCGTTCTTTGAGTAAAGCTGACCACACCCCTCAGGGGCGCCTGTGCAAGTAGGCGTTTGGTGTGTAGCGACACCACGGACCCGAGCTAACGGGGGAGTTTCGGCTCCCTCCCACGCCTAGCCGTGCGTGGCTTTGCCATGTCCGGGGAAAAGGGGATCCTGGGGGTTGAGCCAATGCTGGGTGATTGGACCTTTAAGGCCCCCCGGCAGAGGCAACACACCCCTTTGGCCCTGGCTTCACGTAGACGGCACCCCTGGGCTGACCCACCCAGGGGAAATCGGTAGTCGCCTTTTCCTATTTCTCTCTCTCTCTCTACATCTTAGTCTTTTCTCGTCTTTAAATCTATCCTGTCTTCTTCTCTCTTCCATTTACTTCCAATTTTTCTTGGCGGCAAGGGTTAACCTTGTGTATGTGCTCTGTCTTGGGCACAATACATTTGGTTATAGCGGCTGTGTACAGCTGACGTTGACATGCCTCATATAAATTTAGGACTTGCCACGTCCCCGTGTTGGGCTCCATGGTGGGCGGCTGGCATGGCTGCCGAACTCACATTTAGTTTATGGCTTTTTATTCTCTCCCTTCATTGCACGATCGTCCTCTCCCGAAGAGAGGGCGCACCGAAAACTTTTGCAATTATTTCAGCAAACCGAAAGAAACCTTTCCTCGCTACCATGTAATCCATTGTGAAACCACTGAAAAGAACGCCAGAACTATTTCGCCTTTCTTTGCTTCCAAATGCCTCACCACTACACTTGGACCAGGTTACCAGGCTACAAGAATGGCCAGTGGGGATCTCCTCCTCGAGGTGAAAAGTCAGAGCCAGTATGAAAACCTTTCAAAACTAGAATCGTTTGGAAACATACCTATCTCAATTACACCACACCGCTCACTCAACACTTCCCGAGGCGTTGTATCTGATCAAGACTTGCTTGACCTGACTGAAGGTGAGCTCCTCGAGGGCTGGAAGGACCAGCAGGTGACACAAGTACAAAGAATCAAAATTAGGCGTGATAAGAAGGAAATCCCAACAAAACACATAATTGTGACATTTTGCACCAGCACCCTGCCTGAACATCTCGAAACAGGATACTTGAAGTTGAATGTGAGACCTTACATTCCCAACCCATAACTTTGCTTCAAATGCCAGCGTTTTGGTCACGGCTCTCAGAGTTGCTGCGGCCAACTCACCTGCGGAAAGTGTGCCACCACAGGACACGCTACGAACGAGTGTAAGGTGGAGGATGGGGCCCACTGCGCAAACTGCGATGGTGCCCATCCCGCATACTCCCGAACCTGTCCAACATGGAAAAAGGAAAAAGAAATTGTTACAATCAAAATCACACAAAACATTACTTTCCGTGAAGCCCGTCAACAAGTATCTGGTCTTTTCACAAACAAACCATCGTTTGCCGATGTAGTGCAACAGGGGGCAGCATTACAACGGCCTGCGGCAACTGCCCATGCCATTCACAGTGTGCCCAGGCGGTCGCCAATGCCCCCACCCACGGCGGGAGCAGCCAAGGCTGCCCTGCCACTCGTCCCCACGGCGACAACCAAGGCCGCTGCAAGCTCTTGCAGCGGCCAGGGTATCCCAGCACCAAAGGAGGTTCCTTCGACCTCTAGCCCAAGAGGACCGAAGGTTTCGCCCCCCGAGGTGAAGGAGACCCCAGGGTCGGCCGATATGAAGGCCTCGTCTCACCAGGCGAGGTCCCAAGCCCAAAACAACAGCTCGCAAATGCGGGCACGCAGTGCCTCTGAGGAGGCAATGGACACCACGGCACCCCTGGTGCAGAAAGATCGGCGTAGCTCCCTGGAGCGCGCCAAAAGAAATAAAAAGCCAATAACGGGGCCCGGCGACGGCCCTGTTCTTTGAGTCTTAACGCTTAGCTTAAGAAGCAGACACACCCATTGTTCCTTACACACAGCACTACGTTACCTCCAATGTGGCAACACAAATAATACATTGGAACGTCAGAGTACTCCTTAGAAACCTTGATAATTTTCAAGAGCTCTTTTGCAAACATTCGCCGAAAGTGCTGTGTGTACAGGAAACTCATTTAAAATCTAAAAACACGAATTTTTTGCGTCGGTATGTTCTCTTCCGAAAGGACAGCGATGATGCTGCGGAATCATCTGGCGGTGTAGCCATTATTGTTAATCAAAAAGTAGCATGCACACATTTATCACTGCAAACAACACTAGAGGCAGTGGCTGTTCGAGCAGTTCTTTTCAACAAGCTCGTCACCATCTGCTCTCTGTACATACCCCCACACCACCGTCTTGGAAAACGAGAATTCGAGTCCTTAATAGACCAACTACCCGAACCTTATCTGGTCCTTGGTGACCTGAATGCTCATAGCAGTCTATGGGGTGATTCTTGCTGCGACGCACGAGGTCGTCTCATTGAACAGTTCCTTTTTTTCCTCCGGCGCCTGTCTGTTGAATAAGAAAGAGGCAACATATTATAACCTTGCCAACAAAACCTACTCTTCCATAGATCTCAGGATCGCATCTCCTTCACTTGTACCATTACTCCAATGGAAAGTTCTAAATAATCCCTACGGAAGCGATCATTTTCCTGTCGTTTTGAGTACACAAACATCATACGAATATCCTCCACGAGTTCCCAAATGGCTTATACACAAAGCCGACTGGGAACAGTTTCATAACAAAGCTCACTTATCTTGGACTGACATATGTGAGCTAAGCATAGATGAAGCTGTGCAGTACTTCACAGCTCTCCTTATTAACACAGCAGCTAAATGACTCCCACAAACATCTGGACAGCCCGGCAAGCGACACGTCCCATGGTGGAACACAGGGTGTCGTAATGCGCGAAAGGAACAGAACAGGGCATGGAGGTTGCTGCGCAACTCGCCGACAGCGGAAAACCTTGAGAGCTTTAAGAAAATAAAGTCTCAAGGCAGAAGAACGCGTCGGCAGGCCAGAAGAGAAAGCTGGCAGAAGTTTTTGTCAGGGATCAATTCCTACACACAGGAGGCTAAAGTCTGGAACATGGTCGGTAGGATAGCAGGAAAACAAGTACACACACTTCCACTCGTAAACACTCAGGGTGATACCTTGGAAGATCAGGCAAACTTCCTCGGTGCACACTTTGAACGGGTATCCAGCTCGTCCCACTATACTGACACTTTCCAAAAATACAGAACAAGAATAGAAAAGCAGAAACTAGAACATAAATCCACTAGATACGAGGCATATAACCAAGCTTTCAGTCTAGCTGAGCTCCGAACATCTCTAAACTCCTGCAGTACTTCTACCCCAGGTTCTGACCGTGTGGTGTATGAAATGTTAAAAAACCTACCAGCCGAAACACGAAAAACCTTACTTTGTTTATACAATGCTATCTGGTTTTCTGGCACTATCCCTACCTCCTGGAAAGAGGCTATTATTATTCCCATTTTGAAAAAAGGCAAGGACCCTTCTTTAGCTTCAAGTTATAGGCCTATTGCACTTACAAGCTGCTTGTGCAAAGTATTCGAAAAAATGATAAACTGCCGACTTCTACATATTCTTGAAACAAACAATTTGCTCGACCCATTTCAGTGCGGGTTTCGAGAAAGTAGATCCACCACAGACCACCTTGTTCGTATCGAGGCACAGATAAGAGACGCCTTCGTGCATAAACAATATTTTCTCTCTGTGTTCCTCGATATCGAAAAGGCTTATGATACAACATGGCGTTTTGGAATTCTAAGAGACCTGTCCCACCTTGGCGTGCGCGGAAGAATGTTTCAAATAATTGAAAGTTACCTGTCAAACCGGACATTCCGTGTCCGAGTGGGCATGGTTCTTTCCCAAATATTTGTCCAGGAAGCAGGCGTGCCACAAGGTGGTGTACTTAGCTGCACACTTTTTCTCATCAAAATGAATTCCTTGCACTTGTCCATCTCCCGCAATATGTTCTATTGTACATATGTCGACGACGTCCAGCTTGGCTTCAAGTCATGCAACTTGGCAATGTGTGAGCGGCAGGTTCAGCTGCGTTTAAACAAGGTCTCCAAATGGGCAGATTAAAACGGATTTCGGCTTAACCCACAAAAAAGCACGTGTGTCTTGTTCTCTCGAAAGAGAGGCATGCACTCGGAACCTGACATTCGACTGAACGGGCAACGTCTGTCCGTCAAAGCCGAGCATAAATTCTTAGGCTTAATTTTGGACAACAAGTTGACCTTGGTGCCACACATAAAGTATATAAAAACAAAATTTTTAAAAGCCATGAATGTTATAAAAGTGTTGTCACGTACTACTTGGGGTAGTGACAGGCAATGCCTCATGAATCCGTATCGAAGCCTCGTTCGCACCCGCTTAGATTATGGGGCCGTTGTTTATCAGTCTGCAACTCAAAGTGCTTTGAAGATGCTGGACCCCATGCACCATTTGGGCATCCGCCTTTCTACGGGTGCTTTTCACACCAGCCCCATAGGCCCCATAGAAAGCCTTTATGTTGAGTCAAATGAGTGGTCGCTTCATCTGCAGAGAACTTACATGTCTTTTGTTTATTTCCTTAAGGTGAAAGCGGATAAGAAGCACCCCTCATACTCTACTCTAATGATTTGTCGAGCTCAATTCTGTTTCAAAACAGGCCTTCGATGAGGCAGCCCTTCTCAGTTCGCCTGAAAAGTCTAGCTGAGGAAACTGGAGTCTCACTTGAACACAGCCTAATGGCTCCTGTAGCATATCCACCTCCGTGCAATGGCAGACTATAGACTGTGATGTGTCCTTTCTAGAAGTTACAAAACATGCGCCTATTGCCCATATCCGAACATACTTTCTGGAACTTCAACACAAATACACACATCCTGAGTTCTTTACAGATGCCTCCAAATCCAACTCCTCTGTGTCCTATGCTGCTATCGGCCCATCTTTTTCGGATGCTGGCCCTCTACATCCAGGCACAAGTATCTTCACAGCAGAGGCTTACGCGATACTTGTGGCAGCTAAACACATCAAGCAATTACAAATACCAAAAGCAGTAATTTACACAGACTCCCTCAGTGTGGTAACGGCTCTGCACAGTGTTAAAAAACAAAAAAACCCGGTCCTTGTCTCACTTTACTCCATTTTGTGCACACTCTACACACTCAAACAACATGTTGTAGTGTGCTGGGTGCCAGGGCACCGTGAGATCCAAGGCAACGTGAGGGCGGATCAACTCGCTGCATCCGTCCACAAAAGCACTGCCCCTACACCCATATCGATCCCGGCCCTTGATCTTAAGCCGTCTCTCAAACGAAACCTCAGGGTATACTGGCAGATCAAGTGGGATACACACACACAAAGCAAACTACACGTTATGAAGCCACACCTTGGTCATTGGCTGCCCGTATCGAAATCGCGTCATACAGATATAATACTAACGAGACTCAGGATAGGACACACATACGCGACACACACCTATCTTTTGTCTGGTGACGATCCACCATTGTGTGACAAATGTGGTGAAACATTAACAGTCCTTCACATACTAATCCAGTGCAAACACTTAGAAACTCTAAGAAAACAACATTTTCCATTACCCTACCGACAACATATACCTTTACACCCTACAATGTTCGTCGGTAGGGAACCGCTTTTTAGTCATAAATCATTGTTAGCGTTTTTAAAAGAACTTCATAATTTTCATATCATATACCCGGGCATCCCGTAGCATGACCTCTCCAGGGAGGTTTTTGCTGTGGTGGCTACACAGGAAAGCACTTGCCTCACGGCCCTTGGACGCAAGGGTATGATCCAGTGAGGTACTTGTGCTAATGCCATACATGTCCACCATCGTTTTACATTATCACCAACATTTGTCATCTATTCACACCACACACACATTTCACGGCATGGTTATGATTTTATTACTTGTATGTTTTTCCCCGCCTTACCGCGAGGAATTTTATGGCCCTTATACAGCCGCTAATCACAATCATTGTCCACATTCGTTGTCCCATGAACTGGCGCTCTTTGGCCATCAAATGGCCCTTGCGCCGAAAAACACCATATATCATCATCAAAGCTGACCGCAATTACACTGTTACAGAGCAAGAATGTCTGGCAGGTGTCTTCGCCGTGCACAAGCTTGGCCCGTACATCTATGGCTGCTGATTCTCCATAGTCACAGACCACCCATCACTTTGTTGGCTCACTGGTCTACGAGGTCCAACCGGTCGTCTTGCACGATTGGCGCTCCGTTTGCAAGAATATGACTTTGATGTTTGCTTCAAGAGTGGCCGCCGTCACGCGGACGCTGACTGCCTATCGCAACTTCCCCTTCCCACGACTGAATGCGACGCCGACAATTTAGACGACTGTCTAGCCACTCTTGACTCACGTTTTCCAGATTTGGAAGCGTTCCGTACAGAACAACGTCAAGGCTGTAATGTGGCTCCTTTTTTCTCATCTGCCGTCGATAAGCCGCATCAGAGCCCTTTCTTCATGCAGGATGACATTCTTTACAAGCGAAATTTCGCTCCAAAGGGGGCCCACCTACTTTTGGTTGTCCCCAAATCATTGCGACCCAATGTGCTGCAAGCTATGCACGACGATCCAACATCTTGGCATATGGGGTTCACCAAGACCTATCACCGCACACTGAAACGTTTCTACTGGCCCCGCATGCGTCAGGCCACAGCCTGACCAGCTGCGGGCATTGTCAACGGTACAAGAGTCCGACAAGTGCGCCGCCAGGATTTCTCCATCCCATATCGCCTCCTTGTTTTCCCTTTGAGGTCGTCGGTATTGACTTGATGAGCCCTTTTCAACGACCTATCACTGGGAACCGCTGTATTATAGTCTGTGTAGACCACCTCACTCGGTATGCTGAAACTGCAGTGATCTCTGCCGCAACAGCCGATCACGTTTGTGACTTCCTGCTACGCCATCACCCTCCGGCATGGGCCCCCTCGTGCCATCATCAGTGACCGTGGCCGACCGTGGCCGGCAAGAGACCATCGGCTTTAGCCCGTTTTACCTTCTCTACATCCGTGAGCCACGTACTACCCTCGACACGATTCTCCCATTTTCAGAGCAAGAAAACACATCCCTTGCCGAGACACTCTGTCGCGCAGGAGGCACGGTGCATCGCGCGTCTCCGGACTTTCGCAGCCCAAGACCGTTCAAAGGCTCGCTAGGATAAGCGACATCGGCATGTGTCGTACAGCGAAGGTGATGGTGTGGCTGTGGACTCCATATTGAAAGAGTGGTTCTTATCAAGAGTTTTTGGCCCGCTATACAGCTCTCTTCGTCGTTTTGTCGCGCCTTAGCGATGTTACATACGTGATATCACGCCTCTCATCTTTTGGCCATCGCACCAGAAAAACTGACGTCGTACGTGTCGCCCGGTTGAAGCCATACCACGCGCGACCCTAACTCGCCCAGTGGGCATCGTCTGCAACGGGGGAAATGATACGGGACTTTCATTGAAGTGGGGTAGAGGAAAAAGAAGTGAATGTGTTCTGTGCCATGCCTGACTTCTGCAACCATTGGTCATCCCGCCTGTACAATAAACATCTCTCATCCGCAACAATATTTATTCACTCTGTGTGCAGCGCAGTACACTTGGACGAAAAAGACACAACAATTAGCGTGCACTGTGCATTGCCTTGATATGATTTTGAATAAATAAATCACTCAACAGTCCGAGTCCTATACTGCTGCGACGGCTTAACATGCTAAAACAAATTGGAAAAAATTCAGTAACGTTTTAGGCGAGCTCAAAGCCTGAACGTGTCTCTTCACGACGACATTTCATTACCACAAGACTCGCTAGCCGGCTCTGAAATGTAGTGTGCTTTTTACTATAGCGTTCAATAATCCTAAGGCGCTCTTTTTCTAGTGTACAAAACATTGTAAATTAAGCAAACAACACAGTACTGCTCTTTTTATGCAAACACATGGGCAAACGTACGGCAGACGAGCTCCTGTTTTGTTCAGCTGAATCAGGATCTTAAGATGCCATGCCCCCATCGTCACCGAATAGGACATGCTGCGGCGGAACACATCGCTGGCACCATGCGTTCACTGCCGTCTAAAATGAGCGCCATCATCGCTACCGCTGGGGTCATGAACTTGGAAGCATCACCACTGTGTATTCCACCCATTTTCATTGACAACCAGGCATTACCGGCAAGTGAAGAATGTGTTTACTTAGGCGTAAATATTGCCCATTATTTGAAATTTCAAAACCATGTCACTCATCTTAAAAAGATGTTATCTCACGGAATACGCATCCTCATCAGAGCACGTTCATTTTTATCTCAAGTCCGGTTTTCCCCTCACTTTATTTAGCGTTTGTGCATTCACACATCATTAACTGCATAACCTTATGAGGTAACACGTAAACCATTCACCTAACACCACTACAAGTCATTCAGAATCAGGCTATTCGATTAATCACGTTTAGTTCACCCACAATACTTAACAGTTCCTTCAAGAAAATAAAATTCTCGATGTTGCCGCTCTTGCACAATTCAATCTCGGCACTTTTCTTTTCAAACTCATCAATAAAGAAATATCATTATCATCAATTCATTCACCGTCTTTACTAAATACTAACCCAGCTCATTTTGCGCAGCGTGACAACTTCATTCTGTCCGAAGTACAAACTAATCATGGCAAACAGACCGTTCATTTTGTGGCCATATCATTATGAAATACATTGTCATTTTTAATAAAATTCAAAAAATACATAACTTTTGCCATGAAATAAATATTTTTTTTATTTGCGACACTCACTCTTCTGCTTAACCGGTTTCTCCCTCGCTGTGTCATTCTCTTTTCAGTCTATTCTTTTTTTTTTCCTTTTCATGTCATGCTATTCATATAGATATATATAGATGTATTTTACAGTCTATATTTCTCATTGTATATAGTTGATAAGAGCATCGTCCTTTGATTGTACCTGTATTTCATTTTTAACATTGTATTCTCTTATTTTCGCACTTTTGTTGCTAATCAAATACTTATGTTTACTATTCAAAGGAGGCCCAATTTCAGCGTGTCCTGCGGGACCTCCTCCTGCATATTCCTTTTTTGTTCATCCCATTATGAAATAATAAAACTTGATTTTATTTGATTTTGATTTGATTTGAGTCCATTTTGGCGCCGGGAATGAGTCCTTCCAGTTGTGATCAAACATCCTCAAGTGGTTATTGTATTCTAAATCATTCCTGATTTCATTTCACTTGTTCTATCGTGTCAAACCCAATACAGCTACTCAGCATTCACCACTGAGTCCTTATATTTATTCATAGTCAAAAAGAGACCACGCATTGTGCATGTTCATTATCGTGTCTTCCTCATTCAAGCCTACTGACACACACACACACATACAATGAGGAAACATTCGTGAACTCGCACAGCGCCACGATGTTTCGATATAGGAAACAGGGTATGCTGTCAAATACAGTTTTAGTGCCCCATTATCTCGAAAAAAAAAGGCTTAGAGGGTAGTATTGCACAACGTTTAGTGCAGAGAAGCGTTGAAAGTTGGTACGGGAACAACTGAAAAACCTGCGCAGCCAGACCGAACACGAAGAAAGGATGTATGCGCGAGTTTGTCGTTCCTTGTTTCTTCGTACCCGTCTAGCCGCGCAGATTTTTCTGAAAATTATTGATTGATACGTGGGGTTTAACGTCCCAAAACCATCATATGATTATCAGAGACGTTGTAGTGGAGGGCTCCGGAAATTTCGACCACCTGGGGTTCTTTAACGTGCACCCAAATCAGAGCACACGGGCCTACGACATTTCCGCTTCCATCGGAAATGCAGCCGCCGCAGCCGGGATTCGATCCCGCGACCTGCGGGTCAGCAGCCGAGTACCTTAGCCACTAGACCACTGCGGCGGGGCTTTCGAAAATTATTAGTGATGAGTATCAGCCTAGTTCCCACATTAACAATGATATCCATGTGCTGGTCGACAACGATGCACGCACTCTGCCGTAGCAGACGACACGGTTCAGCTTTGAACCGTTGAAGTGCTCGCGCTCGCGCGAGCTGCTGCCAGCGGGAGATTGCAGCGCTAGTCTTCTTGCAATGCCGGGGGCTCCGAGAGTTCCATCAATTATAAAACAGCCTGTACAAGCATGTAATTATATCAGCAATTTGACGTAGGTGACATCTCATTAAATACTATAAACATGAAAATTCCATGATACAGCAACAAAGCTGGTCATTACATAAAAAGGACTGCTCGTTCACTTATTTCACCATTCCTTTCTACAGAATATCATTGTGCATGCACGAACTGGTGCAATTTTCATTAAAAGCATGGTGCGCGACATAACTTCTCTGGTTGTTTTGTCATTCCATTTGTTAGTGTTCTACATGTTGCAGAACACAACAGACATGCATCACGTTTAGCAAGAACACTTTCTATTTTCTTCTAAAAGGTATTCCTTAAATCAGTAGCATTCGTTCGCGTTGCTGCTTGACTCCTGTGCCAGTGAGGTTCACTGCGCCAATGGAAGTGTTCAAGCAACACGCTTTTGCAGCGTATTTGTTTTTAGGAATCAACACTCACCTCACGTTCTATTCTATATTCATTATTTTTCGCCATCGCATCACACTCATTACTGTGGGCTTGATTATATTGAAGTTATTCTGCAATAAAGATTCCACGCAGGAAAGCAGGATAAAAGCACAGTAATTTAAATGTGACGAGATAGAGATTAGAAAAAAAATCACCATGAAAGAGGTGGAACCTACACGCAAAAGCACATATACCGTGTAATATCATTGCAATCATTGAACATGCATTAACTATAAAAAAGGCACATTTAGAGCATTCATTTGCAACAACTGCACTGCTTGTCACCTTGCAAACTCTGTGAGTTTTTTTTTCCTCCTTTTATAAGTAAGACATCTGAGTTTCAAGGTATTTCGTAAATGCCTGTTGGATGAAAAGTTCCGCAAACGCATTTGTCACATTTCGGTCGCATATAATGCTTTATAACCTGTGAATAGTCAACACATGTACACATACTACATGGTTGAGAGCTCAATTTTCAGGGCTTGTGAAGCTACTTGAATGCAGTACTCGAAAATTTTTTTTAAAAAACACTCAGTAGTGATGCATGATGCGCATGCTGTGATGATGTTGTGGGGGTGCTGTCATCCCTTTAAAGTTGCTTGCGCCTCGTGGCACACGTGTTTCAAGCATAGCCCGCATTTCGGGTTCACCACTATCAAGCGCTATAGGTGGCGTTGTACTCGCGAGCATTTATCCCCAGTACCATCAACATCATCATGGTTATCGAACGGTAGTGCCAGAGGTGATGCCTGACGGAGCCTTGATGGTGGCCGAAGAGAGAGAAGCGTTTCTCTTTGGCGGGTGGCGGTGGCGCGAATGGTTTTCTCTAGAAGTGGGTCCCCGGTGCGCGGCACCGCGGGTTGCGCAACGAGGCCCTCGTGGTAAGTTAAACGTGTTTGAAGCCGCCTAAGTGTGTTCTTGTGTTTGTTTTGTCATTTTGAGTGGTGTAATATTGTGTAAGGTTCTTCAGCGTGTTGATCACAATTGATGTTATATTCGGCTGACGATATCGTCGTTCTAAAAGTAGTTAAATAAATGCGTATTGTTTGGTTCGATTCGATCTTGTCAACAGCGTCGGTTCACTCCAAGACCAGGGTTTCTCTCCACAAACAGACGACACAAAGTGTAGTAAAAAAAGTACAAGGTAAACAGAATAGATAGAAAAATCACATATAACATTAAACTGAAGTTCACAGCACGGCACTTCACCAAAGATGCATCTGTTTCAACCACTCAATTTGCAGGCTACGATCACCTGCCCTGCTTGTTCCTACCTGTCTGGCACGTGTGCACTGTTCTCTGATGGTAATTCATCGGCTTGTCCTTCTGCATCATTCATGCTGACACTGGACAAGCAAATCTGGACACACATCTGGCCGCTAGGAGGATTGATGACTACGCCTGACGGAATCAGCTCAGCATACTTAAGCGAATCACCGGCAAACCACTTCGGCCACGTTACCGCAAAAAATATGCATGTGTTTTCACTTAATTTACAGGTTAGTGACTACAAATACACTGTCTGTATAAGGAGTAGCAATTACTGTTTGATGGCGGTGCCGGGCTCAGCCGAGTAGTCTGATGCATTGAAACGATTTTTGTCACGAATATCTAGCCTTTGTCTGCTCATCTTTGACCTACTGCTCGTTTTGTGAGGTGATGTTTAATTAAACCCAGGGCCCATGAGCAAGGCCGAGTGTGAAGCCTTCGCCATAGCTATGTCAACAATACACAAATTATAGGAAGGGCATGCAGCCTATCAATACAATTATGTGAAACAATTGAAAAACTGACGGCTTCTACGAATGAAGTTAGTCGTTTGACTGAACGTATTGTCACGCTTGAGGCAACTGTCACGTCACGTTCGGCAACCGATACCGGTAGGGATTATAATATCCTGCACCGAATTTCGGACCATTGAACTGAGATTACGTCCCGATGCAACGATATTGAGAACATACAGGGGCGATCTAACTTGCTCTTTTTTTTTTTGGACTAGAAGATGGCCCTAACGAGGGATTGGGCAGCATCTGAAAAAAGAATTATCGACTTCTGCTCTGAAAAATTCAGCATTCCTTTCACTGGCACACAATTCGAACGTGTGCTCAGGCTGGGTAATATTCACAGACAGCATACAGAAGCCCATAATAGAGAAACTGACCGTCTTCAAAGATAAGCAGCCAATTCTTGCGTCTGCTCCAAAACTAAGAGGGCTTAAATATTCTGTCGGGGAATATTTTTCTCTAGCTAAAGGACAGGAAAAAAACCTATTTTAATATGCTTAAACGCAAAAAAGCCATTTAAGTTTTCAGTTGGCAGGCTCCGCATGAATGGCAAAAGCTACATACTCGATCGTGTTAGCAAAACCATTATTTTATCAGAAAGACAGCTTTAACAAAAACATGCGCACAAAAGCACCGCCAAGAACCTAAAGCACATTTGGCTATTCCTTCTCTTCTGATATCATTTAATAACTAACATTAGAAGCATATTACTCAAACTCGAAGCAATCTGATTTTTTAGAAGACAGTATTTCTGATACACACGTACTCACAGAAACTTGGCTGTACCCTGCAATCACAAATAACGAAGTTCTTGCTGCAGTGAACATTATAGCATTTACCGCAAAGATCGCGTCAATAGGAAATGTGGTGGTGTACTTCTTGGGGTAAAAAAAATGCTCACTTCTTATGCACTCAATCTGGATGCACCCATTGAAATAATTTGGATAGTCCGTGTAACTGAACACGCTAAAGTTCTGGTTGGCAATTGCTACCGTCCGCTTGATTCTAGTTATACAATTGTATGCGACCTTCGTCAAAGCACCTAACCGCCAAAGATTTTTGCCCTACAGATGTAGTTTACCGCTTGGTGACTTGAACCATCTGCTAACTGATTGGACAAACTTATCATCATCATGCTGCCTTTCAACAGAGTTCATTAACTTAGCATTGGACTTTATCCTCTCACAAGTCATCGATCTAGCAGACCGTGGTTCAAACACGTTGGACATGTACTAGTCGCCCGCGTCGATATCCTTCTCTTTGATAACTTTCATTAAATTATTTGCCTTGCGGGTCAGTTCGTTGAATTTGGCGCGCGTAACTTCGAGCTCCAGCCTGATGCTTGCGCATTCGTTACATTTGTATATGACTTGTGTGTGTGTTCGCCAGAGCGTTGGTATTGCAGTCATTTCTGCCCAGCCTACCTTTTTAGTTTTCTTGTCGTTGTTTTTTCTTCTCTTGGCTTGGGTTTGGGTTCCTTTCGTCCTGCTGCTACCTCGCTGTCAACGTCTAACGCGATTGGCTGCGGTTCGCGGAGGTGTCCCCCTCAGAGCTGAACCATCGTCGCTTGTCTTTCCCATCGCTGCCGTCATCGCGGCTACGTTAGTTATTCCTCCCACTGTATTTTACTTGGTTGTGATTCGGCAGGCGTTTTGCCTTTCTCAGGCGGTCTTTGCACTCGCGAGCACCAGTGAGATGCGCTTCACCACATAACATACACTTGGGCACCGAAGTACGCCCCGTTTCAGTGTTGCACAGTCCTCACTGTCGGCACATACGCAGTTTTAGTGTCGCAAAAACGTCCGAACGGTGACCCAGTTTGACGCAAATGTACCAGACATGCCTTGTGGGTCGGTAGAGGTGACAAGGTTCCTCACCTCCGTAGTAGTTCACGAGCCTCGGTACCTCCCTTCCATCGAAAATGACCACCGCTGTCTTGGATTTTCCTAGCATTCTGGCTTGTAAGATCTCGACCCCTTGCGTGTCGACCCGAAGATGCGCCATGAGCGCCTCAGGTGGTGTGCCCGCGTCGATGCCATGAACGACTCCGCGAACGACCCCGTCCGGGATCGCTACGTATGCGTTCACATCGTATGACTCGCTGTCAAGGGTCAGATTAGAGATTCTTCATATGATATTAGCAGCTTCCTCCTGGGGTGTGCAAGCAATGATGATGTTCGAGTCGTTTTGAAGCCTTACAAGAAGGTCTTCATCCTTGCATGCTTCACTGTTTCCACACGCAGCGGCGATGGCTCGCGCCACTTGATTGTTGGTCCTTGCATCAGTCCTTGCTTTGGTCTGATGATTACTTTGATGGCGTTCTTCGGAAGCGGCCACAACTTTCGACAGAAGGGCCGCTTCGTTTCCTCTTTGCTCTCTAGTGCATTCCTTCCTGCGTTGGAAGTGACATCGTGTTGATTGTTTCGAGATTCTCCGGAAACTATCGCAGTCCCAGTCGCTGTGGTTGCGTTCCTTCGCTTCAGTCTCTTGCGATTTTGCTTGCTCAGGACAAGCTTCCAGTTTGAATTCGGCTCATCATGCGTCCTTGGTCGGTCGGTAGTCCAGCGGCCTATATTTTCTGCATGTTTGTGTGAATCCATTTCAGAAGTGCCACTCGTAGTGGGCGAACTGACTTGACAGCCACTTAGCCCAGCCGAAAGACCTACTTATCTATATTGGTTCGTTTCCTTTGCTAAGCCTAACCTCGCCTAGGCTTAGCTCCCCTCCTAGGCTTAGCGCCCCTGTGTATTCCCTATGATGAGATCCATAGCGCGCTAGGCTTAGCTGGGCCGCCCCCGCTTCAACCATTCAAAGGCTGATAAATGCCGGAAAATAGCACTCACAGTCTCGAGGATTATATCCACGGATGCTGCTCGTTGATGTCTCTTCGTTCGCGTTAACCTCGTGGTGCAGCGATGATTTCGTCCGGGTAAAATGGTCTTTGCTGGTGGAGCCCAAGTGAAGCACCCCCACCCCACTTAGTCGAGCGCTCTCGAAGCAAAACTGGAACGAATTCTGTGACACGCTCAAAGGCACGCTAGGGGCTGCCAAAACTTGGGCGCTGCTCAGAAACGTGATCGATCCAACCAAGTCCAAAACAGAAAATAACAAGGCGCTACGCAAAATTGCCTACAACTTCCAAGGTAATGATGTGCAGCTACTAGGTAAAATAAGGGAACGATACATTAGGTCTGTGAACATCGATGCCTGCACGGACCTCTATCGAGGTGCCAAAAACGAAAAACTCGACCGCCCCATTACGTAAGAAAAAGTGTACGCGGCAGTCAGAATGGCCATCAAGAACACAGCTCCCGGAGCATACAAGATCGGCAATGCGATAATAAGAAACCTGGGGCCGAAACATATCAAATCTATCACGGAATTCTTGAACAAGCATTGGGAAGCGGAGACCGTTCCATTGGAGTGGCGACACGCACAAATCATCACCATCCCAAAGCCAGGCAAAGAGCCGAGCTTAGAAAACCTACGAACTATTTCACTGACTTCATGCTTAGAGAAACTATATGAACGAATAATCACGATCAGGCCAAATACCTACCTGGAAGACAATGACCTCATGCCTCCCACGATGTTTGGGTTCCGTCCAAAGCTTTCAACGCAAGATGTCTTACTTCTCACCAAAGAGGAAGTTCTAAGCAACGTCCCCAAGTATGGAGAACATGTATTACTGGCGCTTGACCTCAAAGGTGCCTTTGAGAATGTCAGTCATAACGCCATACTAGCGGCAATAACTTGAATTGCGGGAAAAAAATCAACGGCTTCGTCAAGGCCTTCCTGACTGATAGGAATACGACCATAGAAATGGGCGACCTGCGGTCAGACACGTTCAGGCTGCCCAACAAGGGCACGCCGCAAGGGTCCGTGATCTCACCCCTTCTGTTCTAGATTTCAATGGTCGAGCTGGCAGAACTAAATGCTATGGATGGCATCCGGCATGCAATGTACGCTGATTAAATCACCATATGGACGACGGAGGGCTCGCTGGGACTCAAGTAAGGAAGACTACAGGTGGTTGCCAATTGTGTAAAAGAATACGCAAAAGCAAGACAACTGTCTTGTTCACCTGAAAAGTCGGAAATAGTTATCGTGCACAGGCCCAGGCAGAACGATAAGGTCGACTTAACTGTCACACTGACCAGGGTTTGCATACCGGCAGTACAGACATTAAGGCTTCTGGGAATGTGGATTCGATTTAACCCCAGGGCGGACCACACAATCAGACTGCTGTCTGGGTCGGCGGCCCAGATAACGAGAATAATCACACGCATAACCAACCGAAGAAACGGCCTCAAATAAAATGACACCCTCAAGATTGTAAGAGCACTTGTGGTGAGTAGAATCACCTACAGCCTCCCAACCAGCATTTAAACAAAAAAAAAGGAGCAAGTGGAAGCAATCTTAAAAAAGGGTTACAAGATAGCCATAGGACTGCCAACAAGCACGGCAACCATTAACAGACCTCGGCATAACATGTACCTACGATGAACACAGGGAGGCACCGCTTGCCTCTCAGAAGACTAGACAACAGCGCACTACGACAGGACGAGCCATCCTCCAGAGATTAGGCTACCAAGATAGTATACGGGAACTGGACCGCACAGTAGACGTACCGATTGAGATTAGATCTACAATCACTCCTATTCCTAAACGCATGCACCCTACGCATCACCAGGGAAGGCGCAGGGCCAGGGCACAGAGTATTACTAAGACCTATCAGAACAGAAAAAAAACTTCGTCTATGTTGATGCTGCTACATACATGAACGGGAAAGACGCTGTGGTGACGATGATCGACGCTCAATTACGGGAGAAGGTCTGCGCATCACTGAAGAATTGCACCGTGTTAGATGCTGAGAAGGCTGCCGTCACTCTAGCGGTCGCCGAAGGCAACATATCAGGGCAATCGCTTGTAATAATGACGGACTCTCAGGACGTCTGCCGGGGATACACAAATGGTAGTGTAGGCCGAAAAGCCACCGGAATCTTAAACACCGGTGGTATGAGCAACAAAAAACACCAAATAGTATGGGCCCCGGGGCATGAGGCTATTGCCGGGAACGTTCAGGCCTATCTAATATGCCGAGGATACACTAGCCGAGAGAAATCGATGGCCGGGAGCGTCGAGGCGGTAGCCTGCATTTACAGGGACATTCTGCAGCATTTCTGCCCCACTGGAAATTGGACAGGGAGCAGTCGGTATCCTGGCGGCAGCTACAAACAAATTCATACCCATGCTTACACATTTACAGTAAAATACACCCAAGACAATGCAGAGACACGTGTCCCTGGAGTGGCGAGAAACCCACAGTATACCACACAACATGGGGATGTCAAAGTATAACGGCAGTACGCGTCATACAAAACATCATGCCGGAGCAGTGGGAGGCTGCGCTGTCCAGCCGGGAAGCAGACGTCCAGATCTGGCTGGTTGAACGCGCCAGACAGGCAGCAAAGGCCGCAGGAGTCTTGTGCTGAGGACCCATCCACAAGCGTTCTGCAAAACAGCACTTGGCAGAACAGCTCCAGGGGAAAATAAACTTTAATCTTTCTCTCTCTTTACTTGTTTAACTATCGAGCTTTTTTATGCGGTGAAATGATAGCCTTTATTTTAACCAGCTAGTTGTAATCTCTTGTTTTAAGAGTTGCTGACCTTATGAAATGTTAGTTTTTGTTACACCTCATTGTGCTAATGATGTTACGAGTAACTTCTTTAATAATCTATATACAGCGCACAGAGCTCGACGAGTAAGATGGCGCCAGACCAGCATCCAACGGAAAAAACCCACTTCGTCCTCCTCTTTCTTGCAGCCGTGTTTAGCCGCATTTTCGTATCATAACCCCCGGCGGTAGAAGCACCGTCCCGGTGCTAAATTTACGCAGATGATGTCGAAGGGGGGTAATAGGGCTTTAGCCGAGCCACGTGAACGGTGTCGCTCGGAGCTGACGATGACTTTGTGGGATCAGTTGGAACAATCTCGTACGTGACGTCTGTCACTTTGCGAACGATACGGAATGGTCCAGTGTAGGGCGACAACAGTTTTTCCGACAGTCCGACACGCCGAGTAGGTGACCAGAGGAGCACGAGAGAACCCGGAGAAAAGTGCACGTCCCTATGGTGAGAATTGTAGAGCTGTTGTTGGCGCGCCTGTGAAGCCTGTAGACGGTTACGGGCGACTTGGCGCGCGTGGTCGGCGCGGGCAATGGCTTCACCAGCATATTCAGTGGCCGCAGGTAGTAACGTGTCTAAAGGTAGAGTTGGGTCCCGGCCATATAGTAGGTAGAAGGGCGAATATCCGGCAGTGTTGTGACGAGATGAGTTGTAGGCGAACGTCACATACGGCAAATGAATGTCCCAATCGTGGTGGTCTGGCGCAACGTATTTGGCAAGCATATCGGTTAGGGTCCTGTTAAGGCGCTCCGTGAGGCCATTTGACTGGGGATGGTACGACGTAGTAAATTTGTGCTTGGTATGACAAGACCTCAGGATTTCATGAACGACAGCTGATAAGAACGTGCGACCACGGTCGGTGAGAAGTTGACGGGGAGCACCATGCACTAATATTATGTCGTACAGCAAAAAGTCCGCAACGTCGGTAGCGCAGCTGGTCGGGAGTGCTCGTGTGATTGCGTACCGCGTAGCGTAGTCCGTGGCAACAGTAATCCATTTATTTCCGGCTGTGGAGAGTGGAAAAGGGCCCAACAGGTCGAGACCAACTCGGAAGAAAGGCTCGTTGGGAACGTCGATCGGCTGAAGGTAGCCGGCTGGGAGGGCAGACGGCGTTTTGCGACGCTGACAAGGCTCACAAGCGGCGACATAGCGTCGAACAGAGCGGGCAAGTCCAGGCCAAAAAACCCGACGTCGTACTCGATCGTACGTGCGAGAAACGCCCAAATGGCCCGTTATGGGAGCGTCATGGAGTTGATGCAGGACAGAGGAACGCAGGTGCGCTGGGATGACAGGAAGTAAGTCTGATCCGAAGGAATCAAGGTTTGGGCGATATAGGATCCCGTCTTTCACCAAAAACATTCGTACGGACGGGTCGCGTGGCGTTGACTCCAGTTTGTCAATGATGGCTCGTAAAGAAGCATCCCGACGTTGCTCTTCGCCAATGTTTAACAGCTGCGACACGGAAAAAACGTCCGTGATAGCGTCGGTATCGGTTGCTTCGTCAACAGGGTAGCGGGATAAACAATCCGCATCCTGATGTAATCGCCCTGTTTTGTACATTACAGAGAACGTGTACTCTTGAAGGCGTAGAGCCCAACGAGCGAGACGTCCCGTGGGGTCTTTCAGGGAGGCTAGCCAGCAGAGCGCGTGATGATCCGTGACAACACGGAATGAGCGCCCGTACAGGTATGGGCGAAACTTGGCGACTGCCCATACAAGGGCGAGGCACTCGCGCTCCGTGATGGAATAGTTGCGCTCGGCTGGAGATAGTAGTCGACTTGCGTAGGCTATAACACGGTCGTGTCCGCGTTGTTGCTGCAATAGCACAGCTCCTATGCCGTGTCCACTGGCGTCCGTGTGAACCTCGGTTCGGGCTAATGGATCAAAGTGAGCCAAGATTGGTGGCGTTGTAAGCAGTGTCGTAAGTTGCGAAAACGATGACGCTTGATCATGGCCCCAGGTAAACGACGCGTCTTTCTTCAAGAGGTCTGTGAGTGGGCGTGCGATGGTCGCAAAGTCCTTAACAAAGCGTCTGAAATACGAGCACAACCCCACAAAACTGCGGACATCCTTTGTGGTCCTCGGAACGGGAAAGTTCGTGACTGCACGAATTTTCTCTGGGTCTGGACGCACGCCTTGGGCATCGACAAGGTGGCCAAGCACGGAAATTTGGCGACGAGCAAAGTGGCACTTGGAGGCGTTAAGCTGGAGTCCGGCTCGGCGAAAAACGTCCAAAATAGCTGACAAACAATCGAGATGCGAGTCGAATGTGGGCGAAAAGACAATAACATCGTCAAGGTAACACAAGCAGGTGGACCATTTCAACCCTTGAAGCAATGAGTCCATCATTCTTTCAAATGTGGCTGGTGCATTGCAGAGTCCAAAGGGCATCACCTTAAACTGATAAAGACCATCAGGAGTGATGAATGCGGTCTTCTCGCGATCCATCTCGTCGACGGCTATCTGCCAGTACCCTGACCGAAGGTCAATAGTTGAAAAATAGGTGGCACCGTACAGGCAGTCGAGGGCGTCGTCGATGCGAGGTAAAGGGTAAACGTCTTTTTTGGTAATTTTGTTAAGGTGACGGTAATCGACACAAAAGCGCCATGTTCCATCTTTCTTTTTAACAAGGACGACTGGAGACGCCCAGGGGCTGCATGAAGGCTCGATAATGTTTTTCGCAAGCATTTTGCCAACTTCATGTTGTAATATTGCACGCTCCGACGCCGACACACGGTAGGGGCGTCGGTGAATGGGGGTTGCATGGCCAGTATTTATGCGATGGGTGACAATGGTCGTTTGGCCTAAAGAGTTGCTGGCAAAGTCGAAAATGCTACGATAGCCCTCAAGAACGTGGCAAAGCGCTGAAGCTTGCTCAGACGTGAGGTCCGATGACACCATTCGCTCAATGTCGGCACCCCAAGAACGTGATGGAGTGGAACCACTGACTGAGCTGCAGCAATCGTCAACTCTGAAGGGCTCGACATGGTCATCTTGGAGAGCAGTAATTTTGGCCAGGGAGATACCCTGTGGCAGAACTTGGGTGGTGACTGAAAAGTTGACCAGTGGAAGGAAGGTGCGGTTTTTCTTAATCGTCAGAATCATATGCGGCACAGCAACCCCATGCGTAAGCATCACTGCAGGAATCGGGGCCACCATGTAATCACCATCAGGTACTGGCGGCGTGGAGGATAAGTCGACATGTGTGACGGAGTTAGGAGGGAGACGCGTGAAATCAATGCAGCAGAGGCTGGTTTGCGGTGGGCTAGGCGGGTCGGAAAAGAGAGGTAAATCGAGATGGAGAGAGCCAGCTGAACAGTCTATGAGGGCAGAGTGCGTGGCTAGAAAATCCATACCGAGAATGAGTTCATGAGGGCAATGTTCGATAACGGCGAAAAGAACGACAGTGCTTCTCTCCCCAATGGACACTCGCGCAGAGCACATGCCAAGAATTGCGGCAGTTCCTCCATCGGCGACTCGTACAGCTCGGTTGAGGGCGGGCGTGACAACTTTTCTAAGTCGGCGGCGAAGGTTAGCACTCATAATGGACACATGCGCGCCAGTATCTATCAACGCACTGACACGAACATTGTCGACAGTAACGTCCAAAAGGTTCCGGTTCGTTGTTAACGTTAATCGAGGATTTCTTACGAAGGTCGTCAACGCAGCTCCACCTCCAGAAGCTGCACGGCCTAGTTTTCCGGTCGGAGATGCTGCGAATAGGTCGGGGAGGCAGCACGGCGTTGTGGGGGCGACCGGGACTGACGACGAGCAGGGGACGGTGACCGGTCGTAGCGAGGTCTGCTGAGAGGTGCTGTAGGAGCGGAAAATGTGGTCGGCGTTGATGAAGAAAGTGATGGGGACGATTGGCGAGCAGAAGTGGTGGGATACTGAGGTGCATAATGGGACGGTGGAGCCCAGCGGCTGCGGCAGTGACGTGCGATATGACCAACGCGTCGACAGTTGAAACATATGGGCCTATCATCAAGGGTACGCCATTGGGCCGGATTGCGTTGTATGCGAGGAGCAGAAGGGGGACGAAAAGAAGGTGCAGCAGAGTATACGGCAGGTACAGGATGTAGGCCGACATTCGATAGCTCTTGACGAACGACGGCTTGTATCAAAGAAATCGTGGTCGGGGAAGGCGTAGGCGTCGGTAGTGGCGTGGCTACCGGTTGTGCTGCCTCGACCTCTCGACGAATGATGCGTGTGAGGTTGTCACATGGAGGGGCCTGGTGGAAGGCGTCGTCACACGAAGAGGTGGCCGCTGTGTTCGGAAGGCGCACGATGTTTTGGGCTACACGGCGGGCTTTAGCTTGTTCGAGACGTCGGCATTCTTTAAGGATGTTGTCGATGCTCGAGATGTTGTTAAAAACCAGCAGGTTGAAAGCATCATCGGCTATGCCTTTCAAGACGTGGTTAACCTTTTCGTCTTCGGACATGGACTGGTCGGCCTTGGAACAAAGGGCCAAAACGTCAAGAATGTAGGAGACGTACGATTCGGTAGAAGACTGGGCCCGTGTGGCAAGAGTCTTCTTCGCAGCGAGCTGACGACCAGATGAATCGCCAAACAGGTCACGTATCTTTTCTTTGAAGAGATCCCAGCTCGTTATGTCGGCTTCGTGGCTTTCAAACCATGTTCGGGGAGTGCCGTCCAGGTAGAAAAGCACGTTGGCGAGCATGAGCGTGGGATCCCAGCGGTGAGTTGCACTGACGCGCTCGTACCGCTTCAGCCAAGTGTCGAGGTCGATTGTACCATCACCGGAGAAAGTGCCGGGATCCCGGAGGTGCGGGAGTGTGACGTAGGTGGTGGCTTGGACTGACGAGGGCGGAGTAGAGGAAGTACCAGCAGTCGAAGCAGTCGAAAGCTCACCGATGGTGCGACCGCTGCGCGTCTCCATCGAGGTACAGGGGTCGTCCACCTCCACCAATAATGTTACGAGTAACTTCTTTAATAATCTATTTACAGCGCACAGAGCTCGACGAGTAAGATGGCGCCAGACCAGCATCCAACGGAAAAAACCCACTTCGTCCTCCTCTTTCTTGCAGCCGTGTTTAGCCGCATTTTCGTATCAATATTATTAACCGGCACTGTATAGTTGTTCCTTACAAGTTTACTCCCGCATTCACTGTAATCCCCAATACTCAATGCCTTTGGGTCTGTAAGGTATTTTCCAATAACTAAATAAATGAATAAAAATGGAGACCTCCTCCGCCGTGTTGAAGCAGTGGTTATGGTGCCCGGCTGCTGGCCCAAACGTCGCGGGTTTTATCCCAGGGTGATTTTGATTGATTGATATGTGGAGTTTAACGTCCCGAAACCACCATATGATTATGAGAGACGCCATAGTGGAGGGCTCCGGAAATTTCGACCACCTGGGGTTCTTTAACGTGCACCTAAATCTGGGCACACGGGCCTACAACACTTTCGCCTCCATCGAAAATGCAGCCGCCGCAGCCACTAGACCACCGCGAAGGGGCGTGGGTTTTATCCCAGCCATAGTGATCACATTTTGAGGTAGGCCAAATGGTAGATGCCCTTGGAATGTGTGATGTCAGTTCAAGTTAAAGGGCATCAGATGGTTGAAATTTTCGAATCCCTCCGCTACGGCGGCTCTCATAAACACGCCCAGTTTATGGGACGTAAAACTCGGGTATATTGTTATTAGAATTAAGACCTATCGGGGAACAAAGTTGTCTGACAAACTAGCATTTTGGCAAGGCGATTCGTCAGAATGTTGCATTCCGTGGCACTAACAGGAAAGGGACCCTTAGGGCGCGTTCACATTTGGCCTCGAAGGGAGTGAAAGCGGCAAAACTTCCTGGGAGTTTTCTTATTTCGCTGCCTACGCAGGCAGAAAACCACGCCGCGAGGCCGGAATGAAAAATGCCCCCACCTCCACGAAGGAATCGTCAGGAAATGCAAATGCGTTGCGTAGCGTCCATAAGGGCACGTTCACACTTGAGAAGTGAAAATTAAAATGCCAAAGCTACCAGAAAACCACAACCGCACGCGTCGAAGATGTTCACATTCATTCATAAACGTCCGATTCTACAGTGGATGAATGGATTGGCATGGCTGTACCCTTTAGATCGGGCGGTGGCTAACCCCACCAAGCCGTAATACCTAATGAACCAAAAACTAGATTTATTTTTTTCCCTTAAATAGTGAGGTTGAGGATTCGTACTTTGCAGCGAAGGGTTCAATTTTCACACGTGCCTTTACTTTAGCCACCAATCAGTTAACCTCCTTCTAGTTAATTCTACCCGCTTAGTCTATTTTGCCCTCACTGTCCCAAAACCCCAGCGCTTTGAAAAACTCTGCGCCATCATCCTGAACTATAGGGTGAACCCCTGTACAGAACATTATCAAGTGTTCGGTAGTTTCTTCTTTCTCTCCACACGCACTGCATACTGTGTCTACCCTTTCGTATTTGGCCCGATATGTCTTGATTCGCAATACTCTCGTCCTGGCCTCAAACAGTAGAGAACTACCCGAGTATTATCATAGACCCTTTCCTTGGCGATCTCCTGCCTAAAAGTTCGATAGATCTCTAGCGCGAACTTCTTAATCATGCCAATTCTCCACATATCGGTCTCAGCTTCAGTCGCCTTCTTCTTAACCAATAATTCTTTTTGGTTTGGCCCCCTGCTGTTTTCGTCTGCTTATACGTCGACACCTCCTAAAGCAGCACCCAGACCAGCATGTGACGAATGGATCGTTCCCTCGCCGTGTTCTCGGCCGTGACTTGCCTCGTAGTTCCCGAGCGTTGTTGTACAAACTAAGAGTGGGCTCTGTGCTTGTGCACGAAAGATTACACTGTCAAGGGCATGTGGACAGCCCGTTGTGCGCAGCTTGTGGCGTCTGCGAAACACTTGAGCATCTTGTAGTGCACTGTTTTACATTTCCTACGCAGCGGTCTTTGTTGATTGAGGAATATCAACTCCTGGGACTCAAGTGTGCGACTCTAGACGACTACCTCTTTCCGTTTCCGAGTAGTAGCGCTTCCCGACGCGACCAGGCCCACCGAGCTCTCCTTACATTCATGAACCAAACGGACCTGGCCATCCGTTTATAGACGGTCTCTTTTGTTTTTACTCATACTCGTCAAAGTCTTCATCATTTTTTCACTTCCTCATCTTCTTTCCTCTTTCTCTCCTCTAATCCTTGTTTCCTCTGTTTATTCCCTCCTCCCGAAAGAGTGAGCAGGCGTAGTGCCCCTCAAGGTTGCAGTTGCCAGCTTGCTCTCTCCCTCTTTCCTCTGCGTTTTTGTGTATAAGTGTATGCAAATCAAATAAATAAATAAATAAAATAATAATATTACCTGCATTTGGACCATGTGTTGCAGCTTTGACATTTCGTTTTGTTTTGAATGCAGTACAAACAAACCCATTAGAAAGCTTCTCTCGGACGTGTCAGCAATTAAACGCAAGACTATAAGCGGGACGTATGCAAGCGCAAATCACGGGATCGAATCCCGGCCGCGGCGGCTGCAGTTTCGGCGGAGGCACAAATACTGAGGTGCGTGTACTTAGATTTAGGTGCACGTTAAAACACCCCAGGTGGTCGAATTTCTAGAGCACTCCTCTACGGCGTCTGTCATAATCATATGGTGGTTTTGGAACGTTAAACCTCTGCTATTACTAATATCAAAGCACAGAAGCTCATAGAAGGCAAAGCGTGAGGTGACAGCGTATGCTAAGGTGGCACCATCTCGCGGCTGTCGATACTAACTGCATCAGCCACGGCTCCTCCCTGAACACACTGCCCCATATTCTAGTACGCTATAGCCAAACAGAACTTTGCCCGTGTTTAAATCTTGGCATTATCCTGAGGATCACTGCAATGAAAGCGCAAGACAGGTTTTACTTTTTTTTTATTCCTAGCAGCTGCAAATGAGCTGCGACGCTAGAAACATTTTCTCAATTCACCACAAGCAAGAGTCTCACCTTCTGTGCGTCATCAGAGTCATCCGGGAAAGAAAAGAGCGTCGGGACGGCGTCGTCCTGAAGACGGGTCCTCGAACCCACGCGCTTGAAACACGACTTGTCAAAGTGGTCGCTGCATAGACTGCTGCCCGGAGACGGTCTCCACGTGTCCCTCTTCAGATTAACGAGCCATTTCTTGAATATCTGCGGCTTGGAACGCGGCAACCTGCGTGACAGACGCCGAACTGTTTTGGCACCTTCGACTAGGAGCAAACGGACATTTCCCATCGCCAGTTGCTCGTCAAGTGCGCAAAAACGAATGGGGTTTTGGGCTACCCACGCATGAAATGTCTTCCCCGAAGACTTTCCCGGGCGGCTCGTGCAGTTCGGCGTGCAACAGGCTGGCATTACTTTGAAAAAAGAAGGAAATATGGTGCACAATAAAAAAAAAACTAAAGAAAATCTGGCTCACCGGTAGCCATCGTCTATCCGCGCCGCTCGTTTTCGGGACAAAGACGGCTACGTCCGGCCCATGCAGCAGCTGTTTCGTTGTGACGTTTATTCGAATCTAGGCTATGGTGGCTAGAAGGGGAGGTGGCAGCATCGCGCGCTGCGGAGGTTGGCGGAGAGGGTGTCAGTTGTTCATACCGACGAGCGGTGGCGCGCGTGTCGTTTTTTAGATGCCCCTCTGGGCCGAAGCGGAGCACGTGCGTTTCCGCGGCTTGCGTTCGTACTGTTCGCACGATGCTCGAAGTGTTGAAGCCTCTTCACACGGCATATCGTGATGGCTAAACCAGTGAAGCGCCAGACTCACTGCTTCGCGCCCGGATGCTCTACCGGGTACGTTTCAGCCCGAAAGGCAGGTGTAACAAGGTTTGTTTTTACCGTACCGAACGATGAGGACCGGCTGAAAGCATGGCAGCGGTACGTTCCACGTGGTGACAAACTAGGCAGCCACCATATTTAGGCAGCGTTAGCAGCTTGTCTGAATTTAATGTCAATCATTTAACTCATTTTCGGGAGAACTAAGTGAATCGCAGTCGCATTGCTTGGTACGTATATCGCCGGAGTAGCGTTCCCTAGAAATGAAGCAGTGACAAGCATCGACAATCACTCTTTCAGTTAAATGTGAACTCATAGTATTGACCGTCTTGTAACAGTCATGGTTGTGCAATTTGCTCATATATTCGTAAATAATTTTAAATTACCGTGAAACAATGCGCAAAAACGAAAATTGTGTAGCTCTCTTCGTGCATCATCTCTAATGACGTCACATACTACCTTGAGCAACGTTTTCTTTTTTTTTTTTTTTTTTCAGTTTCGGGACGCTCCGTTTCGCCTTCGGTAGGGTGGCGGTCGGCTGCAGTTCCCGCCACCGCGGCGCTGCAAGCCAACTTTGCGCAAGCAAACGTGGGTTGTCTGCTCCAGCTATGCACGGTGCAGCCGTTGTGCAGCGTTTACACAACACCGCAAGAAGAACAAAACTTTATTAACGAAAAAGACTTCGTTGCCCCTAAACAGGACAGCGCCGCGTGGTCGGGCCCCTATTCCAAGGCACCACTGGCTCTCGCCATCATTTCAGCCCTCCTGACTAGCCTCCGCTGGTCCTCAAGGGCTGGGCAGCATTGCCTCCCACATCTCCCTGCTGTTGTTCTTTTCGTGTTCTTCGGTGTGTGCCGTACATTTTCACGTAATATGGTAGAGCGTCGGTGTGCTTCCACACCACGGGCATATTTCTCAGTAGGGGAAGTTATTTTAAATGAAAAGAAGAGAAAAGTGAGCCCCGTAACTGTCTCTTAGGAGGAGGACACCTCAACAGTAGCTCACGAGGTATGGGGGTGGAGAAGGGAATAAAAGAATACGATTAAAAATGGGAGAGATAGAGAGAGATGAAGGAGAGAGCGAGGCGCAGGATGCTGTTGGGTAGTACGTATGCAATTTGTGGATGTTTATGTATGTGTTAGTTTGGAGTCAGCATTCGCAGAATCTATGGCCGAAAGGTTCTTGTGTGGTTCTGGGCAATGTCTTCGCAAATCTTTGTAGTATTGCAGGATCACTTTGTAACTGGGATTGATCGCAACTTCTTTGTTTAGGCACGAGGAGTAGAGCCCAGATGCGTGTGCGGCGTCTTTCCAGGTCCTTGGTGAAAATAATAGCTCGCGCAGCGTGGTCACGTGCTAGACGAGCATTTGTCGATTAAAGAGCCGCTTTGCCACCCTGTAAGTTTTTGTTCTTCCAGGTAGTAGAAGCAAAATTTAGAGCTCAGTTGTACTAGAAACGTCTCACTGAAGCCACGGTGAAGGCTGTGACTGATGTGGTTCCAGCTAGGCGTCAAATTGTCTTCAGAAGACCGTGGAAGCATGCCATGCCACGAGACATACAAACAGAAAAAAAAGTGCACCGAACACTGGCACGGAACGCACGATACTGCAGCAGCAGTGAATTAAGCCAGCGGCAATTGGTATGTGTTCTGAGCCAGCGGGAAGCAGCCGGTTACAAGTTGGCACAAAGTTAGACTGCAGCACCCTCACACTCCCTTGAAGCAAATCACGTTCACCTCGAAAGGAGGAGTTCGAAAACTGAAAAAGTATCTATAAACGTTCATCCCGGGGTGCTGTTCTATACCATTCATACATGTTCTGGACCAAGGAGGTTAAAAAAATTGCTGGAGTGGAAGCTCCCGCAATGCTTTGCCAGCAGAAGTGAAGCTGGCTTTTGCCCTCCAAAGAGCTCAGAAACATGCTATTTTGTGGTGGTGCCCACTTAGAAATCAAGTGGCTTTAATTTGTTAGTCTGAAGGCTACGCTAAATATAAATAAAAGATAGTTGTTTTCGATGATACAATCCGAAGAGACATGAAATTCGCCTTAAATTCAAGGCTTACTAAAGAAAACTAGTAACACAAGGAGGCACTTCGAGCACTATCTGACACGAAAATGTTGCCACGTTAAACTCGTTGGGCGTGCGAGAAAAACGTTCCTTCTCAATCGCCAAACGCCAACAGCTCATCTCGCCTCTAGTAAGATGGCTGCCGCGGCCGCCATCTTACAATTGGAATCGCTTCACTTGTGGGCAATTATTTCCACTCCAGCAATTTTTTCAGCCTCCTTGTTCTGGACATTGTCGAATTCCACCATGTTGTCAGATTCCGCCATTAATCGAAATAATTGGCTATGTAATCGAGCTGCTACGACCTCTTTGTTGGCTTAAAATGCCGCCATTACGAAATTCGACAATATGGCGGATTTAGTGTCCAGAATAGCACCCCCTCCCAATGATCTCTATACTAGGGATGGAGGTCAGTGACTGCGCCACTGTGTAAGCCACGCCTATTGTAAAGTCTGGGCAACGCCTCCTCTAGAAAGATGCCTGCGGCGTCACAAGCTATCCCATTGTAACCATGCTGTCTTGAGATGACGTCGGTTGCCGAGAAATGACACCACGTTCCACCATATTTTTGCCCTATTTTTTTCGAAAACGCTTAGGGAGGAGGGGGTGGCGTCGGGGTAAGTAGTGTGCACATGTGAGTTGCAAAGAGCCACCGCAAGGATCGCCAGCAACCTCTCTCATTAGAAGCCACAGGCGGCTTTTGACTAACGCAGCAGGCATGATTGTAGAGGAGGCATAATTGCTCAGGGTCAGTTGGCGCGTAACACTGAATAAGTTACACCAGTCAGCAGGGTGATGAACAGAAGAGGCTCTAAAGTGAAACACAAACACACTACTCCATAACATGAGCTTCCAATCGTGGCATCATTTCAATCAATGCTTCAACGCATCCAATATGCACGTGGCTACCAAGCTCTTTAACACACAAGAAAGTTTTCTGTTGGATTTCTTACTAATAAAATTCTAGTTCCTAGGAATTATCAATTATTTATTTATTTCAATGAATAGTTCTATACCTACTTTACCCATAGGTAATTTTACGATTGTCCAATTTTAGATTCCTTAAATGTCTGAATAATTAATTTTTTATCAGAACTTGAAATTCCTTTTTCCCCATTACAATAACCATCATTTTAATGGCCTATCCACCCGTGGTAAGTACGAGCCACAGAATATAGGTACAAGCAAGCAAGCTCCGAAAGAGCCACTTTGCCACCCTGTAATTTCTTGTTCTTCCAGGTAGTAGAAACAAAATTTAGAGCTCAGTTGTACTAGAAACGTCTCACCGAAACCACAGTAAAGGCTGTGACTGATGTGGTTCCAGCTTAGTTGTTTAGAAGCTATTTTTGAGAGTCTCAGCATAGGGTTCTTCAAAGCACCTCGGCGGGCCATACCCTAAAGGAAGTTTAAACCGAGCCATTGCTGTAAGGTATCAGACACATTTAAAATCCCACTGAAACGACGAGATTTCTCTGTTCAGGTGGTATTAAACCAGTGAACTTTCTTCTTCTGAAATATTCAAACTTATGGGTGCCTGAGTGGATAATACTTAGGACCATTAAAAAAAAATTAAAATTTGTGGAAATAAGAAAACGTCAGTGTATTGACACAAAAACACTTGTCACTGTGACACACTATACGAGCACTCCAATTTCGATTTCAAACAAGCGCATAGCTGAATTCCTGTAACAATTCGGGCTTGTGAAAGACAAGCAAAGCATAAGACAACCTGTTGTGTACCTATGCCCGTGTATTTTCAAATCACAGGAGCTGCCCCATCACATGGAAGATGGACACATTTACTCTGGGCTCGAAACGGCAAATATAAATTTTTTACACGTCACCTTGGATGCAATTGTGTGAAGACGGCATGCTTTTCTGCTGTTCAGATTTCAACACTTCCCTTTCAGTGCAAGGTCACTACAGTATAACGCCTTTTCTTTACAGCATATGTATTAGGATGCATGTCCACTTTTCATATTACAACCCATTTTATTCATGTGACAGTGATGAAGACGAGCATAGACTTCCGAATAAATTTTTATTTCTAACAACAAAAACACATGACAAAGATAATATAACAAAAAGCCCACCCATGCAAAATAAGCAGTGCATGGGCAAGCACTCAATAAATTCACAAAAGGTCTGTGCACCTTGAGTATGTTTTGCAACTGCCTCAAGAGTAAGATTACCACTAACACATTCCTCGAAGCTCGATAAAGAAGAATCGGACAATATATTTTAATAAAATATAAGCACTTCATTTTCCATATATGTATACTATAAAAGTCAGCTGCCCAAGCACTCTAGGCACAAACTACCAGCAAAACATTTGGCATCGCATTTAAAATACCTGCAAGTACACAAGTATTATTATTCACAGCAAATGAGTATCACATGAGACCAGTCGGTAATAAAGATAACTTTCACTGCTCCCAAGTTCGCTAAATTGCGTATGATAAATGAAGTGCACTATCAATCTCAGAACATAGGCTAAAATGGTCATGTGTGGTGATAATTTTGTGCAAAGTATAATGTATTAAATTTTTAATGCAAAGTATATGAGGGTCAGTATACTATATTTTGTTAGTTATGACACCTGTTTAATGTGCAGTGCTCACGGAATGAACGCATCAAGCATAACAGATGGTATGTGCAACTGCTCGGAGTAATCAAATCATGCCACTGCACATGATGCAAGTATATGCGCAAACATCCCGTCAATACAGCATGAAATAAAGACCGAGCTTTGAACTGACATTTATTTGCATAAGCATTGCACACCTTTCCAAGAAACTACAGGAATGTTCAAGTTCTTTCATCCAAAATACAAGTTAAACAGTTGCTACTTGCAGTCGATGTAAATCGCAGTTAATCCAATTTTAGCCTGAATACTTTGTATTACAATAATTATAATTTTTTTAAGTGCAAAGAATAGCCCTAACTGGAGTCTCGAAGGGAAATCGTATAAAGAGCAGAAGCGAAAATGAGGACTGCTCAACAATGGTTATTACATGTGGGCATCAGTTCTCAAGGGAAGGCACAGGAGAGTAACTTGTTCGACATATTTTAGCAACTACATGTTTTGATCGAGGGTCCATTCACAAAGAGCATTGCACAAATGCAAATTATAACATGAGCCTTGTAGATAAATACACATGTATGTAAATAGCATGTTTGAAAATAACTAATATTCCTCATTATTGCACACATCTACTATTGTAAATACTCCAACAGCCACATATGACTTGGAAATTTCCCTATTTTGGCACACACAAATAGCAAAAACCATTATTATTTCACCAAGGTTTTCCACCCAAAAAGTGCATTGCATATTTCACTAGAAAAGTACTGCAATATAAGGCAACCTGTTCAGAATTTCATCTTTTTTTAACATCCGCAAATACAGTAGTTGCTCGATGATAGGAACTTCAAGGAATCTGAGAAATAATTGTATGACCAATTCATCAATAGCCTCTATACCGGTAACTTATGGAAGTTTCGGTTAACGGGTGTTCTGTTTTCCAAATAAGATGTGCATCTGTCTGGTGCTAAGATCCGATGTCATCTGTCTGATGTTTAGCTCAAAGTGAATGTACAAGCTAGTTGACAGCTGCTGGTGTTAATAGTTTGTTTCAAGGTTGTACTGTAGCAACATTAGAAAAACAAACCTTGGTATCACCAACTCCTAACTGGTGTACTAGAGCGGTGCCCTCATCGATCGATAAGGGTGTAGTGTGATTGATGGCTGACACAGTTATGCATTTAAATAATATGTTAGCATATTAACATATGCTAACATATTTAAATAAATATGTTAGCATTTATAAAAACGCTGTCTGGGTTGCAGGCAGGTGTTGCAAGAATGCACTAGCTATTTCACTATTTCACACAATCTTTTCAGAAAAACATTGAGCCTGCTACAGGCACTCCATCACAAAAAGTTGTGAAATTCAATGTTAGAGGCTTGTTTAATTGAAGTGACAATTTCGTACGGGTTTGGTCAAGAGATATCCCAATGCAAGCGTAAAATGTTCACATTTTTTAAACGGCAAACTATTACGTAGAGATGTGCGACTATTCTTATCTTCTAATATTTTTCTAATAGTGATTGCGACTCTATCAGCACAGGAATTTTACAATTTGACCTTCCCAAACAAAAATACAGTCAAAGTTTGACAATGGCTCCTCCAAATTTTCAATTTGCTTCACCTCACAATAGGTGTTGCAGCAAAGCTATCTTTTAGGCTCTGCTGCGATCGCAAATTTAGACTAAAAAAAAAAAAAACACTGGTTCTGACATGGATTGATTGATATGTGGGGTTTAACATCTCGAAACCACCATACAATTACAAGAGACACCGTTGCGGAGGACTCCAAAAACTTCGACCACCTGGGGTTCATTAACGTGCACCCATATCTGAGCACACGGGCCTACAACATTGCCGCCTCCATCGGAAATGCAGCCGTGATTCAATCCTGAGACCTGCAGGTGAGCGGCCGAGTATCTTAAACACTAGACCACCGTGGAAGGGCCCTCTCCAACTTTTTTTCTACGACTGTTTGAGACTACTGTAAAAATATTCAAAAAATATTCTAGAAATATTTAAAAAATATTACATTAGATTAGCACTCTCACTTCAATATTCGAACTTGCTTTGCATCCAAAATTTTGCTCTTTGCACAGCTCTACTTATAAGAAGTTTTTTCCTAAAGTTCACAACATAATTTAACTGTTCAGGGCTACAAAAACTTCACTTTTAACACCCTTACAGCAGCTAGTGACACCATGTTCCAATCCAAGTCGTTGCATCAGTTATAAAGGGGGCTAAAAGATGTTCCCATCATAGCATTGACAAGTTCTCCCATGAAAGGTACACCATGTATTGTATTCAGGTGACTATGAAGGGTCACTCAGATTCTACCTCTGAAGGCGGTAGCCCCCGGGGTATAAATTTGTGCTTTCCACACAACAACCCAAGTAATTTCCAACGAATTTGCATCGTGAGACATCTGATCCATAATATGAATTAATATTTCTATTGTTCTATTGCACATAACAGGGTGGATCTCACAGATATTGTTCACTATCACACCCCCAACAACACTGAAAGCACCGACTAGAAACAGCAGTACATAAACCCGAATAAGCATTTCGCAAGATGAAATGGCACAGTAGCACAGCAGAATATGACAAGTTCAACGAGATACATGCAAGCTCATCTACATACAGGTACAAAAATAGCATGGAAAAACACCCCTACAGGCAAAGTTTTTCTACGGACTCTTTTGCTTAAGCTTATTAGAGTCGCCAGCAGACTCCATTAATGACATGGACGAAGCATAGCTCTATTCAATGACAGAGCAAGAAAAAAAAACTACATCACAGAAACCATCACTGCGAAAATGTGGCCTCAGGTACTTTTCATAAAATATCACAACAGAACAACGTCAAGCATATTCTGGAAGACCTCGCGCACTGATTACATGCAAAGTAGTGAGCGAGTAGCTGCCTATGCTGCACTGTGGGCCAATTGTTACTAGATGGATAGACATGTTTGTGTAACTAGTTATGAGCATCCTGTGGGCCTACCGAGCACCTAATAAATTTTGGGGTCTCAGAACAGCAATATTATGAAGGGGCTTTGGAAATTTCGACCACCTGGGGTACTTTAACGTGCACACCCTACAGCATTTCTGCCTTCATTGTAATGTGTCTGTCAGACTTACCAGGTACATCAACTGTACTGGCATCTATAAAAGGTAGATCACTGACATGTGTGAAAGCACAGATATCACTTTTATAGAAACTTGTTAAGGATTAGGTTAAACTTTCGTTTAGAAGGGATGTCCCATGTCACAAAAATAGCACGTACGACTGGAGACACTTGTACTAAGGGTTCCTTGCAGTGCAGACATAGCCACAGAACGTTAAAAAAAACATGACAAGTTCCCTTGGAATTGCAGCCATTTCCTCATCAGCTGATAACGTACACAACTGGTGCAATCGATGGCAAATGGCTCTGAGCGCCAAAAACTGTAAATTTGTTTCAGTTTCCCGAAGGCACAATTCATTCCTTTCTACTTACACGATCGCAAACATCCCCGTTGAATCAGTTACAACATATAAGTATTTAGGTGTAACTCTATCCCACGACCTTTCCGGGATTCCACATGCGACTAACGTCATTTCATCAGCAAACAAGACATTAGGGTTTTTGAAATGTCACCTCCGTCACGCGCCGCAACAAGTCAAACTTTTCGCGTACAAATAATTTATCAGACCACAACTAGAATATGCTGCTGCCATCTGGAACCCTCACCAAGCATATATCATCAGTGCACTTGAATCAATACAGAATCATGCCACAAGATTCATCCGTTCTTCATATTCATATGGCGTCAGCATTTATCTCTTAAAAGCAGAATCAAACTTTAATCATCAGTGCACTTGAATCAGTACAGAATCGTGCCACAAGATTCATCCGTTCTTCATATTCATATCGCGTCAGCATTTCCCTCTTAAAAGCAGAATCAAACTTATCATCCCTCACTTTTCGTCGTCGTATTGCCACGCTTTCTCTTTTTCACAAATTCTTTTACAGCTCGCTAAACCGCCCACCTTACATCTCGCCATCATCATCCCACACGTCTCATCGCACTGGCCATCAACTGCAAGTAACCCGTCCTCAAACACGCACCGTCACATTTCAAGCTTCATTTTTTCCTCGGGCTGTTAGAGACTAGAATGACCTGCCTCACCATGCTGCTGCTGTACCAACTCATTCCAAATTTCTGGACACGTTGCAAACCTGTATCACACCATAACACCTGCATTCATTGTTCCAATATGTAAACCATCCCTTGTGTAATACCCCAAACGGGGTCTTTAAGGTAATAAAATGAAATGAAATATGATCGCCTCTGCTCTACAAAGTTTTTCGCACATATTTCACATGTGAAGAGTGTGTAAGCAATCACTATGGTCTCCTAGCAAGTTTTCGGCATTTTTTTTTTTTTTGAGGTGAGGTATTCTTTATTTATCGTGAATACATTGAAAGGCTGACGACAAAAGCTGCATACAAGCAGCTTGACAGGCCCGTCAGCCCAATTCAAACGTCAGCAGCAGACGGCAGATATGCATGCTGTAGAAATTTACAGTAATAAACACAACACACCGAAGTATCGCAATTCTATTGCGATAACAAAAATATGCAAGTAAAAAATATATGCACGCTAACAACTAAACAAAGAAACGATATTGTATTCGAAAAACATGGGAACGCTACAAACAAGAAAAATAGAAACGACGAGGCAATACTGAAACATACAAAAGTGCAAATAGTGTCAATTTACAAAAAAAAAAAATGCACCTGTAAAAGAAAGACTGATAATAAAAAGTATACATATGAGCTACTGCACACAACAGAACAGTAATAAGCGCTTAAAAAAAACAAAAAAAAAACCTTACCAGGATGACGCTATCAATCTAGCATTCTATAGGTTACTCAAAGGAATACAAGTTGACTAATAAGTATGGAAGTAAAGGGGCAAAAAAAGTCTACGCAAAAATAGCTACAGTTTGCTCGTTCATAAAACAGAACAATAGGTGTGCAACTTGCTACAAAGTTGATTAGATATTTGAAATTTGGCATAAGAACAAAAATTGTATGTCCCTATAGTCCGATACAACTTCAGAAATTCGCTACAACACTTTTCCAGGTAACCATAGAATGGGTTCACTAAAGCAGCTCATTGCCTCCCGAATTCCCCTCCCCAAAAATTTTTAGAATCCTTTCAGTACGAGCGGAATTACGAAAATTTGTTGCATGCAGCAATTGCATTCTCCTTACGCTCGTCCCAACTAAAGTACTACTGGAAGCTAAGTAGGGAGAGATGGCACGGGTAAAAAAATAAGTCGCACATGCCTCGTGACCTTGAGCACTTCTTTTTTTAATGCGCAACTTTTCAGCGCAATTTCACACCAACACTTGGACAAGTCGCGGCGTCCCGTGGTGGCCCTAGTAGTGACAGAACGTGTAATGCTTAAATCAGCCAACAGCTGATACTTGGCCCATGACGCAGCAATTTTCGAGCTTGTAGCATCATTTTTCTAGAGAAGAGAAAGCGATTGTTAGCTCAGTCTAAGTTCCAAACCGCGTGTTGTGCTGTAATATTTGGCACGTATGTTCTCGGGAGCCTCAAATACAGATCGGCAAGGCTTTCTGACAAAGCTCAAAAAGTGTTGCAGGGCCTCTTATAAAGGCGGATGCACACAAGCCAACGCTAATGAGCTTGTACTATGAACATGTTCAGTAGAACGGCCGGTGACATTGCCTTTGAAGATCATTATGTCGGGGAGCGAGACTATTTCTTCACTTGCCACGCGCTTTGGCCACCTGGGCGGGGCCTCTGCAGACTACTCAAGTTGTATTTGACTAAAGGCCGTAATAAAAAATAATTCTTCAAGTAGCATCTCCAACAAGAGGACTAGGGCACCCAGATGTAAGGGGCTAGATAGATAGAAACGGTCAAGGAGCTTTGTGTTCACAAAAACATACACCATATCACAATGATGTGTCGTCAAGTAAACAAAAAGTTTTCTATGCATTAAAAAGTAAAGATGGTTAAGATATTAAAAGATTGTAGTGAGCAAAAAAAGCGATCAGATACCAAACAAAATCATTAAGTATCATCTAGCAGTAACTAAGTAGTAAGCATAAGCAAAGTAATAATTAACAAAACACCCGAGTGCAAAGAAATGCACAGAGTCTGCTTGTCAAGAGCTTCCACTTTCATCACGTTTCACACAGGCAACAAAACATTCCACAGCATGCTGCCTCGAATGCCAGTGGTTGCAGCAAGTCTGGTTGTGGAGTAAACACGTGTGAATGTGAAGGCCTGCTAAACATTCGAACAGGGCAATTTATTTTCAATATGCCACACACATGCACAACCCCATTGAAGAAACGACCTGATGGACAAAATCTACTATTGTAAATGCCTTCAGCATGTACAGTATTATAAACTAACGTGAAAGAACACAAATTCAGCAAAGCATAAAATTGCCACTAAACTCAAAGCACGCTGCCCAGCAATTGCGCATGCCCACAATGAAACATGTCTGCCAGAATGTAGACAAACAGTTTTAAAATATCACAAGGGTAAATACTGTACAAATTGTACATTTTTAGTAAGTATAAAGTGTCTGTACACTTGTACACAGGCACTCAGGGTCTGCGCGGCAATTTGCAACCTCGTCAACACCTTCAAGTCTGTGCCTATGACGAGATCGCTATCGAGCCGCGTCACGAAAATGTCAGATACAGCAATCGCTAGCGCTTGCCAGATGCCAAGTTTCGGGCGCCCAGCTTTGCCTGGCGAGCCTGCGGATTCTCCTTTAGAAACTTGAGGATGTCCCCACAGTCGATCGCCTGCGGCAGCCATCGCTGGAGGAGCAGCTCCTCCAGGAACCAGATCTGCCAGTCTCTGCCAGTCGCGGTCACCACGATGTAGGCGTCATCAAAATCGTCCAGATGCTGGATTTGCACATCCTGTACGCCTGTCCAGCGCATAAGGAGCTGTCGCACCTGGAGGCAAAAAAAAATTTTAATGGGAGAATCGTTAAAAATGAATAGATGCCCAAAGTAAATGCACACAACAGATGCTTGTGTCGGACGCTAAATCAACTGGTGCCACTATACACTCACAAATCTCATCACGAAATTGCATCTTAAGAGTAAATCAGTTTGTTATATAGAAAAATTCTTTATAAAGGTTATTTTTAATACTGCTGTAAGACTTTTTCATTTACTTTGTTATAACCAATATTTCATCATATTTATGTTCATTATATTGAGGATTTAGTGCAGTCACATTCCATAAAATCTACTGAACCAAACATATTAAGCCAAAGAAAAAAATTCAAGGAACCTTAAGCTTCGCCTTTTAAGAGTTGAACGCAATAGCGAAATCCGGCCCCTAGTGCGCCCTTGAATCGCTAAGTGCATACTTATTAATATGTTGTGTTAGCACGAATGGCACACACAGGTTTTTGATCTAAAGCAAGAGTCGCATGGCCTCCAAGATACACGCCCTGCGATCGCCATTTCGGACGCCATAAAGAGTCTCAGAATGCCTCACAGATTGCAGCACATTATCTAGCATTTGCGGTTTGCTTGATCAACGTCTCTGGAAAGGCATGATATGTTTTCCACTAGATAGACATAGTTGTCCATTTTTAGAGCTGTTCGAAAGTTTGTGTGTTTTTAATGGCAATGGCTGCACTATCCCGGCCTTTTTCGACGTAGTTCAAGGCTCCCCAAATGCGCCTACAAATCACTAAATTGGCTCGTTTTCGTTGTGACACCTGTCAAACGAAACGCATTAAAAAGGCCTTGAAACACTTCAAGTAATCATGGAATGAATTCACTAGAAGAGCTTATTGCCTCACAAATTCAATGCCGCAAAAATTTTAAGAATCCATCCAGTGCGAGTGTAACTACGAAGCTTTGTCGCATGCTGCAATTACATTAACTCTTCTCTCGTCCCGACAAAAGTGCTAGAAACTAAGCAGGGAGGGGTGGCAAGGGCCGAGAAACTACCACGCCTCGTGACCTTGAGCACTTTATTTTTTCCTTCGAATGCGCAGCTTTTTCAGTGTGACCGCGCACGCATGCATGGACAAGTAGCGGCCTCCTGGGGCGATCTTGATAACCTGATTTTTCGGTCATAGACACAGAGACTATTTTGGTCACAACCAACGGGGCCGACGCCGACAGCGGGTTTTCTGCGACACGAGCTCTCTAACACTATCGCGTTAAAAAGTGTTTGGCACAGTGCACCAAATATGCTGCCTTAGCATTATTTGTACTTTTTAATTAAAGTGCAGCAATTACGACACAAAGAAACATAAATTATGGACAAAAAAGCTTGCCACCAATGGGTATCGAACTCACAACCTTCAAATTTATAGTCGCAGGCTACAACTGCGGCTATTCTCTTGTCTCTTTTACAGGGTAGAATTTCTGTACATGTAGTCCCAGGAGTATTAGTCCGCACCACTAGTAATATGTTTTTTGTCACAGCTAGCATCAAATAACAACTATAAGATGTCTTTAGTTTACCTCCTATTTTTTAATGTTACTATGTTGCCGTGTTACCTGGACACACGTTTCAGCAATGTTTTAGCTCCCCATACACATTGCAATGATGATAGCTTCATTTATCACTATCACTGTTGTAGTGTACTAAACAATGGCATCAACATCTTCTGGTTTTATTCAACAGCAATTACAGAAAGGAATTTTCACAATACAGCACGTAAAGCCATGCTATTTATACCGTGGATATGACATATTTCGCTTTTATCGAACCTTCCTTGTCTAATCTTGGCCCTTTGTCAGCACATCATCACATTGAAAGCTTATGCAATCAAGGATGGCTTGGCAAAGTTACATTACGAGTTGATACGGCATATGCATGCTAACTTGAAGCACTCGAAAAGACTCCAGAAATGTCCCTATCGACATATGTCACTGTTCAGTTTGTACAGTGAAGGAGAAGTTAAAGGGACACTAAAGGCAACTGTTAAGTCGACGTTGATTGTTGAAATAGCGGTCCAGAAACCTCTTATTGTTACTTTTGTGCCAATGAAAGGCTTATTTTGATGTAAAAACACGTTTTAGTGGTGCACGTCAGGTTAGCGCACTTCAAATTACCTGCCTCAAGAAGCGGACCGACCGGACCAACTCATCACTCACGTCACTGTTGCCATGCACAACGTTGCCCGGATTTACTGCGCTAGTAGCAGCAGACTGAAAGCAGTGGGAGCCACAGCAGCAACAACAACCATTGATCAATTTCCCACCCTTGGCTCCAAGATTGCAGACATTTTTCAGTTCAACTGCGCCCCGCTGGATGGCACCACCTGTCCAGTGTACCTACGCGAAAACCGAATTTTCGAACCTCTCGTGTCATTCCCCATAGTAACGCCCGGCGGTTCTTTTTTTCACGAATCAAACAGAAATGAATAAGCAGCATTTCAATGTGTCTTTTGATTCACGGAAAGTTTTTTATTTAGTGCAGCTAGATCGAATACTAGCGATTAATTGTAGGTGGTTCGTCTGATGTCATCGGGATCATTTTGAAAATGCCCAACTGAGGCGCATAAGTTCTTGTGCATTTACCTTAATTTCTAGGTAATTAGAGCTATGTTGTTGATAATATTGTCATTTTAGATGTCATACATAGAGCTGTCACTCTGACGTAAATTGTTATTTGACTTTGGTGTCCCCTTAACATTCGGGATGAACTTGCGCGGACACGCACGCATCTACAAAATATCGATGACTAATATGCCCACACCATACTTAAAATCAAGTTTAAAGAGCGTGCCATGCCGCTGCGAATGAAACGCACCTTTGGCTTTTGTGTAAACAACCAAACACTCCTCGTATCACGAGTTTTGTTGATTGCCACAATCCTTGTGAGCACTCCCTTCTAGCAGACCGTTTTAAAGGGAAAAGGGGAACAGACTTGCATGAGAAGAGTACAAAAACAGATGGCCTTGCCCTGGTGTGCGCTGCCATATGCCATAAAAATTTGTCATCTAGCCTACAAGTACGTTTCAAGCTTGCCTTGGCAGTGCATTTCTCGTAGGCCATGCATATCTATGCCACCTCAGAGGGGATTATAGTAGCACCCAGGAAGTTTTCCATGTAGAAAGTTGTCAACACGGTGCTCATGTACGTGCCGTCTGTGTGTTCACATAGCCAGCTATATTTAACCAAAAACTACTCTGGCTCTTACCTCACTTGGTGCTCTATGAAACCGAAACTGCAGCTGAGCGCTACAAAACAGACTCCAAATAACTGACCGTTGCACGCTCAAGCAAGCGAGCATTCCAGGCGTGATAAGTCGGTCGTTCCCTACCTATTGCAACAGAAAGAGTTACATGGCATGCTGATGGGGACATATTTTATAGACATACCCACGCGTTTAGAGCGCTGTTGGCCAGAGCAATGCTCTCGAAAGCAGAAAGATCACCGCAAGAAACTTGTGTGCTTTTTCTTATGAGTGTTTCGCAGATCACTTTCACCAGAAACAGAGCAAGCTTTTATTAAAATGCATTCCCCCCTCCCAACCCAAAAAAAATACTCCGAGACAACTGTCCTACAGGTAAGCTCTGCGACTAAGAAGAAAAAGCTATGGAATGCAGTACAAGTAATGGATCACTAGTAATTGACTACATTTTGTTGTAATTTCGAAATTAACCTTCAGAATACTTTAATTAGCTTTTCATGTAATTGATTACCCTCTTTTTACAAAATCGAGCTTTATCCAGATGTCTAGGGCCGTTCTCATCCCAAGGAATACGAGACTGATCTGTAGGGACTCAGTAGTGATGTATTGACACCCCTTCTCCCCACCCCCCTTAAGGGACATGACCTAGGAAAAGCCTCCCAGCATTCACATGGGCCTACAGCCTTCTCTATACCATTGTAGCTAATCGTAGTTAGAGTAAATTTGAGTTGTTGCGTTACGGCAATGAAACTTTGAAGGAAAGCAACTTAAATTTGATATGTTAAATTCCTGTAATTGCTTTGAAGTGGCTGTAATTGACCACTGTAATCAATCATATTTATAAAAAGTAACTGTAATAGTAATTGGTTACTTATCGTTTGTCATGTGCACAAGTATGAGTCTCAGCCACATTGGCATATGCAGAATATTAGAGAACAAGCATCTGATAATATCTGAAAACAGCACAGTGATTACGAGATAAGTCAGTACAAGGGGCTCTGCATTTGTTTCAAGTACCTAAGGTTAGCATGCATATACCATACTTACTCGATTCTAACACCAGGGGTGATGTTCCATAGTGTCCACGAAGAAAAACAGTAAAATTGTGAGTATCATTGCACTTTGTTTACCATATCAAATTTTCTGCTGTATTTTTGCTATAAATTACTGTATCACTGCCATTTAACCACACTTTGCTTTGGCTAAAGATATGGCTAAAAATTTGGTTAAATTCAGGTAAATGAATGAAATTAAGGTAAAATGAATGAAACATTTACATAATGCGAAGAGTTGGGGGCTTATCTCGATGTCACCACTACGGCCTCTTCACGATCAGTTCATAATATCTATCCATATGTTGGCATTCTGATACTGTTAGGAAAGAGGCCAAAGTTGGTAGAGATAATCGTCATCCTAAACGCGCTCACGCAGATAGATGGCCAAAATATATCTCACGGCATTGAGCTTCTCCTTCAGCATCTGGTCCATCACTGGATTGGCTATCAAGATGCGGACAGGATCCCGCTCGAAGACTTCCTGATGAGGTTCGTGGTAGGCAGGGTCACAGGGCAGCGAGATGTGGCATGGGTCGAGGGAAACTGCCAGCGAACTGTACGCCCGCAGCGCCACCATCGGCAGCCTGTGGGTCTGGCAGTCGTAGCCACCGCCCGCACAGGCGCCCACACGACACATCTCCCGCGGCAGCCGGTGCTGCTCCAGGCACCACCGCAGAAACGAGACCACCAGAGTGCCCACACTTTGGTCCTTGCCATGGTCCAGCTCAGTATCGCACCCGTCCCTTGGCTCGTGCAGGAGCAGTGCCGTGGAACAAGTGACCTCTTTGACGTCCTGCTCGTTGCACTCACCTTGTCCACTCTGCTCCGACAATCCAGAGTCCACTGTCTCGTCAGAGTCGTCCAGACAAAGGGGCTCCACAAACCCATCGATAATCTGCCAGGCTTCAGTAGGAGCCTTCTTGTGGGAAATGCATTTGGCTGCACTCAGTTTCTTTGATGCCTCCACAGTTGGCTCGGCACTTGGCTCATCCTGAGAAGCTGCTGTTTCCGACATCATCATGGCATGCCGCCTCCTCGTGACAATCTTGCTCAAGGGTGCAAATTTCCTACTTTCCACAAACTCATTGTAAATGTCTAACAGGCAGGTGGAGCACAGCCCGGGCTTGGATGGGGCGCCAGGTTTGTGCTCGCCAAGCAGCGTCTCCTCTTTCAGCCACTTCTTAATTATTTGAAAGGCTGTCTTGAAGGAATCGCAACTTGCACCCAGACCATCATTCTTCGCAAGGCTGCTGTTCTCTTCGACAAGGCGGTCAATCTTCCAGTACAAAATGTTCGGGCACCACACCTTGTCCTGAGCATCGGCGCTGCGCAAGATCTCGATGAGAAGATCCGCGATGCACCAGGGAAAGCTAAAAAATGAGTCCTCTTCTCTCTGCTCATACGTTACCATGTACCAGGCTGAAGCCCTGCGAAGCTTCCTCTTGGTCAATTCCTCTGGATCGGATATGCAGCTTTCCTGCATTTCTTTCAAGATGTCGTTGTAGAAGACGTCACGTGTGGTGACCGTCAGAAACTTGACCATCTTCTCAACGAGGTCTTCCATGTTGAGCTTGTCTGACTGGGCACTGTGATAGGCGTCGAACGTGTTCACCATGCATGCCATAACCTCACCCTCGGACCCGATGCCGTACTGGTTCAGTATTCGCCGAAGGTTCGTGTTGTAATCTGTCAGAGCCTGCGCCGCCGACTCTCGGTACTCTTCCCAACCTGGTATGGCAAGCGCCTGGCACCGACCAGGGTCAACGTGCCGGTGACCCAACCTGCCCACGGCGGCCTCCAGGGAACGGCACGTTCGGTACAAGACGCCGAGTGCCCTGTCGGACCGGTACGTGGTCTTGTGGCTCCCTTTTTCCATGAAGTCTGGGTACAGCATAGGCCGCTCGTCTCGTCGAAGGTAGGCAGTCTTGCCGTTCTTTGCAAAGTCGAGGCAGATGCTGATCTTTTCAGCGATGGCAAGGCACTTCTGTGAATAAATTCCTTCCTTCTCCTGGTCAGCCCAGGCCAGGTGTGCGTTGGAGAGGATACCAATGGAATCATTCTTGATATAGTTGCATATGAATTGAATCATGTCATCGGTCTGCAATAGAGGCAAAAGAAACGTGCCTTTGTGATGGAAACTGTCGCAACATGCAGCGGTTGGTTAACCATGCCAGCTCAAACAAGAACAAGAAAAAAAAGGTACCCACATGTTTTTATGTTGCGGTGAACTTCTGCACAGCAAAACAAGCAATACTCAAATCACAACGACAGCACGAAGCACTTTGCCAAATCCAACATTACAGGCCAATTGTGTCATCTCGCTTATGACAGAGTATCAGTGATGCTTGCATGTTAATATTATTGACATGCAGCAGCATACATGCAAGAAGTTGGCAAAATACATCGAACAATGATGCTGTCACCAATTGATATGATGCAACAAGATAGTATATGACATTAAGCACTAAAATTTTTCAGTGGCACCTTGCCAAACAAGGCTACAGACCTCAGCAACGAGTGAAAAAATAGAAGAAATTGAGGAGAATAAATATTTGATCGTGCAAAGTGATGAGTACAATTTGTATGGATAGGATACGTTAGTTCACAAATAACAATATTGCAAAGTCGCAGACCTGCAAACGTAAAAGCAAACTGAATTGGTTCCTTGGTGATCAAAACTTTATTACTCCCACAAGAGGGGACCGGCCGAGAGGTCAGTTACGCTGCTTAGAGGAGGTAAGCAAAAATCCCTTAGGACACCCCGGCCTCCAATGCGCGTGGCCTCCAATGCGCGTGAGAAAGCGAAGACCTTTGCAAGAAATAAATTGTTGGCAGTTCAGCGCTCTGTCTTGTCTCTTCTCCTGTCCCCTTCTGCCCTGTCGTTTTCGCTGGTAAGCACTCTTTAGCACGGGAGATTACCCGGCGTTGCTGTGCCGAGTCAGTGATATGCAGAAGGGACTCCCATGTATCTTCTGTGTGAGAAGCGTCAGCGTACTGTGGGCACGTCCATGCCTTGTGTCCTTGGGAAATGCAGTGGATGACTAGTCAATCACATCCCCAGGAGAGCAACTGAGAAATACCCTGCTGAAACTGATTATTTCCATCTTTAAATGGGACACGTTTCAACTTGTTGGTACAATATCATTTCTGGAAATAGCGCGAAGACACTACAAGGCAAGAACAACATAAAGGAACGAGTGTTGAAAACCATTTGTGGGCTCAATTAAGCCTATTCAAAATATTATAAACTTCAAGGTATTCGAAATGAGCTAACAGACTTATAAACCACACGTAACCTCTTGGAAATGTGGTTTTACTGCAGTAGAGATGCTACACCATGAATACACCTATCCGGGAGAAATCCACACTGTTTCGAAGCCCCACTACAAGGTTGAAGAACATAACACCCTCACATCTATTCATCATTTCTTAACTTTAAACTTACTGAAACGAGCCAGGGCGGGCTCGACTCCGAGTATAGTCAGTTATAAAACGTTAACGTGTTTTACAAGTGATCAGTTGCATATTACTGAAAATCAAATCCTGCTACTATTTAGTGTTGCTTCCACTTGCCTATGAACCAGAAAGAGTGACCTATGTGCATGCCTTGGTTCTATTTTAAGTATTGTGCAGGTTAAGCCATGAGAAATATGTTCCTTTTCTTTCATAATATATAAAATATACTATTCAAATTTGCTTTGAAATCATTCAACCAAATCACTATTTCTAGCCTGAAATTTACTACACTTACACCTCAATATAACAAAGTTTCATCGTACACGAGTTTGTTATATACAAAAATTTGTTAAAAGATTTCTTTCTAACGCTATATCCATTGAAAGACTATCTTTCATTTACTTCGTTATGACCGATATTTCATTATGTCGGGGTCCATTATATCAAGCTTTAAGTTTATTTCTCCCAGCACTTGGTCCACAGTTCTGGTCTCATTTTTTTGCACTGTTAATAATATTACCTGTATATCTTATGTATTAACACAGCCCAAATACAATATATAATGGACATTTCAGTGCATCCTCATGCAGTGAAATGTATGAGAATTAATTGCTTCGTACACTGTTTTTATCGCAATGCTTCAGACTGTTTTTAATCCATAAAAATTGCATTTCAATAAGCTTTAGGTTGTCATCGCCCTCAGTTGCTCTGTTATGTCACAAGAAGTGAAAATTTGAGTGATGACACAACTGGATGTCAAGATGATGTTTCAACTTGATAATTTAGGTGTCTAGAAGCCTTAGAGGACACTAAACACTTTTCTATCAATTGAGAACTATGCAAGACGAGTAGACAGCCTTGATTTATGATGTCACAGCTATTGGTGCACAACGTTTAATGAGGCATTGCCTGCTAGATTTTTTTTTTTTGGCACATTTTGCCACTTACCGAGCGTATTTTCGTGTTAAGAGTGATACCTTTGCTACCGCAAAAGGGTACCGTATTTTCCGGTTTATAAGTCGCACCCTTGTATAAGTCGCACTCCCCTCAAAATAGCAGTTTTTCTGAAAAAAAACGTATACAAGTCGCACCGGTGTAGAAGACCCACTTGCTCATCCGACCACCGACATTTAAGTATCTCGTCATGACAATGCATTGCAAAAATGCATGCTTGCGACGGCCAACGCTTTTGCACGCTTCTAGCTATCGGCAGTCACGCGTGCGAGCGCTTTTAAACACACATAAAAACAATACTTTCAGAAGTACCTTTATTATTCCGATAGCTTGGTGACGTTTATTCAAAGCCATCGAAGTCGTCTTCCTCCGAGTCGCTCACGAACAATGCAGCTACTTCTGGTTGCAGTACTGCTGGCACATCACTGTCGTCCTCCGACTCGCTCGAATCGGATTCTTCAACGTCGCCATCGGCCGCGCAGGGGATCAAACCGGCCTTGCGAAAGCCCGCCACAATGGTCTTGGCAGAAATTCACTCCCAAGCGTCACTCACCCATTTCGCCACTTCGCCGAACTCTGCGCGTCTCATGCGCCCCGTTTTTGTAAAGCTGTGTTCTCCCTCCGACATCCACGTTTCCCACGAACGTCGCAGAACTGCCTTGAAGCAGCGGTTGACAGAAATGTCAAGCGGCTGAAGCATCTTCGTCATGCCGCCGGGAATAATCACTGGCATACAGTTCTTTGAACTGATCTTTTTCTTGACAATATCGGTGATGTGTGCCCGCATACTGTCCATTACCAGCATTCCTGGCTTCACGTGGAAGAATCCGTCTGGTCGACGGGAAAAACAGCGGTCAAGCCACACACTCATCATTCCCTCGTCCATCCAACCTTTTGTGTTCGCCTGAATCACCACTGTAGGAGGGAAATTATCCTTCGGCAAGGTTTTCCGCTTAAATATTAGCATGGGAGGCAGCTTCGTGCCGTCCGCGCAGCAGGCGAGCACAACGGTGAAGTGGGACTTCTCATGGCCTGTTGTCTTCACCGTGACAGTTTTCTGGCCTTTTTCGGCGATGCTTCTCCCAAGCGGGATGTCGAATGTCAGCGGCACTTCATCCATGTTAACGATGTGGCTCGCGCTGACATTCTTCTTCGCACCTTCCTCCCTCACGAATGAGCTGAAGTTGTCCAGTTGCGCCTGAAAGTCGTCGGGCAGCTTCTGGCACACTGTCGTCCGGGCTCTCATAACCAGCTGATTCCGTCGCATAAAGCGGAAACACCACGACGGACCACCATTGAATCCCGTAACATTGCTCTCCGCTGCCAGAGCCTTCGCCTTCAGGCGCAGCTGCACTGTTGACAGCCCTCTTCCTTTGGCTCGTTGTTGCAGTACCCACGTGCGCAGGCTACGCTCGAGGTCCGGCCACCGCGCCTTTTTGCCGCGGTTGGCCTTCTTTGTCGACTTCATCGTCCGGAGGACGCTGTGGGCCTTGCGCCAGTCACGGATTATTTTTTCACTGACGTCGAATTGCCTCCCTGCTTCTCTGTTCCCGTGGTTTTCGGCAAATTCAACAGCGCGCAGCTTGAACTTGGCGTCATAGCTTCGCCGACTTTGCTTTCCAAGCGGCGCCATGGTTCGCGAGGTTCTACGGCGCTACCGGCTCTATGCTACGACGCACAACACAACACATGAGACGCGCGCAGCAACAGCGACACAGCGAGTGCAATGAAGACGTTATGGCGGACGGAAGTGACGGTAAAAGAAGTGGCTCTGAAATCAAAACTTGCTTTTCATAATTTATAATTTAAAAAATACCTCCACATTTTCACCCCTCTGATTATTTTTTTGTGCAAAACTACATAGCTGCGTTACCTTTAGCGTGTTAACTTACCGTTAATCTTACTTTCTTTTTAAATGTGGTTTCTGTGCATCGCAGAAGGCCGCGGAGGAAGGAAAAAGGTAGCGGTGAAGCGCCGTAGACGCCATTTTGATGGATGGATGGATGAATGGATGTGGCTGTACCCTTTAGATTGGGCGGCGGCTAACGCCACCTAGCCGTAATACTTAGTGAACTAATCATTACATTTATCTCTTTTTTTTTCTTTAAATAATGAAGTTGAGGATTCGTACTTCACAGTGAAGGGTTTAATTTTCACTCGTGCCTTGACTTTAGCCACCAATCAGATAACCTCTGCTTGACGTAAAGAGCGCCACCCAAGCCGTGGCATCCAACTCGATTTTGAATGTATATAAGTCGCATCGTTGTATAAGACGCACACACGAAAAATTCAGAAAAAAAACGCGACTTATACACCGAAAAATACGGTACTTCACTAAAGTGAGAAAAAAATTCAAGTCAGAGCAAAGACTCAAGCTTGCAGTGTATTTGGTGCAGTGTTTTACTGGTCGTGAGCTCTAAGTCAAACCTTCAGTTCTGTGAAAGTGCCAAGTGAATAATACATAACATTTTAGGGCGAGAGTACAAAAGTGGGCCTGTCGAACATGAATAGGGGCTTTGGTTAGAGTCTCATTCACATCACAGAGCAGTTGACAAAACATGTGCAGCCTGAAACGTCACAACTCTGTCATATAAGTAATCAAAACTAAAGTCAATTGCGATTAAGGCTTACTGTGATTGGCTTCCCGTGTGGCTCGGGGTTGCGATCCGAGAAGTTCATGGGCGTTCTGTTTGACCCTGGGAAGAAGAGGCACTCCTCCCAAATGACAACGTACTCGTCCCCGTCCAAGTCCGAGCCTGCATGCCACACACAATGCTCAGAGGGCAGCACACATACTCTGTAGAGACCCCAAAGGGAGCCACACATGGAACAAAAGGACAGTTCCCACCATAGTGTAATAAAAGCGCAGACATTTATTGGCAACCTTCAGGCAACTCTAAGCCTGCCCGCCAAATCTCACGAATAACGATTATATAACAAGTGGTACCAGGATGCCAATATAACACACAAAGACAACACACAAAATGTAGCACCCACAGAGCAAGAATACTTGAGGAGCCAAAACTGGGCTCGCTCGGGCGTCCTGAAAACGTCACGAAATCAGGCGCAGCAGCAAAGCGCCCTCCATCTTGAAACTCCGCTAGCGGAGAAGGAAAAACACCCACGCTGCCTTCACCACGCTCTCGTTCAAAGCAACTCTGCCCCAAATCGCCGTTTGCGTTCAAGTGAATGTGTTTCGTTCGTTCCGGTGCGTACTCGTCGGTTTCAAATTTTAAAGCGACAGCGTTTAAGAGCTACTTTTGCAGAAATGCCAGCATTGGCGTTGTTGATTGCGATTGAAAAATTTACGCTGTTCGTGACCACTGAATCAAGACACAAATAAAATGAATAGGCATGTTTACTTTGAGCCACCCAAGTATCTGTCCTTGCATGCTTTCTGCAAATCACATCAGGTCAAGTTCATTTTAAAGACGATAGTGCTGCGACAGGTTCGCCACGTTCAAGTAGCCCGCCACAATCATCGTGGCACCAGCACCAGCAAGACCCGGCTAGGCTGGCATGCACCACGCGTTCGTGCGCTCCGGCAACGAGGAAGAGGAAAATAGTTGTATCTGTGCCACTCGGCTACTCAGACTTGACGACCATAGTCTTTAGAATCGTGGGCACAAGTTTGCCCTAATAAAGACGCTTATTTTCTTAACCTGTCTGCCTCAGCATCGCTACATTTCTGGTGGAGGCGCTAGGTTATGAATCGAAGCCCCGCGAGCTCAAGACAGCGTAGCCCCGACGACCAGCGTATCAACCCCGTGGAAGTGACTCCTGTACACCAGAGGGCAAGTCGCCGTCTTCGAGGTGACTCACCTGAGTTCGGTCCTCTTCACTTCACACCAAGGGGAATTCAAACGATGGATGCCACCACTGTGACTAGCCAGGTAACACCAACACAAGTGTTCATTAGCCAACCGCACCAGCCGCCAAAATTCCACGGCGACTCGTACGAGGATGTTGAAGATTGGTTGGACCTGTTCGAGCGAGTGGCGAGCTTGAATAAATGAGACGAAAGAGAGAAACTCTGTCGTGTATACTTTGCCCTGGAAGACTTCGCAAAGACATGGTTTGAGAACCATCAAACCTCGTTGTCTACCTGAGAGGTATTTCGTCGACAAGCGGTGGCTACGTTCGCGAACATAGACCGGAAAGAAAAAACGGAGGCTGCTCTTCAATCGAGGAACCAGCTCACGAACGAGAGTGCTGCTATGTACATTGAGGACATGGTCCGTCTGTTCAAGCGAGCGGATTACAACATGGCTGAGGATAAGAAGGGGTGCCATCTAATGCGCGGAGTGAAGCAAGAGCTGTTCGCCGTTCTCGTCCGCAACCCTCCAAGCACAGTTGCTGAGTTTTACTCGGAAGCGACGGCCATCGGAAAAAACACTGGAACAGCGGGCTCGGCAGTACAACCGGAATCTTAACTGCGCATCTGCACAGATATTCTTTGTAGGCGTGCGAAACGACGTTGAAGCCCTGCGAAAGCTCATTAGATCAGTTATTAGAGAAGAACTGAGCAGACTGCAAATGCCCCAGACTCCAACTGCACTATCTGTTACGGAAGTTGTTCGTGACGAACTGAGGCAGGTAATACGAGAGCCAGAGCGTGAGCTGCAGCTTGTTCGACCTATGCGAACATACTCTGAGGTTGTCAGACAACCCACGGTACACAGCAATGCAGCAGTTGCGATGGCGACGACTCCTCTCCCACCTGCGGCACGCAGCGCACCTCGTCCACGGGACCAACAGCTACCTATCTGCCCCAGGAGCACGTAGCACACATCACTATGTGGAGCGTAGGCCCAGGAAAAGTGACGTGTGGCGTGATCACGAGCGCAGGCCTCTGTGTTTTCATTGTGGGGAAGCGGGTCATCTGTACAGATTCTGTCCTCACCGACAGGCTGGATTAAGAGGCTTCCCGTCGTATGCACCGTGCCCCCGAAACGGCGAACGACCAGCGGAGATTGAGGAGTACTTGTCCATGCGCCAGAACTCGCCACCTCTACGCCAACACCGGTCACGGTCACCATCGCCTATGCGCTACCGGTCATCCAGCCCACGTACACCTTCAAGGCAGCCTGGTCATCGCTCTCCAAGTCCACACCCGGAAAACTGAAGCAAGCGACCTGTGGAGGTGAGGCCGCTGATAACGTCAGTTACGAAGATCCTCCAATTTGGTTTGAGAGTGATGACGGTGTATTTCCGGTAGATGGGTGCAGCAACGAAAACGTTACTTCAGATTTGCGGTTGAGAATATAAGGATGGGAGCTGAATGCCTTAGTCGACACCGGTGCTGATTATTCAGTGATAAGTCACAAGATGGTGAAAAAGCTAAACAAAGTTGTGACACAGTGGAGTGGATCGCAGATACGCACGGCAGGCGGTCACATTATTACGCCCCTTGGCAGATGCACTGCAAGACTTGAAATACGGGGCTTTATTTACGTGGCCGATTTCATTGTGCTGCCAGAATGTTCAAGAGAACTCATTATAGGAATAGATTTTTTTGCGAGCTAATGGCGCCGTAATTAACCTGCGTAGGTCCAGCGTGTCGTTTTCGACTGAACGAGCTATACCTGTGGAGGAATCTGAGAAACGACGCCTAACTGCTCTACGCGTTGTTCATGATGACGTAACTGTGCCGCCACGCTGCAGTATAATGGTGCTCGTAGAAAATGATGCATTGTACAACCGCGAAGGCATAGCGGATACAAATGTAGGACTGTTTTTGAACAAAGGTGTCTGCGTAGCTAGGGGTCTTGTTCACTTGACGAATGGCCGTGCAGATGTCCTACTCACAAATTTCTCCAATGAGCTTCAACGCATCGCTCAAGGCACCGCTATCGCCTATTTACACGACTTCTGTATGGCGACCGAACTATGCAGCTTAACGACATCAACCACTCGACCAGTGGCCTGCAACATCGACACATCCGTGACCGTCAATCAGAGCCTTCCGGACAGTCAGAAGAAACAGATTTACGCCTTGGTAAAAGAATTCTCCGATTGCTTTTCAAGTACCTCGAAGGTCCAGCGCACGTCAATCACGAAACACAGAATTATAACGCAAGACGACACGAGGCCTATATGCCAGCATCCATATCGGGTGTCACAGAAAGAACGGGAAATTATCGGCGACTATAGTATTTCTTGGAGACTTTTCACACAAAAACTTTGGTCTGTCTGTACATTTGTCTGTTTGTCCACCGTTACCGCGGGCTGGGTACATTAAACATCACCAGCCGATACCCCATACGGCCGACCCTATCCGCAGCGACCACCAATGTTGCTCAGGAATCAACATTTATACGCGTGTGATTGTCAATTAAAAGCAATCAGTGCGCATATCTGAGGCACCATAACAACACGTATATATTCTGCATGTTCCTCTTTTACTAGAAAAGGCATACATAAGTAATACTAAGGACCGTAGCGCTTATCATGCTCTGCTGGCCGTGCAACGCTTGCACGGAAAGGAGAGCGTTGGAAACGCTCTCCTTTCCGACGGTGGTGGCACCTACCCGTCGCCTTGCGTTCTACACCTTATCATCTCTGAGGCAGGCGCGCACACCCGTCTCAGAGCCACGCGCTTTTTTTTGAAAAAAACTGCCAGAAGGCGGTCATGTCTCATGTGTGACGTGACTTGATGTGCTCGTTCGCCTCCACTACAGCTCGCGGCACTGCAACGCAGCGCCTCCAGAATACCATTCACCGATTTTCTTGCGCAGAACATCAAATAAATGTCTTCTTCACTCTCTCCACACGCAAGACTATCGTCTTGAAACGACATTTGCAGATTAAATGCAGATACGGGGCCAATTTTTTCTCTATGTGTGTGTGTATTTTTGCTCTTATGCTGTGACATATTTTTCTTTGCTCTATCAGCTCAGGACCGTGCAAAGATGCAACGAGTACTTTGTTAGGCCAATGCAACTTCAGCGAGTCGCCTTGATTTTCACGACCAATGCACGAAGCGGTCCCGCGCACATGGGCGCCGCAGCGTAACAGCACGCATTTGGTACACCTGCAGTACGCTTACGTGAGCGGTAACAGCGCTAGACCCCTAAGCCACACGTACGGCCGAGGAGGCAGGTCACAACCTACCTACATTCTTTAAGATTTTTATTGCTGGCAGATTTGTTGCGATGATGTGCCGGCACGTTCGTTAACAGCCGTCATTACGCTCCAGTGCATTTCCATGCAGCCATCATAGCGCTTGAGCCAAGCTTGCAGTAATTACTGCATGTTCTACAGTTGATGCACTTATCGTAAAGGCTCAAAATTGGAAGTTGGTTGCAGTAACATATGCGACCAAATATTTGAAAAGATCGAACATTCGAGTTACTTGAAGTATTCCAAACTTTCGAATATTTGCACACCTCTCAAATTCAATGAATTTCAATACGTAATTGTATTCAACAAGGGAATCTAAATTTTCATTCAACCTCTCAAGCTTTTTCGAGAATGCTGCTAAGGTCGGTAACATTAAATAAAATCTGTGACATGGCAGTAAAAGAAATATGATATCAATATCCTCTTAACTATCTGTTGATGCATCTGAAGCAGACAGGTGTGACTAGAAAAGCTTACCGCCCGTGTGAGCTGGTTGTGGATGGATACGATAATATATTTATTGCAGTTTTATTCTTCTAAATTTCATTTAATTTTATTAACAGGTACTGTATAGACAGAAGCACTGCGATTAATAAGATCTGCCGCGGTGGTCGAGTGGTTGTGGTGCTGAAGTGCGAACCCTGAGGTCGTGAGACCCAATTACACTTTTTGATTACCGTAAAAAGCGGAATATAGGTCACATTTTTTTTTCAAGAAAACGCAATGAAAGGTCAACCCTTGTTTTATATACCAGTCATTGGCAGAAAAAAATGTGGAAGTCTCGCAACAATGGGCAGCTGAAGTCAAAAGCCTCCATTGCCATCGTGAGCATCAGCAGAGGTGCCGTTAGGCAAAGCTAGGTAAGGTCTACAGTGTTCTAGCAATGCCATATTGCCTCGGTTATCTGCTGTCAGTCTGCTGTTTTCATTTTTCTAGTATTTCCTTCAAAAGTGAGTGGTAGTCGACAGCAGTTCTTGATAGGCTTTAAGAAAATTGTTATGAGTATGCTGAAGCGCACGGCAACCTGGCGACGCAATGGGAATTCGGTGCATCGGAGAAAAGCATCCAATATAAGAGAAGCCAAAAGCAAAGCGTGACATTTTGAAACAACCAAAAAAAAAGCTGTTTCATGGACGGACTGCAGTGCACCCCAAACTGGAAACCCTACTAGCCGAATTCGTCCAGGAGCTGCGTGCAAGGTCTCTACCCGTAACAGCGGGCTGCATCCGCATAAAAGCTCTCGAGATAGCGCGCAACTCTGGGTTTATGAGGGTGCAATTCGAGAGATCGCAATCGTCGGTGTGCCGATTTATGAAGCAGAAGGGTTTTGCATTGAGGCGGCATATTTCGTCTTTCCGCAAATGCCGCATCAGTAACGCATAGAATATAACAGAAAACGACACACTCTGGGACGTTACTAGTGAAAACAGACGTCGGACTCAAGTTGGACAAGTCTGAGTGACAGCACTTTAAGGCCTTTGGCGTTTAACTACACAAGATTAGTGTCCAAATAAAAAAAATGTCACCAGAGTGCAACTGGTTGTGTTGCGTATTTACCAAGATAAGGGTGAGCGGTGATACTATGCGATATTTGAAAATTTCTTTTTCAGAGATTAAAAGTTGGCGGGGTTGACTCATATTGCGATCAAACCTATATTTCAGTTTTTACAGTACATTTTCACAGAGGTGAAACTTGAAAGGCTCGTATACCCTAGTTTACACACATGTTAAACAGCTCCGGGTAGCCAGAATTTCTATGGCCCTCCCTTACAGCGTTCCTCGTAATAATATCATGGTTTCAATACATAAAACCCCAACGATTATTATTCACATAAACAGCACCGATGATGAGGGACAAGAAAAGAAGGAAACAGACAGCGGCACTGTGATTATTAAGCATGATCACAAAGTGCGATTAGCCACCTATCTCCTCAGGCTTTATCAGTCAGATGCTATGGAACCTGCTAATGGCAAGATTGAAGTTAGCAGTCATGAAACGAAGGCTCACCGGCCATTTCCTCGGGGTGCGGCCTAGGTCCATGCGCCGGGAACACAATGCAGTCGATGACGTGGTGGAGCTCAGGCACGTCGACCGCGGTGAACTTGCGCACGTCACCCGGGTGCACGCAGGGGCACTTGGTGACCAGGACCGTGCCTGTGATGACCGTCTTCTTGGGCGGTCCCTTGTGCTGCACGTGCGGACTGCGCATCTCGGTGCACTGCACAAACACCTGCAGAGCACAAGTTGGGCAACTTTGAGAGAAGTGAAAGTCTGCACAGGAATAACATGTTTTATAATAAGCCCTGAAGGGAATCTGAACATGCACAGTATTTCGCATACGACTGTTAGGCTACTGCATATAGCCGACAGGTAATGGAGACAAAGAAGGCACAGGGGGCAGCTATTAGTGACACTTACCTGAAGGGTCATCGATTATGAAGTAAAGGGAAAGGAAAGTGGATCTAAAGGTTTCCAATCAGTAAAGACCCATCCCACAATCTTAGCACTACACATGCAATGCTTTAAAAACCGTGCTTATTGCAAGACCCATTGTTTTATCCATGCAATCTGTTTCTGTATATGTAACCCACAGAGCATAACACACAGTCTTGCCTAGGTAATGTGAAACACTCTTTACCATCAAATGGCACCAGTGACGAGGTACAGCACTAATTAGATGTAAACAAGCGCTACCGTCTTGTCGGGCTTGTCTAATGAGTGCTGCACCTCATCAATAAGGAATTACCAATAACTCATTTCTTCAATCATCAACAGATGTTTCCTACAGGTGGCCATATGGCCAATCATTTCTTACGCGCACATATCCTACCTGGCAAAGAGAACATTGCACACTCACTTACGTGCCAACGGGAGGCACTGACTAACACTCCAAGAGTTCCACGTTTAGGACAATGAAACAACCAGAGAAGAGTTTAGGACCACGTAGAGCGCAGTGAACCAAAATTAGCTTTAAGTTCTAAGGTTTGCATGGTCGCAAAGTTTGGAAGCAAAATGCATGCATTGATATTTATTGAATATGAACTTGGAAGCCATCCTTTGAACTTTGTCGTGTTTATATCAGTTAGCAGCAGTGCGGGGTCCCATACTACCTTAAATTATTTTATTTATTTATTTTATTGATTTCATAATACTGTCAGCTCTCTCCTGAGGGCTCTTACAGGGAGGGTACAACCAAATACAAACCAATCAATATACATCTATGTCACGTAGTAGTGCAATCAATTATACATGTGTAACACTTTATCAAATAGGCAAACACTGCCTGCATTTATAGCAATGCCTGGCTACGCACTACAAGGCTTAAACACAGCTGGGAGAAAGAAAACAGAGACTCAAACCAAGGAAAATGCAGGCTAATCATCTGGCAGCTCCATCACTCAAATACATGTACAACAATTTTTCGAATTGGCAAAGATCGCTTGCAATTACTACAATGCCTGGCAACACATTTTAAAGCTCAATCGCAGCTGGAAAAAAGATAATGAAACACGTAACTTCGACAAGAGTACGGTACTAACACACAGCTGTGATTAACTTGACTGCTTCGTTTCCCTGGCACTTTTAAGTACAAATTTTTTTTAATCTTTAGTTGTCCTTGCAGTATCCTGAAAAGAGCTTTCAACCGGTTCTTTTGTCTTCGTACCTCAAGTGATTCCAGTTCACAGAAACATCTGCGTGATAGAATCTAACCGGCGGTGATTCGTGCATATGAAGCGGACGGCACGGCGTTGTACTTTTTCTAAGTTTGTTTTCAGGCTGTCTTCATGAGGACTCCGCATAACTGAATCATATTCTAGTAGTGGTCTAACGAAGGTTTTGTAAGCTACAAGCTTTATATCTCGCGTAGCTTGATGTAGTTCTTGTCTTAATTAGATGAAGTTTTTGTCTCAATTATTGATCGTTCTAACATTTTGTACACCAGACTTATCACTTCGGGTGTTGCACCACGCAACCTTCACCTCAGGCCCCACTCAGCTTCATTTGCCTTTCTACGGGCGACGCCTGTGAGAGTGTTCCGCCTCGAGACTGCGGATATCCTAGTTTACATCAAGCAAAAGAAACAAATCTGGGCTGGCCATGTAATGCGCAGAACAGAACCAGTGCACAGTAAGAACAACAGAATGGTTGCGAATGCATCGAAGACTCACTCGAGTAACTGACAAAGTTTAAAAACTTGACAGGGATAAAATGGAATCGTCTCACTCATGATAGGGTAAACTGGAGATCACTGGGAGGGGCCTTCGTCCAGCAGTAGACTCAACAGTCCACGAAAGATGATCATGATGATGATGGCAGTGTTGAAAATTCCTGCTACCAAGGATCATTTGGCACAGCACTAAATCTATAAGGTGAAGGTTGGGTGCTACATTCGAACTGGCAGAAAGTCATATTTTGTCCCCATATACTAATTTTCCATTTACACTGAAGCCTCAATATAACGAACCCAGATATCATAAAATACCACTTATGACGAAGTTAATAAAAGAAGACTTGTAATTGATAGTGTTAGGAATGTACCTTTACAATAATTCTCGGATATAATGATGTATTTTCGTGTAACTTTGTTACAATGAAGTCTGAGTGTACCGTGAAAGTCCGCATGTAGCTATGACTCGCATATAGTCTGGGTGTGATGACGTTTATTCGAGCACAGAAGTCGCAACGAGGTCGCGACGGAAAATGGGCGTACGGCAAGTCTGGCAAAGGCGGCACAAACTCTCGCGCAAGCAGAGCATGGGGCTTTTCGTTATCTTCCGAAGGCGCATACGCGTTGGTGCGTATGCTCCACTACAATACCCCCGGGGTGAAGGGTAGCCATCCTGGCAATTCAGGGAGTAGCCACAATGAGTGGGTCGTAGTAGGGCTTGAGATGGTCGACGTGTACGGTCTCGCGTCCTCGACGGCGCAAATCTGGGGATTGTGTTAATGGCTCGATGATGTAATTCACCGGGGAGGTCGCGTCAATGACACGGTACGGACCATGGTACCGGGTCAGAAATTTAGAAGACAGGCCAGGAACGTGCGGGGGCACCCAAAGCCCCACAAGGAAGCCAGCACGAAACGTAGGAGCTATGTGTTGAACGTCATTGTGTCGAGTCTTTTGTAGACCTTCAGCCTCACTTGTCAGAGACCGAGCCAACTGACGGCAGTCTTCAGCGTATCTGGGGACTTCCGAGAGCGGGAAGCACTCAGAGCATCAGGGCGATACGGGAGTATAGTGCCGAGTGGGTGGGAAGGTTCGCGGCCGTACAATAGAAAGAACGGGGAAATACCGGTAGCTGCTTGCGTCGCGGTGTTATAAACGAAGGTAACAAAAGGCAACACAGCGTCCCAGTTAGTGTGGTCGGAGGAGGTGTACATCCTCAGCATGTCGCCAAGCGTGCGGTTGAACCGCTCAGTGAGACCATTTGTCTGGGGATGGTATGCGGTAGATTTCCGGTGGATGATGTTGCATTCAGCGAGGATAGCTTGGATGACCTCCGACAGGAACACTCGACCCCTATCACTGAGTAATTCCCGCGGAGCACCATGGCGTAGAATGAAGCTGCAGAGAATGAGAGTGCAACTTCGTGGGCGGTCGCTGCCAGTAGAGCTGCAGTCTCAGCGTAGCGTGTCAGATGATCGACTCCGACAATAATCCACCGGTTTCCAAGCTACTATATGGGAGGGGGCCATAGAGGTCAATACCCAAATACCCACGCGGTCGAATGAGCGAGCCGGGCACGGGAGCGGCTGTAACATGCCAGTAAGGTGCCGCGGAGGTGTCTTGTTCTATTGGCAAGTGGTGCAAGGAACTGAACGTATTTCTGCACAAAGCGATACATTCCTCGCCAGTAATATCGTTGGCACAGCCTTTCGTAGGTTTTCAGGACACCTGCGTGAGCATTTTGGGGATCTGCAGGGAAATTCATGCAGATGTCAGAGCGCATATGAGTTGGGACAGCAAGGAGCCACTTCCGACCACCAGGCATGTAGTTGCGGCGGTACAGAATGTTGTATCGCAAGGAAAAGTGGGCTGCTTGCCGGCGTAGTGTTCTCGTGGAAGGGACAGCAGACGGATCGGTAAGGTAGTCGACTAACAAGGCAAGGTAGGGGTCTTTACGCTGCTCCGAAAGCATGTCAGTGGTGTCGAGTGGTGACAAGGTGGTAAAAGGGGGTGACAGAGCAGCCACATCTGGCGTTAATGGCGATCGGGAAAGTGCATTGGCGTCCGCATGCTTGCGACCGGAACGATATACGACATGGGTGTCGTATTCCTGCAATCGAAGTGCCCAACGCCCCAGACGTCCGGACGGGTCTTTCAAAATGGATAGCCAACATAGAGCGTGATGGTCTGTGACCACGTCGAAAGGACGGCCGTAAACGTACGAGCAAAACTTCGTCACCGCCCAGATTATGGCCAAACACTCCTTCTCTGTCACGAAGTAATTCAATTCAGCCTTCTTGAGAGCGCGACTTGCATAAGCGACTACGTATTCGGTTTGGGTGCCTTTCCGTTGTGCAAAAACTGCGCCAAGGCCAACGCCCCTTGCATCAGTGTGAATTTCTGTGGCAGCATTGGGGTCGTAGTGGTGAAGAATAGGTGGTGAGGTGAGCAGGCAGCGCAGCTGGCGAAATGCGTCATCACATGCAGGTGACCATGCAGATATACCTTTGCTGTTGGAAAGCTGACTAGTCAGAGGTGCGATGATGGACGCGAAGTTGCGCACGAAGCGACGAAAGTAAGAGCAAAAACCAACGAAACTTCTTAGGGCTTTCAGTGATGTAGGCATTGGGAATTCAGCGACAGCTCGAAGCTTATCGGGATCCGGAAGAACACCGTCTCTTGTGATGACGTGTCCCAAGATGGTTAGTTTTCGGGCTGCGAAGTGGCACTTCTTGGGGTTAAGTTGTAGGCCTGCAGAAGCTAGACACGTCAGAATCTCGTGGAGACGACGAAGATGTGTCGGGAAATCAGCTGAAAAGACTACGATGTCATCTAGGTAACACAAGCAAGTGTTCCACTTGTGGGCACGCAATATGATATCTATCATGCGCTCAAACGTCGCAGGTGCGTTGCAGAGCCCAAATGGCATGACTTTGAACTCATATAGGCCATCCAGCGTTACAAAGGCTGTTTTAGGGCGATCACATTCAGCCATTGAAACCTGCCAATACCCAAAACGCAGATCCAAGAATGTAAAGTACTCGGCGCCTTGTAAACAGTCAAGAGCATCGTCTATTCGTGGTAGCGGGTAGACATCTTCCTTTGTAATCTTGTTTAAGCAGCGATAGTCCACGCAAAGTCAAACGGTGCCATTTTTTTTCTTTACCAGAAGCACAGGTGATGACCAAGCGCTTTGAGAAGGCTGTACAACTCCACGTTTAAGCATGTCATCTACTTGCTCCGTAATGACGCGGCGCTCTTTGGCAGAAACGCGGTAAGGACGCTGTCGCAGAGGCGAATATAAAGCGGTGTCAACAGTATGAGTGACAGTCGTGGTGCGGCCCAAAGCAGGTTTCTGAAAGTCGAAAGAAGAGCGAAACTTGTTAAGGAGAGCAACAAGTTGGCTGCGATGAGAGGGGGAGAAGGTCTGCGCCAATAGCATTGTCGAAGGCTGGCGAGCTTGATGGCTCAGACGCATGAGTGATTGCGGCAATGTGACATGGGGATTCGTCGGGAAGAATAATATCATCGATAAGGTCGACAGGTTGTACTTATCCTAAGGTTTCACCACAGAGTAAGCCAATGGGGTAGTTGCAGTGGTTGGTAACCAGCATTACGGTTAAACCAGACGCAATTGTAAGAACGGCAAATGGGAGCACAATGCCCTTGCGTTCAGTAAAAACAGGAGATGGCGTAAACACCACCGTGGGGTCAGGTTGCGCCACACATGAAAGGCTAATAGGGACTGAAGCTTCCGGAGGCAGGGTGATGTCGTCCTCAGCGATGAGTTTGCAGAGCAGAGGTGAATGGTCGGGCGATGGAAATTCACAACTTGGCACTAGGGACACTTCCACACGGCAACAATCGATGATAGCTTCATGACGAGATAAGAAATCCCAACCCAGGATGAGGTCATGAGAGCAAGATGATAGTACAAAAAAATGGACGGTGTACAAAACGTCTTGGATGACGACGCGCGCCGTACACACATCCGAGGGATGAATGCGTTGCGCGCTAGCCGTGGACAGCATGATGCCACAGAGAGATGTGGTCACTTTCTTCAGTTTGCGACAAAGTTTTGCGTTCATCCCAGAAACGGCGGCCCCGGTAACAATTAACGCTTGTGTGGCGACTCCCTCAACATTGACATCAGCAACATTTTGCGGTGAAAATGGAGGCCTTGATAATTGCGCAGAAGTTGCAGTTCTTGCCTCTGGAACTGCGCTGATTAGTTTCCCTCCTCAGGAGGTGGTCTACGACGCATACGAGATGGCGATCGCCGACGAGGAGATGGGAAACGAGAAGTTGATGAGCGACAATCTGAGTCTGAGTGCCTCTGTTCGTATGCAGACATGGTGGCCTGCTGCAACGCATAGGTAGGAGTTCCAGAGAAGGCGCACGCAAGTGTGGGACGGCGGCGGCAGTAGCGTGCAATGTGGCCAGCGATGCTACATGCGAAGCAGATAGGAAGGTTGGCATGGGTGCGCCACTCATTAGATGGACGGAAAAAGCGAGGTGAGGGCCTGTAAACCGGAGGCGCTGCCGGAGGAGGTGGAGCCGATAAGGATACTGGATGCGGTGGGGGCCGCGCAACCACAGCTGCGTAGCCGAGAGGTGAAGATGGCGCAGGTGTTGCGTAGCTGACAGCTGAGAGATTAGATGCTGCTGAATTGCATGCGTAAGGGGCCTGCACTGTAGGTAGGACATCGCAAATTTCAGTGCGTATGGCCTGCTGCAGTGTCGAAGGCAGACTTGCGGCAGGCGCGTCGCTATGCGGCAGCAGGGAGAGCTGTGTGATCTGGTTGGACAGACTTTCTTGGCAAACGTCGTCATTTGTGAGTGGGACGGTCGAGATCGAATCTGGTGTTAGGACATTTTCTCGGGAGATGGAACGCTGACGGCATAATTCATCAAAGCTCTGACACAGGCTTACGAGGACTGTCCCCGTAGTGGGGCTTTTCGCCAGCGACATCTGGAGTGCGCTATCCTCGATGCCTTTGAGAATCTGTCGAATTTTCTTTTCTTCAGGCATAGATAGGTTAACACGCCTGCAGAGGTCGAGCACATCCTCAATGTAACTAGTAAAAGTCTCACCAGGCTGCTGGGCTCTGTGGCGTAGACGCTGGTCAGCGCGGAGTTTGCGGACCTCTGCTCGGCCGAACGCTTCGGTCACGAGGGCCTTAAAGGAGGGCCAGTTGGCGATGGCGGTTTCGCGGTTGGTAAACCAAAGCTTAGCTACGTCTGCCAAGTAAAAGATAACGTAGGCGAGCTTAGAGTCGTCGTCCCACTTGTTGCTGGCGCTTACGCGTTCGTACAAGGAGAGCCAGTCTTCGACGTCTTGCGCACCACTTCCGCTGAAGATTGGTGGGTCCCGCTGGCGAGTAGTGCCGGGGCAGGTAGACGGGGCAGCCGATGGTGCTGGCTGGGCTGGGACGGGCTGGTTGGCGACTGCGTCAGTCATGTTTCGCGGTAGTCTCTCGGGCAACTTGCGAGAGCGGAGCTCAAAGTCTGCTTGGGGATCTCAGCAGCCTCCACCAAATGTGATGACGTTCATTCAAGCAGAGAAGTCGCAACGAGGTCTCGACGGAAAATGGGCGTACAGCAAGTCTGGCAAAGGCGGCACAAACTCTCGCGCTAGCAGAGCACGGGGCTTTTCGTTATCTTCCGAAGGCGCATACGCATTGGTGCGTATGCTCCACTACACAGGGTGTAATTTGGGGATAGCAAACGGGAGAAGAAACGTTTTCACCCATATATAGCCCGAGTAAAACGAACAAATGCATTTATTTACACACTTCATTCATCTTCCTCGTCGGACGCACCTCTTCCGAAGCTCCCTTGTCGGAAATGTTCTCCTACAGCACATCATCCTCAGTGCCATAAAGCGCGTTCGAGATTGAGAAACGCACAGCAAACGAGCGCCTCGGCACTGCAGGCACAAGCCTCGACTATCCATGAGCACAGCATCACTGGCGAG